>OZ014571.1:4351950-4951950 GCA_963966155.1 Clivina fossor
TTTGTATTTCGTTAATATGGAGTCAACAGAGCGTGACGGGCTGTACAGTAACGAAAGAATCATCAACGTATCCCCATCAACAGTGAGTTTTATCTATTATATTGCATTGCTATTAACAGCTAATAAAGAATTAAAAATGCACACATTAACAATTATAATTCAATTAATTTACACGTACTTAATATTGATAAGTATTTAGAGTAATTTCGTATCTCTTTGCACTTAAAAATGCTACACTGTGATTCATATTGAGATATAACTATTAAAATGTCAATGAAATAAATTGATTTAAAGGTAGCTGCACTTAAGGTGATCTAGTTTACAACAACAAATTTTTTATCGTGTAATACCTTGACTTATATTTATAATCACAGAATTAATAATTAGACTAACGTAATTTAAAAAGATTACATCTGCAGGAAGTGTACAAGATATTATTAATTGAATTTTGCATTATTGCAAATAAAAACTTTGAAAAATATTCACAAACATTATATAAATATTTGATTACAATATCATTGTCTTATTAATTGACCAAAAAATAATTAAAAATGTAATTTACATTTTATCATTTTAATAACTCGTTATTATCATAAATTAGATAATATCGTAAAGAATTTTTGTAATTAAAAGTGTGATCATTTTCTAAAAATTTACATATTTTTTACAAAAACAATTAAATATCATTTTTTTTCTACGTGTTCTTTAAACTATTATTAATAATCAACGTAACTATTCGTTATATAAATAAAATAAGCATATTTCATATCTATAAAATTGTCTATGTGTATTTATATTTATAATTTTTGTCGTCATTGATAAATTTAATATTTGTAAAATTCCTTAAGATATAAATTTTTCAAGTGAATATTTATAGAAATCATATGGTTAAATAAAACTGTATCATTATTTACACACTTTATATTCACGTGAATAAACGAAAATTTTCTTGCGTTTCTACAATTTATGAATTAAATGAGTTATGATAACTTGAGACAATTTAAATATAAATACAAATATCGGATCACTTTAAGGTCAAGGTGTCTACGAAAGTTAATTAAACTTGCACAATTACTGATAAAAATAATGTATTATTATTGGATTCCAATGTTTTTATTTTCTCATCAACTATTTTCCAGGCTTATAGTGGGCTTAAGCATTTCTTTAGGCCTTATTGCCTTTGAATTTATAACATTTTTATCTGGCGTAACAATGTTTCATTCCACATCATCTTTAATTTGTATCCTTTTCACAAATAAATTCATTTATTCGATTCGCACTAAATGCGTTAAAAAAATTTCCAGTTCAGTTAAATATCCAAAATTTGGTTTTTCCATTATTAACAATTCAATTATAATTATCAGCTTTATAGTAGTTTGTTTTTTAAAATACTTATCTAATTATTTATTTACATAAACATGATCTATATTTACTATGAATATATGAGGCGAAATTGGTGCACGTGTATGTGACTAAGTTTAAATGATATTTAATAAATATATTCAATAGAGAAAATTGATTTAAATTTAATCAATTGTAAAGTGTTAAAAAGACCAAATATTGATATTAACATTCATTGGTATCAATCGATCAAATTAAAATTTAGGATAATACGAAGTAGATATCTTTAAATTGAAATGCATTTGTTTATTAATTTGTCACGTTGTATAATCAAAACTTTATACACGTGCTTTTGCATTTATTGGTAATATGAACTCGAACTAACATTAATTTTTTTTTATTTTCTTGTTTGAAAAAACAAAATTACGAAATAATTCAGGGTGGTCAAATCAGGGAATTTTGTTTGGCGAATTCACAAATTTTGCAGTATACTTATTTTTATAAATATTTTACGATTCAAATTACTTAGGAATTTACATTTGTTTAATAATAAAAGTCAAGGAAAAATGCAAAAAAATATTCTGGCTTTCACAAAGTTTTGGCCACCCTGTAATAGATGCATATAGATATGAATAATTCTCCTTGACAATAGATTTTTTAGCAATCAGTGGACATTGTAGTGCAACAATCGCTCTAACCTATTTTATTTTGGATAAATGGCAGTGTGGTTGGTTTTGGTGGGTGTTTACCCTGTGTTCGGTGCTTCCAGCTGCAACTGACCTGTTTGTTATGTGCGATGTATACTTACGTGGAAAATGGTGATGGTTTTTTTTTCCCCAAGAGAAAATACCCATACCAAAAATGATCTTCATCTTTACAATAATAAAATACTGCACATATTTTCATTAAAAATGCATAATTTCGAAATATATATGTAATTTATTTATTTAAATAATAAAGCTTTCGTTTATAATATTTTTATTGTTTTTACGACGTTAAATAAAACTAAATAATTTTCAATATATAGATTATTAATTAATAGATTATTAATTATATAGATTATTAATTAATTTAAATAAATCTTTCGGAACTTGCAGTATTAAAATAAAACGGTTTTAGGATTAAGTTATCTCAAATAATTGTAAATTAATAAATAAAATTATTATATAATAATATTTGATACAAACATGAAAAAGTATGCTTAATATTAAATTTTGTAAAAATTATTCAAAAGTAGATAATTCTACAATATTGTTTTATACGTCGATCAATAACTTAAAGTTTAATGTTGTTCTCTTAAACTAATCAATTGTCATTTATACGAAATTCAAAATAGTCGAAAGATTTTTGCTAATCATATTAACAATAAGATATGATAAAATAACAAACGAATTGTTGTTATTGTTAATATCATTTTAATCTAAATATTTTATTATCTAAACTACTCTAAAAATCAATTGTCATTTATTATATCTACTGTATTTAAATGTATGTAAATTTCACAATCCGAAGAACTATATAAATTATAGCGTAGTAGTTACTTAGTAACTAACTACGTTCTGTCATTTGTATCAGTTTTCCTGATGAAGACGGATGTTGAGTCGATTATTAATAAATATTAATACAGAACTTAAACCTAAAGCCGTTTTATTTTAGATAAATTATATGTATAGAAAAATATGTTTATTTAAATTAAAATAATGTTTTCTTTTTTTTTGCGCCAGATAAATAAAAATTAATTTATTACAACAAATTTAATTAAATAACCGTCGTTTCATCAAGTTAACGTGATAGTACTTATCACATAATAAATAATATATAATTTATTTAATCTAAATTATTTTTTGTTTTGGGAAGAATTTTTCTTAATATAATCATATTTATGAACTAATCTCGACTTATCAGACGACGTATTGCATCTTAAGAAATTTGACGTTTTATCGGTCTTTAAATATGGCATTGAAAATCGTGCTTGCCACTCATTTACATTTTGCTATTCGAATCGTAAACGTTGTTCGTTTGATTTTTCTCTATCGAAATACATTTGCTTTGTATGTTAATTTCTTTTTAACGATAAGTGCGATTTTTTATTATACTTTTATACAATTGTGGTGAACCGCCATGCAAGTTCAGGTAATATTAAATATTTCAATTAACTTCATTCAAATTTTAAAGAAAATATCAATAAAATATATTGAAAATAAAACTGTAATCACCAGAATGTTTTCTAGAAGTCTAGAAAAACTTAAAATTCTAAAATACACATAATTATTTTTTTTTTGCTTTGTAAATTTGCATGTATTTATTACGATTTTTATATTCATCTGGTTGTAACACAAATAATATATTTATTAATAAACTAACCATTAAATAAATTTAGAAAAATCTAAAGTAATACTTGAGTGAATTTAAGTATACAGTTATATTTTCTATAACTTAAAATAAATTGCAATTTCTTGAAATATATTAATTAAAAATAAGAATATATAAATATGTACATAAATTGATTTTATTTGTATTTTTAACTATTTATTTTCCTGTAAATATTTAATAATAAATTTATAAACATTTTTTATGACTAATAAAAATTTTCAAATGTGTCATAAAAATTTCATTTAATCAACATTGTAGTTTTAACACTTTTATTTTATTATTCATATTCAAGAAAATTCAATTTATTTTAAAAATTTATATATGTTAGAATATTTTATTTTAACATGGTAAAAAAATCTGTATGAACTCATATTAAAATAAAACGGCTTCAGTTCTGTATTAATATTTATTAATAATCGGAAAAAAGATACGAATGACATTTATAGTAAATAAATTATAAATTGTATGATCTAGTTATTTGTATTTTATTACTTGTACTCTTAATGTCATTTATATTATTTTTCCTGATGAAGACGGACGTCTGCAGAACTTAAACCTAGCGTCGTTTTATTTTAATGATAAATTCTTTTCCAGCATCTGTACAAAAAAATAGGCGAAATAAAAATGAATAAAAATAATATTATAAAAAATCCCAAAACCACACTTAAATTAAAATACAGCTAAATACGTATTTCGGAAGCTAAGCTTCCATCTTCAGTAGCTAAATAAAATCTAGAAAAATTTTACCTGTGATCCAAAGTACATAAACACTTAAGCACTTTGGATCACAGGTAAGATTTTTGTAGATTTTTTTTAGCTACTGAAGATGGAAGCTTAGCTTCCGAAATACGTATTTAGCTGTATTTTAATTTAAGTGTGGTTTTGGGATTTTTTATATTATTATTTTTATTTAAATTTCGCCGCAGTAGATCATTTTCTAATCTTTTATCGAGATAAAAATGGTTAATTTTAATTACAGGATAGCGTTGATTCACTATCGCAGCGTTCAGGATGGACATTCTGGTTATTAATGGCTGGTTTAGCAACCACATTGGGGGCATCATTACCAGTTGGTTTTAATATAGGCGTCATGAATGCACCGGCCGATGTAAAGTATTTGATTAATTTCCGAATTTTGTTTATTTACGTGTGTTTTCCCCAAAAACTTTTCTAGATTATCAAGGCGTTCTGTAAAGAAAGCGTCTATACTAGATTTGATGCCGTTCTTGGTAAAACTGAATTGGATATATTATGGTCATCGATCGTTTCGATCTTTCTAATTGGCGGAGTAACCGGTTCTCTGACAGAACCATGGATGGCAGATCGACTTGGCAGAAAAGGAACATACGTCGTAGCTACAGTTTTCAATATTATCGGCGCCATTATGTTTTATGGTTCGAAACCGGCGAATTCAGTGGAAATGCTTATTGTTGGTCGATTTTCTGTTGGTTTAGCTGCAGGTAATTTTTTAAAATTTACTTTATCACAAAACTAATTCTCAGTACATATATAAGAGAGTTTACATTTTCGAATTTCTGATTAATTTGGTTTACATTACTCATTTTATAGTGCCCATCTACTTGAATTTTTTTTAGAAACAACTTGATTAAAAATTCAACCAGTTTTATAAACAAATTTTCAAAGTAAGTTTTAAAAAAAAATCGTATCGTTTTAGCAGCAATGATAATAATTGAGTTGTTATGATTTAGTAATTTTATCGTTTCATCATAAAACCTATAAACTATAAATTTCCTGTTTTGGAAAATATGTTTTTTATACAATAAATAATAATTGCCATAAGATAATTATTGACGTACTGAAAAAAGAAATTTCCTTTAAATTAGTTGAATTCAAGACTAAGTTGAACTATAAACTTTATTATTATTACTAATCGATGTTTACATATTCTTCTTTTTTCTCGATTTTGGCCGACTATGGACCACGTGAAACAGCTTAGTCATGACTTATTTTCTCTCTTCTTTCTCTCCATCCAAAACCTCTTCATTCTTTTTCGTCTGTCCACTACACACACCCCTTCTTCCTTGTCTTATCTTGGAAGCCCTCAAAGGCCTTAATCTTCTTTCTTGTTCTTAATATCCTCGTCACAAATGTTTATCCGCCTTGACACTCGTAAACCAGGTCATCTGTGTTTTATCATTCCTATCAAAGTAGTCAAAAATTCTCTTCGTCATCCATAGAAGTTAGCCCTTTTCTTCCTCATTGTGTCCGTCGTTCGTTCTGTTCTTTCATAGATCTCTTTGTTACTTCTCAATCTCCATTCATTATTCACAAATCTTGGTTCCAAAATTTTTCTAATTACATATTATTATAATTTATTTTTAGAAAATTAAAAAATAAATATAAAATGTAAAAATTCTAATCAAACAAAGTTTTTGCAAGTATAATATATGCGAAATACTGTTCAGTATTTTCAATCGTATATTGGCAGTTTTACAAAATAATTTTGCTGATAAAGTTTTATTTTTGTTTACTCGAATATGTACTGTACAGAATAAACAATAATTGTTTTTAACAAATAACTATAGTTCAAGTATTCAATCTAATTTAAACATGTTGTGTAATTTAAGAGAAAAATGGCTGATTAATTCTAGTATTGTTTCGGTTCTTTTCCATTCGTAACAATGACAATTCTTGAAATTGTAACCTAAATTTCATTTTAATTTTATTATACAAAAACAATATTAACTGATAAATATTTTAGGCATAATAACATGTGTGGTACCAATGTACTTAACAGAAATTGCTCCATTATCTAAACGTGGTGCAATGGGAGTAATGTGTCCACTAGGTGTATGTACTGGAGTTCTTGTTGCTCAAATTGTAAGTCTCGAAGAGTTATTAGGTAAGTTTATAGTTTTTGTCTTCTAGAGAATACTTTTATTATTGATGTTTTACAATTTCAGGCACTGAAGAAACATGGCCTGATCTATTGGCGCTTTTTGCTTTATTAATATTTGTTTGTCTTATCGTAATTCCGTTTCTTCCTGAAAGTCCAAAATATTTATACGTTGTCAAAAATAATCAACAGCAGGCTTATAAAGGTAAAAATGTTATAATTTTGGACTTGCTACAAAATATTCACGTATGTTTAATTTGATTATTGATAATAATAAATGTTACTCGAGCTAAGAAAATCGACTAACTTTACGAATTTTTTTCTGCGAAACTATAAAAGATATCAAACTATGGTTTTTTGTGGGTGAAAGATTAGACTTTGAATTTCGTTCAGGAATTTTTATTTTTACTTTTGTTGGCGAATCGACCGAGTTCTAACCCTTTCTTCGAAGATCTGCAAAACCGAACGAAAAAAAAATGATGATTTCCAATAAAAGTAAATATTTCTTATTTTTAATGAATATTATTTGTTTGCAGAATTATCAAAAATCCGCGGGCTTCCTATTTCTAGTCTATCAGTAGAAATTTACAGTTTGCAAGTATCGCAACGCAATGATGGCAACTCGAATGTATCGTGGAATTTAAGATCTGTTGTAAGAAATCGAGATTTTCTTCTTCCAATACTTTTAGTATGTTTCATGCAAGGTGGACAGCAACTTAGTGGTATAAATGCTGTAAGTGATTAGATTATTCACTATTACGCTTATTTTTATTATTTTTTTGTTTGTTGTTGAATATATAAACAAATTATTAATACATACATTACGCAATATATACGTATTTCACTTATATTAACTAAAGTATAGACGTCATACATTTTTTCATTATTTAGTTTATATAAATATTCTACATGAATCATGTAACTTTGATTATTATTATTTTTATATATTAAGTTATGTATTTTTAAATGCATTTTATAGTATTTTTGTAAAATTATAATAACACATGGCTTTAACTATTTTAGTCAATAACTTTTTCTCGTTTATTGATGTATTTCGGACAGATATGTATTTAGTTAAAAGCGGTTAATAAATATTAAATAATAATAAAATATTAAATGTAAGAAACTATTTATATTTATAAATAATTATTAATTTATAAAAATTATACCAATTGAAGAAAATTTGAAATAAACTTAAGTAAAAGGATTGTAAATATCGGCTATGATAAGATTAAATTACTTTGATGACTAACTAATTTTCTTTTAATTTTCAGGTATTTTTCTATTCCGTGTCAATTTTCCAAGCAACGGGTTTAACTACACAAGAAAGTCAGTATGCAAATATAGGTTGTGGTTGTGTAAATTTACTAATGGCTATTATTGCAATACCGACAATGACGCGTTTCAATCGTCGCACATTGTTTTTATTCAGCCTTATCACTGCCGCATTCTGGCTTATCGTTTTGGGTCTTTCAATCGCTCTAATTGTAAGTTGTAGAATAAAATAATAAAGGCCCGTATTCTCACCTCACTTTTTCGTGAAATAGCGCTTTTATCATTAATTTCAAAACAATTTTTTGCTTCTGTTTTTAATCAAATGTGAATAGTTTTTCTGTTTTTGATCATTTTTATTATATTTGGTATTGTAAAATTTAAATAAACTATTATAAAGTGCTGAATAAATAATTTTAAGTAAACGTCAAAAGCACTTTGGCAAAAATCACTTTTAGAAATGAGGTGAGAATATGGGCCAAAGAATTTTTATAAAATGTAAAAACGCAGGTTCACTATGATAGATTATATTATATTCTGTTATACAACATAGTATTTTACAGAATAACTTGTTGTCTTTTTATATACAAAGCTTTTAATTACTAAAAAATTAGTTTAAATTAAAAAAAAAGAATATTTTAGTTTTGGCAGTTATTTTGTATTTTATTTAAAGTGATTATAATTTTGTATTAAATGTAAAAAAATACTATTTCAGGATTCAATATCTTGGATGCCGTACATTAGTATATTATCAATGTTGGCGTTTGTATTTTTCTATGGCTTGGGTCTGGGACCGATTCCCTATTTTATCGGTTCCGAACTATTTGATGTGGGACCACGACCTAGTGCAATGGCCCTCGGTAGTATGGCCAGTTGGGGCTGTAATTTCATTGTTGGTATGACATTTCCTGTTATTTCGAGCGTAATTGAATCGGGGGCGTTTGGAATTTTTGCCGCTATTACAATCGCTCTATTTTTCTTTATCAAGTACGTATAGTCTTATTTTCTAATTAATTCACATTTCATTTTGTTTATTAAACCAGTGGCACACTATATAACTTTAAAACAATTTTGTTTTACGAATTTATTTATATTTTAGTTGCAAAACATGTTTTTTAAACTTAAAGAATGTGCGATATTTTTTTCTAGAAAATATTTCCCCGAAACGAGAGGAAAAGACCCAATCGAAATAGCACAACTTCTTAAATATGGTTTATCATCACGACCTCTCAATTCTCCAACAAATTCAATACGGACGGATGAAACAAACTCCATTGAAGCTGATGAAAAATCAGTGAAAGTTTAACTGAATTAAATTATATTCTAATCTATTTATAAATTATTTGTAATAATTAAGGATGAATATTTTTTATAAAATACTAATTATTTAATGCTTTAGCTCTTAGCTTTATTTTACACAAACATTTTTCTTTTCTAGTCATATAAGCGTTGATATCAACACGAAAAAATTACGTAATAAATAAAATTTGATTTTATTGTAAACTCAGTGAAACAGGAATATTGGGAACATCACAAAGACATAACACATAAGACGCAAAGACAATATAGAATTTGACTTAACACACATTAGAATAAAGAACACAAATAATGGTGCTAATTAATAAAATATGCAAATTGATAATTGCTTCGATCCATTTGCAAATAATTTTTCGTCGGACGAAGCTTAAATATTGCTCTAATTCATTTTTAACCAATCTGATTTGACTAGTTGTTGTATGGTAAATCGACGCGTTGCATCAGGCTCCAATAGATTACTGAAAATAAATTTATATTCTCTTAAAAGGTTTGTTGTTTTATTTAAATTATAATCACTAAAAGTATATTATTTAGGTTATGAAATAAAAAAGATAATTTGAACGAATTCCATTGCAGAATTATAATTGATTTTAAAACTGTTATTTTAGTATATTCCACGCATACATTATTTGCGTTTCTTGTTGCAATTCTAGAAATAACAACAGAATAAATGTTTTAACCTTAATCAAATAAATTTCTTCATCTTAACTTCGTTCAAATGTCAAAATAAATATCTAATCCTAAACATTGATGTAGGTCGCCTGTTGAAACTTAGGTATTTTTCTCTATATTATACTTACAATAACAATTTTCTAACTTCTAGAGAAAATCTCGTGTCACAGCAAATGGAGAGACATATATCACGATTTAGTTGCAATTTCAACATTTGTCTTACATTTGACTCATCAAAGGGCATTCGAGCCGTTAGCATTATGTATAATATACAACCAATCGACCAGATATCGTACATTTTTGGATTGTAGGGCAAACCCTACAATAGAATCAACAATTTTAATTGAACCAAAAGCGTTTTTTATAAAAAATCATATACTAATTAATCAAAAATTTACTTATTAATTATTAAACTGTACTGCAAATATCATAATTATTTTTTTAAGTAAATTTTCATGTTCTAAAAAATTTTTTTCATTTAACTTTGTGTTCCTCAAAGAAAATTGCCTAATATTTTTAAAAATCTATAAAATTCTTATGAATAATGTTCTAAATTTTAAATAAAAGTGAAAAGTAATCGGAATTTTGAAAGCATGCCTGTATAATTTCGGGCGCAGCATACGCAGGAGAACCGCAAAAAGTTCGCGAAAGAAGTCGTGCGCCAGTTTTTTCATTTCGGCATAGTCGCGCGAAACCAAAATCGCCAATTTTAATACTGTGTCTACCATTTAAAAATATGTTTTCGCATTTTAAATCACGATGCGCAATTTCCATATTATGTAAATAATCTATTGCAGATACTATTTGTCTATAATAAAAAAAAATAACATATAGTAATTAAAGTAATTTAACCAATCCAAACACTTGGAAGTGTGTGTCAATTGATTAGATTGGCCAAATTCTTGTGCTTGTTCGTAAAACTAAAACGGCAGTCTGAATGAAAGTTAAATTTTCAATCTCTGAATGCGGCTTAAAACCTTATTCAGACTGCGAATGCAGTCAAATTTGGCAAGGATTTATTTAACTTTTAAGACTTATATGTGTATTTTGAACCACCTGTATAAATATTTAGTCCTTCGTTCGCCTAGGGCCCCTCGGTTTTTAACATAATTGAGTAAGTCCCCATATCGACAATAAGTCATGAATATATAAACAGTTGAATGTACTTGGATAATATCAGCAACGGTGACAATATTTGGATGACAAATAGTATGCAATATTCTACGAAAAATATAATATTTAAATATAAATGTATTACTTTGGTTATTTTAAAAGAAATACTGTATTTCACGTGGCAAAAATCTATTGGTGAACTCAACACCAACATGTCGTTTTTTAATAATTTTACAAGCAACTTGTTGAAGCTGATCACCTCGTTCTTTTATAAAAGCGATGCATACTTTGCTGTAAGTACCTTCACCAATCAATCTACCTAGAAAATATTGTCTTGAACCCATATTTAAAGTAGTTGTCTTCTGTAGAAAAAATATATTAATATTAATACATTTCGATTACTCCTGTTTTTGGTTTTTTTGACATTTGAAAATCTTACTAATTTCTTGCTTGATTCAACCTTAAGACGCGCATAGCAATTCATTTTTACCAAATAATTTAACTTACACCATTAATTCCAAACAAATAGAATTTTTTCCCCAAATCAATATAAATATTAATAATTTTATTACAACATTGAATTTGAAAATTAGATTCATTACTAAATTATAATCTTGTTACTAGGTAACAATTTTATTTCAGAAGGTAAAATATACAATTTTCATGGAATAATTTTCTTTTAATTAGTCACAGAGCCGTGTTGATAGATTATTTTTAATACCTGAGACAAAACTCAAAATTGCGCTCCAATTTTTTCCAAAGAAATATACATATTCATGTCTGTTTTTACTTTATTTATTAATAATTGATATCATATATAAACATTTTAAGCACTATATATTCCAAAATTCATAAAGATTCGTTTACATTAAAAACTACTGATTTTAATTTTTATTGGATGACCTCATTCTTTAGTGCAATTTGGTGAAATTTTGAAAAATGTTACGGCACTGTTTTTTCTCTATATAGCATGATTAAATTACATTACATTACATGATATTGTTTAGATTAGTAAATATATTCTAATAATATCTTTAACACTGCTACACTAAATTCAAAGACATTCATTTAATAAAAAATAAATTGACTAAAATAAATCGCACTGCTTGAAAAGGAAATAGGAAAGGATTGTATATGACGTCTTGTAAGTCAAGGTCTCAATTTATTTATTTATGAATTGCTATATTAATTTTAAAAAACATTGTCAAATTCACAACTGATAAAGTTTTTGGTGACACGTTTGCTTGTTAGTGGTTAATTTTTTTAAATATCATTCCAGAATAAAATCACATGTTTATAGAATTACGTCAAACACATCAAACGTCAAATCAGTGCAGTACTTAAATAATTTTCATCTGGAGGACCAAAATTCGGACAAAAAGTAAGCATAAATTTTTAAAGATTTATGACCGATATAACTAATCAGTAATTGCATAATTTATATTATTTTTTGAATCTGTTAATAATAATTAAAAGAGATTTAAAATATAATGGCGCGAATATATATAATAAGTACGCATATAAAATATATTATGGATTATTAATTTAGATTATTTATGTAAGAGATAACGTTTCCTGTTATTTTTAGAAAAAAATATATTTGTAAGAATTATGTAATGTAATGTTTAAATTGTATTTCATTTTATTTAAACTTTTTAAATTGTTCATGATATAAGGAAAAAAAAAGATTGAAATAGTAAATGTATATGAAATTATAATATATCTAACTTATATCTAACATTTTTTTTTAAATATTTAGATGGATTTCATTCTGGGCGGAATGGCTGCAGTCGGAGCTGGTTTTTTCACAAATCCACTGGAAGTTTTAAAAATTCGAATGCAACTACAAGGAGAATTGGCAGCAAGAGGACATCACGCAGTTCATTTCAAAAATATGTTTCACGCTGCTGTAGTAGTTGCTAAAAATGATGGTGTGCTAGCGTTACAAAATGGTCTCGTACCAGCATTATGGACCCAGGTATTTTTAAATGGTCTCCGATTGGGAACATATCAATTCGCAGAGTCGCACGGATTAATTAAAGATAAAAATGGCAATGTTATATTCTATAAAAGTGTAATTTGGGGTATAATAGGTGGAGCAAACGGAGCAGCAGCCTGTAGTCCATTTTTCTTAGTTAAAACTCAATTACAATCGGCAGCTGCAAAAAGCATAGCAGTTGGAACTCAACATAATCATAAGGGTAGTTGGGCAGCTTTTAAAGGCATTTACAAACAACACGGTGTAAATATTAACTTAATTATTCAATCAATTATTAAATAATATGAAAGATAAATTTCTAGCTTAAAGGTTTATGGCGTGGAGTGGAAATAAGTGTGCCAAGAGCCATGGTTGGATCAGCGGCACAATTAACAGCGTTTGCTTACTGCAAACAATGGCTACATAATCAAAATATTTTTGTTGATTCGCCCATGAAAGCTGTATTATGCTCGAGTATGGTTGGTGGTATTGCTATAAGTCTCGCTATGACACCATTTGATCTTCTTTCAGTTAGAATATATAATCAAGGTATAATTGAAATTGATAATTGAATGTATAATTTTAATAAAAATTCTATGTTTTAATTTTAGCGGTTGATGCGAATGGTCGAGGACTGTTGTATGATGGTGTTATAGACTGTACAGTAAAGATTTGGAAAACTGAAGGTTTTCTAGGATTTTACAAAGGTTTAGTTCCGAATTTTTTGCGACTTGGACCTCATACAGTTCTTTGTTTAGTATTCTGGGAACAACTAAAAGTATTACATGAGACATATTTAGTAAAAGATGAAAATAAAGTAAGTTTAACTTTATAAATATGCAAATTACTTTCATTAGTATAATTTATATTTACAGAAAATATAAAATTATTTATTATGATTATGTCGATTTTTTTATTAATATCAACCTTAACATATATTCCTAATATACATACATAAGCTAGTCTGGGTGTGAAAGTGCAACTTTATAACATAAATACTTAAATACATCAACTGCATATAAAAATGTGAATTCCATAGTTTTTGCTGTGTACGTGAAGTTATTTTAGATGCCGTTATTTTCTTTTCTTATTGCGATCTTTAAAACTATTTCAGTTATATTAAGCAAAAGTTACATGTATTAAATAAATTTTGTGTGTATTACTTAATAAATATGTAGTAATATAGGAAATAATTGTTTATTATTATGAAGTAACTACCACCTGTCAGAAACCACCTGTTGATTTGTACGCATCGTTTGTGTTCTAATAAAGTTCACTGAACTCACATTTCTAACTTAAACATATTTGTTGATAGCTGCTAATTTATAATAGGGTAATGCATAACGATTGAATGTTTATTTACATTTGTAGTTTCGTTTTTTTTGTGTGCAAAGTTTAAAGATGGAATGTATTGTCAGAACTGGTGAAAGCTAGGCTAGGTGAGTTAAGGTTACTCATATGTGTATTTACAAGTGATTATGACTATGTGGCAGATAAGAAATTTTACTGTACGTTTTTTTATTTAAATAGAAAAAAGTTTTGTTACCATAATAATTATAGCGCTTATTTATTCATATTTTTGTGAATAACAAACGTATACGTATGTAAATAATATGATGTTATATATGAATTAGATAAATTAATTCAATTTCTCTTTCGATCAGTTTCCAAACTGTCAGAGAAATTTTAAGAATATGTAGATATCAATACAGTATTGTCAGTATTGAAATAAATATTGTTGTTCTAGATTAAATAAAATAATGTGTAAATAAAAATGACTTCACATATCAAAAAGGCTGGTCAAAATCAAAACATGCACGAATTATTTACACAAGTTTTGGGCAACAAAGATTTGTCTCGTGCTGGCGATTTATTTTCCGTATCGGACACAGCAATTGTAAATGACTTAACACAAGTGGTAACTATTTAATTTAATATGTTATATATTTAAGTATTAACAATACATGTTTTTATTTCTTTTTATATAGCTTACAGAAATTACGAATATTGCTTCTCTTCCGGACTATGCTCATAATGATAATGATCAGAGTGTGGTTGAAATTTGTGTAACAAGAGTAACGTCATGTATACGAGAAACTGGAAGTGTTGAACAACATTGCGATGCTTTAGTTGCTTTATTGGAATCTTGCTTACATCACAATTTACAACCATCTGCTAGAGATGAAGATCCACCGCATGCTAAAATATCTGCCGATATTATATCTTGTTTATTTCTGGTTTGTATAAATTTACTTCATTTGTATGAATCAAAAGCTTTCCGTAATAGTTTAAAAAATTATTATAAATTTGTTTGAATGTTTAAAACACATTAGTGATTATTTTGATTACTTCTACCTAAATGAATGCTGTGTATAATTAAATTAACTGTACGTGCATAATTGTAGAATTATAGTAAAAAATCTGTGATGGAACGTGCTTTACCCGTTGCTGTTAAATTTTTACATAAAGGCAATAAAGAATTGTCACGAAATATGGCTTCGTACTTATCACTTGCTGCTATTGAGCATGCATCACTTTTAAGTCCGCATGTTCAACCGATTATGGATTCGATTATATCAGGTATAAACTCTATTCATTAATTTATTGTAAATAAAATTATTTTTTTAATCAAGTTCCATAATTTTTACTTTGTAGGCAATTATCCTCTGTGCAGGGTATTAGCTCAGATCTATGAGGTATCCCATGAACCTTTACAAGGACATACAATGGCTCTAGTCTCTCTTTTACCATTATGTGATAATCAAGAAAAATTAGCGCTGTTACATTTGTTCTCGTTAATTGCGAAAAATACTCCAGAAGTAAGTTTAATCGATAAGATATTACTAGCGTTAAATAATAATACATTATTTATATTTTAATCGTGGAAACTGGGATTTTTTTAGTTGCTTGAAGCGAGCGTGCCGCAGCTTTGTGAATACTTAAACAGTACGGTAACTGCAGCAGCTACCCTGCAAGTATTTCTGCATTTAGCTGAAAAACGAGCAACACTACTTGTTGATCACGTTGCTGCAATGAAATTGGCTGCACATAAACATCCGCACACTGTTTGCTTAGCTGCACAGGTTATTGCTGCTGTTGGCAAACTTAGTAAGGTCAGTTATTTTAGTTCATATATACATCTAAAATAGGAACTATATTAATATAAAAACAGGATAAACTCTGTTAATTATTTATTTTAAACAACGTTTCGACGAAAGCTAAAACGCTAGATACGGTAATAATTGCTAGTTCAATTAGTATTAGCAACAGATTAATAAAAGAAGCAATAGAGATTTATAAATCACTGTGAGGGCACTGAGTTGAATAAAATTTGGCTTCCATTAATTAAAAATCTATAATTCCTAGTAATTTGTTACTATGTAGCTGTTGTTTACTTAAATGACATAGATAAATTTTTGACCTGATGAAGACGAGCGTTTAGCTTTCGTCGAAACGTTTTAAAATAAATAATTAATAGAATTTTATTTTAAAACTGTTTTTGTATTAATAATACAGTTTCCAATTATATTTTCTACAAAAAGCTATGCTCTAATTTCAGTTTTAATGAAATATATAAATTTTAATATGGTCACAGAAACATTTTTATACCTTACCCCAAGCATGTCAAACTCGTAAATTCCTGTGGGCCAAGAAATGAAGGTTTAAATTTAGGTGGGCCGCAAAAAATAAAAATTCTCATAATCATGGAATGAATTTATTTTAAATAGTGTAAAAATTAACAAAACAAAGTTAATTATATTTTTTTCCCGATATTTGATACTTCTTTGTCCCTAATCAATTGTTTATTTATTACAAATGTTATATCATCAAGATTAAAAACGTAAAATATTTAAATCTTTGTCAGGCCTTATATTAACGTAAAATTAATTTCAATTTGAAAATAAGTCTCAACTTCATTTCACAAAACTTTGTTATTATTATTTATTGTGTCCGGGCCGCCAGTTTGATATGCTTGCACAGTTCACGAGATATTGACTCCTAAATTTTCTAATCTGAAAAAAATTAATTTTTTTTTATTTTTTAGGATAAAGCACAAGATGCATTAAATTTCGTGCTAGAACATTTGCCAAAAGCAGATCGTGGCTCACAAAGTACACTTTTGCGTGAAGCTACCTTATTATGTAGTTCATATCCAGTTTTATTTACGGATAAAGTTTTAGCTGGAGTTCGACAACGACATCATACTAGGTATGTTAATTTTAAAATATATATATATATATATATATATATATATATATATAATATATATATATATATATATATATATATATATATATAATTCTCAGAAAATGATAAAAAATTCTTCCAATTTAGTACAAACCAAGTAAGTCAAATCAGTCAAAATAATCAAGTAAATCAAACACCTGGTGGTGTAACGATTGTTAAAGTTGGGGGTAGTGTTCAAACACAATCGAGCAACATAAATACACAAGTAACTCCTCCACCTGCTGTTCAACAAGTTGGCTACACGAGACGAGCGAAACTTGGTGACTCTCGCAGTACGGGACGTTTACATACCACTACAAACACAAACACACATAGAAGTATGACAAGATTAAACATCGCTGGTAATTATCAATTTATTTTTTATTAATTGGGGATAAATTTGATGTGAAATATTTTACCAGGAGGTTCAGTCGGTGGTTTACACAAAAGCATGACGCGTTTGAGTTCGTCGCAACAAATTAATTCCGTACCGACAACAAATGTTACTACAACACATCATGTGGTACCAACGCCTCCATTAAGCAATAGCATTACAGTGACTGGTACTAGTAAATGGGGCATACCTAACATAGGTCCGACAAGAGTCTCTAGTGGAGGTGTTACTGTTACAACGATTTCACCTCCTCGATTGCCACGACCTTTAAGCCAGGGACCTTTACAGTCTGGTTCGGGACATATATTTACTGGAGGAGCTGTTACTGTCGCTAGCAGCCAAGTAAGTATTATTAATTAGATTAATTAAATATATTTAAAACATATTGACAAATAAAAATATTATAAAAAATCCCAAAACCACACTTAAATTAAAATAAAGCTAAATACGTATTTCGGAAGCTAAGCTTCCATCTTCAGTAGCTAAGTGATCTTCGACAAGTGCTTAAGTGTTTATGTACTTTGGATCACAGGTAAGATTTTTGTAGATTTTATTTAGCTACTGAAGATGGAAGCTTAGCTACCGAAATACGTATTTAGCTTTATTTTAATTTAAGTGTGGTTTCGGAATTTTTTATAATATTTTTATTTAAATTTCGCCACAGTAGATCATTTTCTAATCTTTTATATTGACAAATGTTCTAGATAACAATAAATCCTTCTCAATTAAGTTCTGGTCCAGTGACGGTAAGTTCCATTTATTCGAGTCCAAGTTCTACAGGTCACGTATCTGTTGTGACTTCATCGGGTGTTTCGAGTAATCCCATATCACACACATACCCAGTTGGATCATCTTCGATTCCAACCGATTCTGGTCCGATATCTTTGACATCTGTAAATCCTGTTAGTATATCGGGTCCGACTACAGTTACATCACGAAGGAATAACAATACGAGTGTTACCATTTTGAATGCAAATACGCAAAGAATGAGTGTTTTCGAACCGTATCCGATGAGGGATACTGTGCAGCATTTTTGCGAGAAACATTTGGAAACGATTAAAGTTTATATGGATAAACTAGCAACCAGAATTCCTTCGCCGGCGAAATGCACAATTGAAGGTAAGATTTAGGTTATATTTAAATTCGCTTGTAACGATTGATAAATGTTCTAGAACGACGAGCGAAAAAATTAGCAAAACTGCATTTTGCCTGTCAAACTAGAGGTCAACACTGTCTGTATTCGCGTACCTTTTTCACAATGCGAACTAGAAATCCACGAATTTGGATTCACTTAATGTTCATCGCATTGCAAGCGAGATCTCCCCATGCTTTAAGTAGCAGAGATGCCAGCGTTTCTAGTCTTAAACATTGCTGGGACATGCTTAAATGTGAAAACAAGACATTTATGACTTTGGTCACAAGCGCTTTTCCTTGTGCAAAGGTAAGAAAAATTTCTAACATGCATAATTGAGATAAAGTTACAGAAAAATTCAGATCTCTAATTGCAAATTTTAACTTTAAAAAATTATAAAGACGACAATAAATATGAAACTTGACTATAGGATCAAGAAATATTGGTCAACGAATTGAGGCATTCTGGATTCTTTGACGTGTTTCAACTTGGTCCTGCAGTGGTTGGAGGTAGCGCTGATCAATTGGAAGCTAATCTTCAATGGGGCTGTTTTTTGTGTACGCATCCTGAACGAGCCGTTGGATTTTTAAAAGGTAATACGCAACCGGTTATCGAAGGGCAATTGAAAGAAAAGAAGGGCAAATGGCGATTATTTCGAAGATGGCGAACTAGATATTTTACGTTATCTGGTGCACATTTATCTTGCAAAGGATCGGTACGTATATAATATTGATAATAAAAAAAAAAATAATCAAAAGTTATAATAAGAGATAATATTTATTTCTATGTAATGAAATTAATTATCTTAAGATAATCAACTAATGCAATTATGTTAATTAAATTTACGTGTTTTGTTTCTAAAATTTTCAATAATTTTTCCTGCCAAACCAGATGAGCTAGAAAAAAAATTACTTAGCTATTATGTAGCTAAATTTTTCCTCTATTTTACTGAATTTTTTCAGATTGTTTTGAACAAATTTTGAAAAGTCTTATTTTGAAAAAAGTTTAAGGGTACCTACCCCCTTGAGAAATTTTCAAAAATTCAGTTTTTAATTTTTTTTTCTACTAAACGATGCAACCTAGATTAATGGTTTCTTCACTCAATTATAGTACTCAATGTTCCGCATTTTTCCATACAATGCTTATTTTCCTACACCTTATAGTTTTTGAGAAAAAAAATAAAAACCAAAAAATAAAAAAAAAGTTTTAGCGCCCAAACGGCAGATGCTAGCAAATTAAAACTAAAACCAAATTCTAGAACTTTTTATGCTCTATCGAAAAGTATTCTAAGTATTCCTCCGAATTTAACTCGAGAAAGAAGTATATCGCAAATTATCGAAAATATGTTGTTTGTTTTTTCAGAGTGGTGGCGAAAGTATAGATGTAAATCAAATTCGGTCAGTCAAAGTATCTCGTGGAGCGAGAAACATACCGAAAGCATTTGAAATATTTACAGGTAATCAATCGTTAATTTTCAAACCGAAAGACGGCAAAAATGCCGAGGAATGGGTACAATGTTTAAGTATTGTTGTAGCCCATTCGCATGCCCGCGAACTGCCAGTGAAAAGCAATTCATTACCTGCACGTGGTATCAGCACCAGCAAAATTCCAGTATAAATTTGTTGATTTTTCTTTTTCGTTTCATTCTATTATTATTATTGAGATTTGTAAATGCTTTTATATATAATTGTTGTGCCTGGTTTGCTGTGCTGCTAATGTACTTAATCAAAGTAAACAATAACAGGGGTTATTATTTTTAAATAATATACGAATTTTTATAAATTTTGTTGATAAAACTGTATCAGATGCGTCGTAGATCTTTTCGAAACAAAAAAAAAGAGATGGGAAATATAAAATTTGTAATTTTCAATAAAAAGAAAAATATATCAGCTACTTTTTTTGAAGAATGAATGATAAAAATCAAAGATATTTAAAGATTCCAATACATGATATTAATTTGATAAAAAATGTTAGGTTATATTGTCGAATTTTTATTTGCAAACCAAAATTTATCACGGTAAATATTTTTATTACGCAATGTAGAGTTTTGATATTTTCTATTTATGAATGTAAGGATCAAAGGAAAACATTAATTTATAAGAATTACATTTATTATAAAGTTTTTAATAAGAATATTCTTACAAATACAGATATTTCTTTATTTATTAATTATATAAAACAGCACGTATTTGTTACAAAATACGAATTATGATCTCCAATGTTTTATCTAATCGAATTAGACAGAACGTAGAAGAAAATCTATATAATTTATAATGCAAAACTTAATTAGCATATTACATGCTTAAATTTTACATCATGTGCCTTATTTTTATTAATTGTTTCAATAATAAACCGTATGATGTACGATTTTGTACTTAAATACAAAACAAACAAACAAAAATACAACACAGAAATTTACATAATCATTTATAGGTATTAAGCATAATTTACTTATTATAGTCTTCCAAAATATTGTAATACATTCCAGCAAATTTTTATATAAATAAACTTTTATTTTTGTTACAAAAATCGAACTTGTTTTATTTATTTAGATAACTAGATTAGATAAGAGCAATACAAAAAACTATATGATGGTTTTTAATTGTTTTACGAAACCGGGATTGGGTTGAATGCAGGTTCTAACGGATTTAACAAGTTGATGAGCATCATCATAGCTCATTTTCCTATCCTGGATAAGAAAACCGATGATAACAGCAGCTGAACGAGAAACGCCAGCATTACAATGTACTAAAATATTTCGGGCTTGACCTAATGCATGCCGAATAACTGGATTGCATTGTGCAAACACGTGCGTTAATTCGGTGCTGGGTAGATCGAGGCATTCGACGAATTTATACGTTACATGTGATAAAAAATGAGGCGACGTAATTCCGATACTTAACACATAATCAATGCTATAAGTATTTATTACTTCAGGGGCACAACAATCTTGTGAACCGATATATAAATTTGGTACGACCAAAGCAGGTGTATCGTCCGGTGCCGTGTCAATTACAAATCCGTATCCAGTCTGAGAAATAATGCTGATTGTCTTGTCCAAGTTGGTGTTGGAATGTCTCTCGATGTATCTTGTGCCGTCTGCACAAGTTACCAATGTATCTGTATGCTTCAATTTATTTTTACGAGCTTGTAAGTTTTGCAATAAACTCATTTTTAGTTTTGAATTATTTAAAAAAAAAATATATATTTATTTAATACAATATAAACTTATTTATTATATAAACAAGAACAATCTTGAGTCTGTTTTGATGTTTAAAAAAAAAAACAATCATTGATGTTCGTTGATTGTTGTTTTTATCATAATTATTATAATATTGTGTAATGGGGGTGGTGATAAACAGCACTAGGTTTATTTCTCCGGGGACTGACTGTGCGAGTTGGGCTTTCTATCATCGTCTTTATTGGGTGTAGGCGAGCGGGAAGAACGTTCCTTGGAGTGTTTGCTGACCGGTGGTGATTGGGAACGGGATGGTGAGCGTGACTTGGACTTGCCACGACGATCGGCAGACTTTTCACGTGAGGCCGAACGTGATTTGGTACGTCTACCGGGTGACTTGCTCTTCGAGCGGCTGCTACGATGCGAGCGACTACGCGATCGGCTCCTAGATCCGGAGGGAGAGCGTGAGCGACGTCTTGAACGGGATCTGGAACGAGATCGACTACTGTATGACAGAGATTTACGATCACGACGCCTGTCCTCAATCAAATGTATTCGACGGCCATTGATTTCCGTATCGTCCAATTTGCTGAGAGCATTTTTCATATCGGAAGACGAAGCAAACTCGACCACCCCCTCGTTTTTTTGTTTGTGCGCGTCCGCGTACGTAACCTCGCCCGCCTGCCGCATATAGTCCTTTAAATCCTGCCAACTGACTCGGCTCGATAGGTTTTCAACGATTAAACGGTGATCGGTGCGTGTTGGAGGTCCATATCTCTCATTATTCCCGCCACCAGCACCACCACCACCGCCGCCGCCATAGTTATTACGATGACGATTATCCCGTCCGGTCCATTGATCGCGACCACGCGGCGTTCCCCGCGCTCTCTCTACCGTTACACGCTCGCCTAGCATACGTTTACCGTTCAACTCGTACACCGCGTCCTCCGCATCGCGCGGATCGTCTAGCTCTACGAAACCGTAACCGTTTTTTATCAATACATCTTTTATCCGTCCGTATCCGCGAAAGAATCGCTCTAGGTCCCTTTCACCCGCATCTTTCGGCAAATTCCCTATATACACTCTTGACCCCACCATACTTTTCTCCTAATTAATTAGCTTTCAATTTACTAATTTCGTTTCGATTCGAAATAAAGACTAAAATACTTGCGCTACTAATATTTTTGCTTTATATAAAAGATGCTTCTATACAATCTGGAGAGTATTCCACTCGACACAAATACAAAGCGTAACTCGGCGCTATCTTTATACGAGGATTCCAAGCTAAATGCGATGGAATTTGAAGCATACACTGAATTTCCTTACTTGTCACTTTACCTTGTCCAGCAGCAATGAGAGTGCCGACAATCCGTCGAACCTAAAACAACAAAAAAAAAATGTAAGACACTTTAAAATATGAGTATCACTACATGTACATTATTTACTTATACGAAAATAAAAAAATATATATTTTAAATGTACTTATTATCTAAAACAAATTCTATCAGATAAAGAAATACGTCAGATTACGTTCACAAAGTTGTCCATGTGACGAGCAATATGAAAGTAAACCGCATATTGAGGTTAAATATGTCGCTAAGGCAAATCATGCATATCTTTTTACCGAAAACTATAAATTATTACTTGTTGAAAATCAAAAATGTCACTTCACTATAATAAAATATCCTATTAACCAAACAATACTAAAATACATACGAAAACTGGCCTTTACGCTGGATCATCAAAACACTAAAGGATGGTTCACTTTGAATCTCGTTTTTCCTAACAATTTTTTCATTGTAATTATTAACGTATAAGATAAATAATAAAAATAAAACTGTATATATATCTTTAGACAAATTGTAAATATATATTTAAACTATTTATTGTATAACTTACTTGGAAACTTCTAGAAATATAAGCACTACAAAAGTCAATCCTTTTTTAGACAATACTTGAACAATTGTGAACGTAACAAAAATGCGACATTAGCGCCCTCACCGTATTTAATTTATAAATTATTTTATTAATTAATATATTTATCTATAATTATATACTAAATTAAATCAACATATTTTAACTATTGAATATAAAATAATAACATTAATTATTTAAAAAAAATAAATCAAAATGGTATTTAATAAATTGGCGGGAAACACTTCACACAAACGTGAATTTTTAATTAAATAATTTCGAATTACCTGGTTATATAAGAATCCTGATGATTTGCAAGTAATATTATAATAATTATATATATTTTTATTCATTTCTAAACAGGCTGACGAACATCCTTCAGTTATTTTTATATCTAAATTTCTCCTAGTAATTTTATCCATTTGATGACTACCTTTACCCATAAAAGTTCTAAAATCGTGTAAGCCCAGAAATAATTTCGCAGCATTTTGCATATTTTCGATATTGAAATTTGGTTCACTGAAATAATAATAATTCGATAATTTTCGTATTTGATTTATTTTATAAAATATATCGTACGAAATAAAACAACATCTTTGATATTCCTCTATTGGTATGTGATAGGAATGTTTATTTAACGTATCTAAATATTCATTTTTTAAAACAGCCAATCTATATAAGTATGTGCGTGATTTTGCATGAAATCGACAATGAAAATCATCTGGTACTTGAGCAGTTTTTATAATTCGAATAAATTTATTTTCCGACATAAAATATTTATTTAATATCGTAGTTATAACCGATGGATTGTATGGTTCTCCACTACGTCTCAGTAAATCAACATGAAATGTTGAACATAAAGCATGTACGCCTGTATCAGTTCTATAATAAATAAATGTGGTCTATTATATATGAATTACTTTATTTTACCAAATTGATTTTACCGGCTAGATGGTATTACTAGAGGTACATTAACTGATCTAAGTTTATGTAGCGCAATTTCAAGCGATCCTTGAATTGTTGTTGCATCAGGTTTAAAGGGTTCATTACGATTTATAATTTTTTGAACTCCTCTAAAAACAATTAAACGAATATTATTTATTTTATATTTTTGTTTATGGCACGCAATATTCAAACCTGAATTGTGTACCTATATACGATACATGCATTAAGTATCGTTTCATAATAAAATAGATTAAAATAAAATAATAAAAACAAATAATTCGATATAAATTTAAAAATTTTATTCACTAAATTTTTTGAATACAGAAATTGAGGTTACATATGAAACACGTGTCTACACTAGTGACATCTGTCACGAGCATGTGGTAAAGTGACATAACAGATTTTGCATTTACCGATTGCGTATGACAACTAGCCTGTAATTAAGGGTGAGGTGTAATGTAATGATAAAAGTGGCAATAATTTTGTAGTAATGTATTCAATTTAATAAAAAAAATAACGGTGTGTTACTCTTGAAAAAAGTCTCACATGATCTTTTATCAATGTCGAAGGTGACTCCAGCTTTGGAGCAGTGGACAGTGTATTCTGCTGCCCAAAATCTTCCTGCTGTTTTAAATGATCCCAATCGCGGAAAACAGTCGAATTTTTTCGTGAAAACATGGGGAGATAGTTTTGTAGAAAAAACTGATATTGTAAAAAGTCCATTTCTGCCCGAAATTAATTACTCTCATTTCGAATTGTATCTTCGTAAACATGGTCGTCGTTATAAACGTCATACTAGGTAATAATAGTAATATTAATGTCAAAAGATAAACTTTTGAATAATAATAGTAGTACATAATTTACAAATACACTAACTCTTTATTATTTTAGGTTATCGCAAAGTAAATTGGAATCGAATATTAAGTTACAAAGAACGAAAAGTGATGTAGGTGCAAACGATGCAGATCTTAATATAATCCCTGAAATATTTTTAAAGCCGTCGTTGCCACTGAATGATGCCGGCACGTTTAATGCAGTGTTCCCGTGTGTAGCAATTGAACACGACGCAAAAGCACACCAAAGTGGTCGTTTGTTACAAGAGCAGCTAAGTCATTATTTAGATATAGTAGAAGTTCATATAGCTCGACAAGTTTCACAAAAATCATCCGCATTTTTCCACGCAATGACATCGCATGATACAATCATGGAGCAGATGGGAAACGCGTGTAAAGAAGTTGGTACGTTACGTGCACAAGTTCAAAAATTAGATGCAACCGTTTCAAAAGGACCGCTAAAACTATTAGGGCTTGCTAGATCGAGGGTTAATCACATTCATCTATTAGATAAGTTACGTCTTATGGCAACAGTGCTACAAACTCAACCAACTTTACAATTATTGTTGAGCTCCTCGGATTATGTTGCAGCGTTGGAATTAATAGCGAGCACCCAAGACGCTTTGGCACGCGAATTGGCTGGTGTAACTAGTTTAAGACATTTACCATCGCAATTAAAAGAGATGTCTCGATTAATTGATAAAATGTTAAGTACGGAATTTGAACGATACGCAGCGGCAGATTTACATAGACCATTCGATTCTGCGACGGGAGTTGTTGAACCGGAACGATTAACAAGTCTTGTAGCAGGTAAATTAATTATTACTGTACCATTTAATCTTAGCGACCATAATTTAAATAAGATCTACTAACGTAAGCTTAAAAGCGACAAAATCCAAAATAATTCAATAAAACAATATACAACCATATTTATTTTAAATATTTTTAAATTCCTGAGTATACATATATTATTGCAGCTATTCTAATTATTAAATTTGGCTTAAACCTTTAAATTTAAAGAACTTTAAGTAAATTTCAATTCTGATCGCTACTTAAATAGTTTAAGTGTAAAATTTTAGCTTAAATTCTTTTAAATTTAAATGAGCATCTGAGGTGCTTTAAATACTAAATTTGAAGTTAGATTCGATCACTTGACAGAATCAGTGTGAAAAATATTTGCATGAATAATATAGAAATGTTTGTAATTTCGGAAGGTAAGAAATTAAATATATACATTGCTGATATAGGAAAATATCCTTGAAATGGTTACGCTTAAAGATAAATGTTCGGAATTGTTTTATATAAATTTCTTTAAGTTAAAAAGTCCAATAAGAAAGATATTGGAATATTGCTTAATTTTTATGAAATACATACTGTTGAATAGTTATTATATAATTAACAATTTCATGTTTGAAATTATTATCTTAATTAGATTTTTTTGTAGTAAACAAATACGTTTTTCAGATAACAGTAATTAAAAAACGAAACTGTATTTTTCGTTATCTGTTTGCATTAACCAATTTTTGTTTGTTGTTGTGAAAGAATGATATAATATTTGGTTGAAATTTTCTGTAACAGGTCTATTGCGGCAAAATAACTTATATTTTCTGGAAGTGTATAAAAAAGAAGCCGTGACAGCCGCACAAGCGCTGCTCAAACAACTAGTTATTGAACAATTAGCCGATTGTGAAGGTGATGCGGAAATCTGTCTTACCGGTTCGGGTGAGGCACCGCCCAGTTTAGACACGGCACAATGGTTACGCGTACTCGTATTGGCCACCGAAGCCTTAAGTAAATTAGTACAAAGAGTTAAAGACGTCCACGATGTGATTCAGCATACTTCTGATGCCAGTGCGGGTCGTCTTCCGAACTCGGAAGTGAACATTGGCGAAAATGATACTTTCCTAACGCTAGAAGATTATAATCGCGTAGAAAACAAACTAAAAGAACTACTAACATCCGTATGTGATTATTGTCACGAAAGACTTGCCGCCATCATTTCAAATCAATCCGAAAAACAAGTGATTACAGCCGCGCAAATATCCGAATTATGTGTCATAGTCGATTCGTTTACCGACTTATGTAAAGGCATTTCGGGACGACAAAGTACCGCATTAAAGTCGGCGTTTAATACGCAAGCGAATAAATACGTGCAACGGTTTCACAGTCAACGTAAAACGAAATTATCGTTACTATTAGATGCGGAACGATGGCGTGCAGCCGAAATTCCGCCCGGTTTCCAGAAGTTACTCGATCAACTCGCCGCGGGTAATATCGCCGACGCTATACCCAGTTCGCCGACGGAAAAATTTGCGGAAAACGATCGTGAATTAACAGTAACTTCGCTGCAAGTAAGTTCGCAGGAATTTGTAGCGGTCGGTGCTGTTATAATGTTATTGCGATTAATTATCGAATATTGTGTGTGCGCGCAAGAATTGCCCGCGTTAGCTGGCCCGATCGGTCGAAATTTGGCCGAACTGTTGAAAATGTTTAATTCGCGCACGTGCCAATTGGTGCTCGGTGCGAATGCACTTAGAACGGCCGGTTTAAAAACAATTACAAGCACGAATTTAGCATTAGCATCGCGTGCATTGCAATTAGTGCTATGGATGATACCGCACATTAAAAATCTGTTTCGGAATCGGATAACGGAAGAAATTCCCGGATTAGATGCGGTCGAACGTGATATTAGTCATCACATCAAAGAATTAGAAGGGAAAGTATTATCGATAATGAATATTTTATTAGGTGATCAATTAAATGATTGGAACGCTCGTCCGCCTGTGCCATCGAAAGCTTTCCGAAATATTTCACGACACTTAACGAAGCTGCATGAAGCTGTAAGCACTGTTCTGCCATTAGAACAGGTATTATTTCTTATACAATCTTTACTTACTAGTTTAATTTACATTCTTTTGAATTTTAGGTGAACAATATTTATAGTATTGTACATAAAAACTTCAAAGATCGATTACGCGATCAAATTTCGAAAATGAATATTATCAATAATGGTGGACCTCAACACGGTGTTGTTACTAGTGAATTAACGTTTTATATTGAGACAATGAAAACCTTAAAAGTTTTACAAGAAAAAGAGATTTCCGATAAAGCAATGGAAGATATTTGGATTAAAAAGAGTTAATTAATAAATAGTTATGTAATCTGGGAAGTAGTTAAGAAAATAAATGAATTATTAATTGTATATATGTATTTAACACATTCCAAAATGTATTTTATCGAGTAAATTAAATTTTGAGTTTTAATCTAAAATATCTTTGTTGAATATCCACACAATAATTTACAAATAATGTAAAATGTATATTTAATAGTATTGGAATAAATAATATATAAACAAATTGATTTGATGTAGTTTTAATATAGTATTTAATTAAACGAAAAAATTTAGCTACGTGACGAGAAATTTAGGTCAGAATTTTGATGCGGTACATTATCGCAGGATGGCGACACCAGTATTAGGTTTGTTATCGAGCAACATTTCAACTTGTGTATCGCTGATCTCGTTCTAGTCACGAATGCTACACATAAGAAAGACAAGGACATTACGATCAGTAAAATCTGTATTATTAGTTGAATTTTAGCAGGTGTAAGTGCAGGTTTATCTTATCCAACAAGGTATTGCAAATGTCATAAAATAGGTGACATATTAAAGCCGGGGATGTTGGTGGGCTCGTCGCGGTAAACCACATAAACACACATCTGGTAATTATAAGGACAGATTTATTCTGCTTCACTAGTGCGAAACGGAGTGAATATTTAAAATAGTGAATCGAGGCGGACAATAGTGTTTTCGCGGACAAAATATGTGTACATATCTGTTGTTTTCTTCTATATTTACTAAAAATACGATGTGATTTGTGTTTGCAATAAAAATATTCTAAAGTATGTCAATAATTTTGCATACTACAAATGTCAAATTGCGATTAGTTCGTCCACCAGGTAAGTCTTATCGTACAGGTGCTATTATTTCAAAAGTAAATAAATCTCATGACGTATTTCTGTAATATTTTTCATATGACAATATGTTTTAACAATATAATTGATTGTCCTTTATGAAATATTAAATCGGCAGGAATTGTTCGTGTTATATCAAACGCAGTAGGTATTTGATTTTGCAAATGACTAGGTTCGTTAAATAATCTATAATTTTAAATAACAATGTCATGTAAAAATTATCTAGAAGGCAATCATATTTCTGTAGAGGCGTTTCAAGGCTATCTGTTTATTTAACTATTCACAGAAAACAAACTTTCATTTTGACGTAATTCATTCCTATTCATAACAATTTGAGTAAAAATCAAAACGCAACAATTGAAAACAACTTTCGCTGTTTATGAATGATGAGTGCTGCTTATAGTAGGATAAATATTATTTATATGGTTGTTATCTCCTAGTGTTCAATTGTAGTTGATAGGTTTATTTCAGTACAAGCCAATTTAATAAACAAATTTGCGGTCATTTTGAATGAGACGCTCTCAGTACGAGACTAGCTATAAATTGACCCTTGACATTTAGAATCGTCCTGACTAAATAAAATTTAGGCTAGACGGTATGTTTCGGGAAGTAACTGCTGCACAAACTGATGGGAATGAGTGAGATAGATTTATTTTTGGGTAGTGTGTTAACCCAACCTATTGCTTACGTGGGACGTCTGTATTGATCTAAAACAGTGACTCGCAACAATTTGTTCCTGCTTCTTTATCGAAAAAACAAAACTAAAAAACGGAACAGTTTATTGAATTTGCAATTACAAATTGTAATCGTTTAATCTCGGACAATAAAAATTGTGTAATATTTACCGCTTTATTGCTATAGTAATTTCATTAATAATTTATGAGTTTATTCGTTATTAACTATTTTATGTTTCATTAATTATCTCATTTTCACAAAACATTAATAATGATTAAATTGGATTTTATTATATATATTTTATGTAAAAAAATTAATTAGTCTTGGTTGACATTTCAAAAGTATGCAACCATCTTTATGGTTCCGTTATGTGGGTTGCGAATTTTGCGAAACAATTAATTTTTATATATAAAACTAATAATTAATATTTATATTTAATTTTTTACTTTTATAGAATAATTTATATATTTATAATTACAATTATATAAAAATGAAAATTGCAAACAAAACCAAGATTCTTTATCGCATTAATATGCTCGTATCTCAGATTATATATTAAGATAATAGTTCCATAAAATACTAATTTTTAATAATGTATTGGAAAATTCAATAAAATACATGGAAAAAATCGATTTTTCCAATGATATGTTGCTAAGAATGGATCATTAAAGCAACCAAAATTTACTGCTCTAAGCTCTGATTCCTGCTCCAAGCTTTAAATCCTGCTCCAAGCTTTGACTCCTGCTTCAAGCTCAGATTCCTGATTCAAGCTCCGATTCCTGCTTCAAGCTCCGACTCCAGTTCCAAAGCTCTAAAATTTACGTATTCTTATCAAAATTATATGAAAATAAGATAATATAACGTAACCATGGTAATCACAAATAAAATAGACAAATGGCGTAACCAAATAATAATTATTTTTGTCCCAGGGTTAAAAAGTAGTATTTTATGTCCGCTGTTTAGGGTGCATACAAGTGACTTTTTATTAAGCTTATTAAATTATGTCGTTTATTTAGATTATTAATATAAGATATAATAGTTAATAAAAAATATCAAAAATTAAAAAAATATTTAAACATTTACTTTTACAAAAAAAACTGAGATAAATATTATTGTTTTTCATAAATAAATTGAAAAAGTTCAGACTTATCAAAAGTTCGTTAATGTTATCGCAATTATATAATCGTCAGTTTTATAATAGACGCACATTAACTAAAGACGAAAAAGCTTTATTTTATTGACAACAAATAATTTTAGGATTAGAAGTGTGAAAAATTATTGGCAACAGTAATTATTATTAGGATAAAAATATTTGACCTATGAAAAAAACATATGATCTACCGAATAGTACTTATGAAAATAATAGTTTACCTATGTATTAAATAATTAATCTATGGTTTTAATTTTTGATCTATAGAATTAATTATTGATCTATAGAAATATTTATCGACCTATGAAAATAATTATCGACTTATGGAAATAATCAAATACCTACTGATATAATTATCGATCTATAAAATTAAGAAAGTGGCTATTTATACATACGGTATGTATACGCAATTGGCTATTTATACATACAGTATTTTCACGTAATTGGCTATTTAGGGTAGGTTAGGTTAGTAGGTTGGTTTAGGGTTGTTTTTCTACTATAGATCATTTTTTAATTATTAATAGGTAAATGATTGATTTTTCTATAGGTAAAAATATAAAATGTCATAGGTAATATTTGAATTATTAATAGATCATAAAATTAGCATCCTTATTATTATAGTAGCTTTTTGGACTTAAGTTAAACGTTAAAGTATTCATTAAACAAAACTAACAATTTAAACTTAATTTACCGAACGGAGAATTAATCTTATGAATAGATCTAAAAATTATTCCATAAATCGAGCAACCCTTATTGGTTTTATACTTATCGTTAACGCACTTAATAAAAAAAAAAAACAGCATGTGCCATATTCAGAAAATCGTCAATTAAATTGGAATATATAACGTTGAACACCCATACTTGTTTTTTCACTTTGTTATCGGGGTAGTCCATATCATTCTATCTTCGTCTAGCCTTTCTCACTCCCCGCTTGTGACCAGTCAGGGGTATTGTGTTTTTTTACGCATGTGTTAGTGCCCCTATATACATATTTATATATATGTGTGTGTGTGTGAGTATGTGTGTATGTCGGTTCATCAAAAAACGGGTAGACATTTATACCGTGGGATAATATTACTGTGTTTTGTATAGTTCCCATAATTCTGTTCACACCGTATTGCAATATGTACAGAGAAATTTTAAAAAAACACGTATATTTTATATATTTATATTGTATGTAGATGTACGAAGGTTATATATATATATATATATATATATATATATATATATATATATATATATATATAAGAGCTATCTTTGATATTATTATTGATATATTTAGTTAATAGATAGTTTGAGGTCTATGTAATTGAATTATTATCATAGGGGTGTTTTATTAAGTTTATTATTTTTATGTGGCTGTATAGATAATTTTTTGTATAATTGTTTAACCCTTTTTCTGCGATTACACTAAGAGTTTTAACAAATAATTGAATTTCCACTTAATCGCCGTGAATTAATATATATATATATAATTATTAGAAAATTAAATAATTTCGAAAAAATGATACGGACTTTTTGGCGGACACTGTATTACATACATACTAGTGTTTATGTAATTTGGAAAATATAAAATTTGTGCAAAACTCTTATTAATTTTGTAAAATCACTAATTTTAATATAATTTATGAAAAAAATGTAAATATATATTTACAGAATAATCTAGTGAAATTGTAGAAAAGTTAGAATTGTTAAATTATATATACTTACTGTATAATATAAAAGTAAAAAAAAATAGATTTTACGAGATATCAAACTTTTTTGGCACGCAGCCAGTTATATTTTTAATAGAAATCTGTCACATTTGAATTTATAGTGTAATTAATCATATATTTAATATAATAAGTTAAGGAAATATGCATTTTGTAATTGTTCTATAAAATTTTGACACGAAAATCAAATAAAGTAGTTAAAATTATAGCATTTTTTGAAATTTATTTTTTTTTATATAATTTATTAATTCATCATCATCAATTCCCGTAATTCCTAGGTGGAACATAGGGGCTACATGCTCGAGAAGCTGAATATATATAGTTTCTTAACACTTTTTACTTGCATTGTCAATGTGGGTTTCGAACCATTCAGACTTAACTCGTACAAGGTTTTAATACCAGAAATAATATTTAATTAACCTGGTAATTTTTTAAAAAAGTGTACACAAAAATTCCAAATTCCTGCAATTTTCTGCAGTGCCCGAAAAAATCCTCCGATTCCCGAAACATTCTTACAATTCCCCATAATTCGTAAGAAATTCCTATGAAGTGTATACACAAAAACTCCTGTTACTGATCCCAGGGGATGCAAACCAGGGACCTTTGGAGTCCGAGTCCGAGTCTGAATGTCATTCCGAATAATCGTGTAAATTTTATCATGTATGTACGTAATCGTACGTAACGTTAAAATTTATTTGTATATGTTTGTAATATATGAATAGACCGTTTGATTCAGTCATATGTTAACTAAATGCAGGAAAGAACAATGGGTATAGTTGACAGTTGAGGTATACTCCAACCTAAAAATATCGCACATTTATTTAAATTCTTTTCCGTTGTACAATAATTAGTATTCGCTTATTAACAACCTACAACAACATATCAAAGCTTATTTTTGGAGCTTATTATTTATCTATGAAAAATTATATTTTAACTAAATTTTGATTTATTTTGACTTGTCAAAGAAATTTTGTATAGAAAAAAGATTTTTCGGACATAAAAATGAAAATGTCTGCGTTAAACGGATCATCGATATTTTTTTCACGTATTCCAAAGTGACGTCCTTCTTAAAAAAAGTGCCTAAAATTAACCCTTTTTTTGGTTTAGGGATGAAAGACGTTTCGATGAACTCAACGTCCGTCTTCATCAGTTACCTAATAACTTAATTCTATGTTCTGTTATTTATTGTACATAAAAACGGACGAACCTTCGTTTATAAATAAATATTAATACAGAACTTTAACCTGAAGCAGTTTTATTTTAATATGAGTTCTAAAAATTTTTTACTATGTTAAATCTTATTAATTACATATTGAATTTTATTGTTATATTAAAATTATTTATTTTATAATAAATATTATTTAATATATGTTAATTATTTGCTTTGTTTAATTGTACAATTTTATATTTTCCATTATTTATGCTCTGAAAGTTTTCAAATAAACTTAATTAGTTAATAACAATGAAAATTAAATATTAAAAACGTGGTAGACATGTTGACATAAGTGTCGAAAAAAAAAAGTGAATTATGAGAACAATTGAATAATAACGTATTCAGGAAACGTTATATGAACTGTAACAATTTTACTTTCTTGCTACGAATATTGCAAACTATAATTTGAAATTGATCCATAAAGTAGGCTATGAGAAAATAAAAGAGAGTAAAAGTAACGATTATTTATAGATAACCGCCTTCATCATAAACGATATTTATAATAAATAAACAGAACGTAGTAACAAGTTGCTCGGTAACAAAATAAGTAACTAGATCATAAAATTTATAAATTTTTAATTAAAGGAAGTCAAATTTTATTTAAATCAGTGTCTAATTGGCCCTTATCAATCTGCTGAATGATCTTGCAAGTATTACAGTATATCTTCAAATTTTACATTATGAAGATTATCTAACGTTAAGTTTGTCGAAACTTCTATTATTAATAAATATTAATACCAGAACTAGAACCTAAAGCCGATTTATTTTAATATAATTAGTTTAGAAAGATTTTTCACTACATTAGAAGTTGGCAAGTTGATCAATAATATTTTCACACTGTTTTCTATGGTTTTTTTTGTTGAAATGTAATGCAGATTATACAAAGTCATTATATATGATAGATTGTCAAGATTGTGTCTAGCCAGGCAAGTGAAATCATTCATTTTTCTTGAATTGATAGACGAATAGTCATACTTTGAAGAAAAGAATTTGTTTTATAAACCGAGGCAGTACCACGTATTTTTTTAGAAATAATTTATTTTTTAATGTAATGGAGTACAGAATTGATATATACTATTACATAATCCAATTCAATGATCATAAACAAATTGTTTAATGTTTATAATTATCAAATGGGAATGATCGTCAGTCAGAAATTATCTTAAAAAATGTACCGTTCGTTACATTTATTCATTTATGATATTCATGATAATAACTTAAATAAAAAGTTTGATATTTGTTAAAATAAAACTGCTGTAGGTTAAAGTTCTGTATTAATATTTATTTATAATCGACAAACTCAACGTTCGTCTTCATCAGTTACCTAGTAACTTGTTTCTATGTTCTGTTATTTACTGTAAATGTCAATTGTATCAGTTTTCTTGATGAAGACGGATATTGAGTTAGTTGAGTATGTAGATTATTATTAAATATTAATACAGAACTTAAACCTAAAGCCGTTTTATTTTAAATTAATATAATATACATGTTTTCTTATAATTTAAAATTTGTTATTGATTATTTTTACAGAAAAATTTGCCTTTAAAGTTTACTTGTCAGTTTGTCGTACGCAATAATAAATCTAAATGATTTTTACAGAATTCTCTGACGTTTATGTAGCCGTCATTTGAAATTTTATTAAAATAATAGGATAATTATAATTGCATGTTAATTACATTTAAAATTAACATGAATACGTGAAAATTTTAAGTGTCTGTCAGAGTTAAGATACAAATTTATATTGTTAAAGTAATTTATATACTTTTAGTATTAATTTTAAAAATGAGATTTTTACGTGGAGTATGTGGTGTAACTAGGAGGCATTGGATATAAAATAGATTAGTGTATGATGACTGTGAAATTGAATGAAAAATGTTACCATAGTAACTATAATTTTGTATTGAAACTGGAGCCCATAATTAACAAATGTTGGGAAGTCATATCGCGAATGTTTTTAGGGATTCTACTAACTTTGCAGAAAAGCTGGTAGACATCAAATTTTTGGAAAAACGGCTGAAGCTAAAAATTTGGCGTTAAATAGTCCATAATGAGCCTAAAATTTTAGGTCATTCTTTCAAAATATGTCTGCCAGCTTCATCAACATCTAACGTAATAGTATGTAAAGTTTGAAGTAAATATATTTGGTGACTGTAAATGAACGTTTTATCCAAATATGTGTGATATTATGTTCTTTTGAACAATAAAAATAAAATGCAAACGGAAGCAAATAAAAGTAAATGTGCACGCCACTGGCGGCATCCGATCTGGTTTACCTGTACAGGTACAGCTTAGTCAACGTAATCGGGATAGGTAGTAGTAGCTTGGGTATAGGTACCATCGCACGAGTGGTGTGGTGTGGGGAATCGGTGTAACGTGTAACCGTCAAACCGTCGTTCTTATACGCTACGTTCGGGGTCGGGCTTGGTCTGCTCCGTCTCTCGGTGTGAGTGCGCTTTTTACAGTAAACCGTTGATCGTTCGTTTAGTTTTAGTTAGTTACTCATTACATCCGGTACAATTCCTAAACAAATTCCTCTCAACTCGCGATCGCGTTTCATTTATTTATTTATCGCGTAGAAAAGAAATCCTCGAAAATAACCGTCGTTTGAGCGTATGTTTGTATTGTGTTCGCAACAAAACTGGAATTTTTTTTGTATTACTATAGTGTATTAATCGTGTAATAAAGAAACCAGATTTTTGTGGTGTTTTAAGGTGTAAAAGTTCAGTGAAGTTCAAAGCGGTGTATAAGTATATATCGTTAAATAATATAAGTATTTGTGGTGATCATTTCAAGGCCATCAAGTTAGCGTGAATGAATGGAAGACAGTTTTGAAGTACACATTACGTGGTAGATTACAAAGAACTGCGTTTATTATTATCGGAATTAATTTCTACATCGGGTGACAAGCAAGAGTCCCGATGGTGCTACTCAAATCTAGTCTTTGTAAATATATATGAACGATCAACGTAGTTTAAGTAGCATAGGTGCAACAACATTTTCTCGCATTCCTTAAAACCGAAAAAAAAAAAAAAATAGCGGACCAGATCGTGTACTGTACTAGGTGATTTTTGTGTTTGATTCGTGCTGAACGATTGGATTTTTGTGCTACCCCACCTCAGTTTAGTCTGCTCAAATGCATCTGCTTGTCGACATCTTGCGGGCCACAGCTGCTCATGGAACCATCTGCGAAATGTGCACCCCGAATGGTCTGATCTGCAGCACGCGTTCGCTTTTTTGTCGATGATTTCTTGTTGTTTTTGTTTTTGGGATTTTGACAGTGTTTTGTTGTGTTGGCACGTTGCCAAGTGTACTGTGATTTTTTAGTTGTGTTGTTGTTGTTGTTGTTGTGTTTACTAATTTGCTATATAACAAATTTTGGCTAAAAATGGGGAATAATCCGTCAAACCACCAACCGCTTGAACGAGCACATGTCAGCCGATACGGTGACGTCAACGCGACGGTAAGATATGTATTCATAACGACTAGTTTTAGTTTTTTTTTTTTTGCATGCATACTATTTTCTACAAGGTTAAATAAACAACACTATGCTTTTTAAATATCAATTAATAAACATGCGACAAAAAAACGCGACCAAAATTAGCTTTTAATTTGGATATTTCGCTATTTTTCAGTATATATATACAGAGTGTCCAAGATAACTTCTTATGCATGGGGATCTCCGGAACTGTTAGAGATACGACCTCGGTTAAATTAGATGAAAGTTGTCTCATTAGTAGGCGAGTTTAGTCATCTTTTGTTTTTTCCAAAAAATTCCTTAGGTTACTAGATATAGGCAAAAATGCAAATTTTGCTTTTTTATATTTTCGCTTATAACTCTCGAATGCAAAACGATAAATTATTTTGGTTTGCACTTTCTTAAGACACTTTTTTACACAGAATTTCCAGGAGTAACCAAAATTTTTTTATCATGTACCGTTTTCGAGATTTATGATGAAACTTTCATTTTTCTTATGTAACTAGTATTTCAATGTAGTGTCATTAAAAAGATTTTTTTTTCTCTTTCCAGTGATATAACATTGTCCTATTTTATTTTGAATAATAACATGGAAAATTGAAAAAAATCTATTTTGCAAAGTTATAATTTATTTTTTTAGTTGAAAACCGAGTATGCCATATCAAAACAAATGAAACATGAGAAATAGGCTTTGTTTTCGTTATTATTAGATTTTTGGTTTTGCTTTTCTTCTGATTATTGTCTTAGTTAGTTAGTTAGTTTTATTGGAGTGCTTATTGAAAGAATTTTAATTCATGGAGCAGTTTGAAAATTTAGAGAAGTTTGAAATGCTTTATTGTTACATTCGTTGTCAAAGTAACGCAGTATTAGCCGCGGAAATGTATTTAAATTTATATCCTTAAAGAAGGCAACCCAGTGTAGGAATGTATAAGATATTAAACATGAATTTGATTGAGTACGGTATTAAATACCTAAAACTAACCTAACACAAGCTATGCATAAGAGAACACGTATGTTCATTCTAGAAAACGATGGTTTGTTTCAACACTTAATGTAATTTTACTGTTATAGTTATTAGTTATTACGAATGTAAAATATAGCATTAGTATTTTATAAATTGTTTTTTTTTTAGATTATAAGTCTATATTATTGTTTAAACTAAAGTAGGGCTCATGTTTCATTTGTTTTAACATGGCCTACTTAGTTTTTAACTAAAAAAATGAATTATTACTTTGCAAAATAGATTTTTTTCAATTTTCCATGTTATTATTTAAAATAAAGTAGGACTATGTTATATCACTGGAAAGAGAAAAAAAAAGATATTTTTAATGACACTACATTGAAATACTAGTTACATAAGAAAAATGAAAGTTGCATCATAAATCTCGAAAACGGTACATGATAAAAAAAATTTGGTTACTCCTGGAAATTCTGTGTAAAAAAGTGTCTTAAGAAAGTGCAAACCAAAATAATGTATCATTTTGCATACGAGAGTTATAAGCGAAAATATAAAACAGCAAAATTTGCATTTTTGTCTATATCTAGTAACCTAAGGAATTTTTTGGAAAAAACTGAAGATGACTAAACTCGCCTACTAATAAGGCAACTTTCATCTAATTTAACCGATGTCGTATCTCTAACAGTTTCGGAGATCCCCATGCATAAGAAGTTATCTTGGACACTCTGTATATATATATATATATATATATATACATCCTTTATTCATCGAGAATACAGATACAACAGTAAAAAAATCTTTCAGAACTCATTATATTAAAATAAAACGGCTTTTGGTTGTAGTTCTGTATTAATATTTATTAATAATCGACCTATTCAACTTGATGTTTTTTTTAAATATCAATTAATAAACACGTCAAATACTAACGAAAATTGGTTTTTAATTTGGATATTTATTTATTTTTCGATTGATATACTTTGTTCAACGAGAATATAGATATAACAGTAAAAACTCTTTCAGAACTCATTATATTAAGTTCTGTATTAATATTTATTAATAATTACGTTTCGACGTATTCAACGTGATGTTCTTTAAATATCAATTAATTAACACCCAAAATACTAACAAAAATTTGTTTTTAATTTGGATATTTTATTTATTTTTCGATAAATATATTTTGTTCATCGAGAATACAGATATAACATAGTAAAAAATCTTTTCGAACTCATTATGTTAAAATGAAAACAGCTTTAGGTTGTAGTTCTGTATTAATTTTTATTAATAATCGACATTTAGACATACGCAACATGATGTTTTTTACAGTGGCGTATATTAATACAGAACTATAACCTAAAGCCGTTTTATTTTAGTATAATGAGTTCTAAAAGATTTTTCACTATTTTATACTACTAAACGTACATCTTTTTGATGAAGACGTACGTGGAACAACAACCTAAAGCCGTTTTATTTTGATATAATGATTTCTGAAAGATTCTTTATTACGTTAAATTGTTTTTATTTCACGCAATTTAGCTTAAAAAAAATTATCAATTGTGACTGTCATAGAAAACTGAATCAGATTTTAATGTATACAAAAATAAAAATGACTCATAATATATTATTAGTCAGTTTTTCAAATTATAGTTAGTTAAATGAAGAGCAAATACTGTCAATAAATAATTTAATGTGAAAAGTTTTTTCCCTAAGCTATGTCTGGGTAATATGTCGTCATCGTCTTTAGATTTGAATCTTAAATAGTTTTAAAAGAATGAACGGCATTTTGTTTCTTACAATCAACCAGGTAAATATTCCTTGAAATCATTGGTTATTTCCCATCTGATTAGCATTCCAAGGGAACTTGTTTATCGTATAAATAAATGACAAAAAAAAAACAACATATTTGCATATTGTATTATACTTGCATAGTACAGTATGTTTCACAATATGTTTGTGAAAAATCTATGATTATTTTTATGTTAGATTTTTAAGGCAAATTAAAAAAAAACCACTTATGATTTCGATGAATTTTACTTAATATTGATTTTAAATTAAGTCTACTTTAGACGGTCATAATGTGTGAATAAATATTCATAAATAATGACCGTTTAAGACAGGCTTCAATGTAAAAAAAAATAAATAATTAGTCATAGAAAAGAAATTTCTATTGATAAAACTATTTAAAGGAATGAATGTTAATAATCTCACTAATTTTTAAATTATAGTTTGTACTTAACATTCATATATTTTACAAAAAATAATTATTGATGACTAATTTTGCATTTTTACTTGCTTTCAATGTCGGTATATTCAGTTACTAATGCAAATTTCCTAGTATTCTAAATGATAATTCTCATTTACGTATGTTTATCATGGTTGTAATTTGATATCACAATTATATTTAAAATAACAAATGTTTTTATGTATTATAAAATCAAAATAGAAATAATATATACATAAAAAAAAATTATAGTAAACAATCCAACGTTTCTAAACTAGTACTATTAAATGTGTGTTTTATTAAAATAAAACTGCTTTAGGTTAAAGTTCTGTATTAATCTGTATTAATAATCTACGTTTCGACGAACTCAACGTCCGTCTTCATCAGGAAAACCTGATACAAATGACATTTACAGTAAATAACAGAACATAGATAACAAAATAAATAACTAGATCATTAAAATTTTGTAAATTTTTAATTAATGGAAGCCAAATTTTATTTAAATCAGTTACTATATTCACACTGATTGATATTATCTTTTTCTTTATAAATTTCTATTGCTTCTTTTATCAATCTGCTGCAAATATTAACTGGTCTTGCAAAAATTACAGTATGATACACTATGATATAGGTCATACAGTAATTTTGTTTGTTATTTAATCAAATATAAACTAGTAACGACCATGAAAAATTCTTACTTATACGTAAATTTTAATTTATTTCGGTAGCTCTTAATGATATCTTTATTGTAATTTTACACTTCCTTTTATTTACTAGTTATTTCTTTTTTATTGTATTTTAAACAATAAATAAAAACCTTGTAACAAAACTTATATTGTATAAAGAAAATTGCATAATAAAAACTGTGAGAAAAATATATTTACATTGTGTTCTTTCAGCATTATAAATAAAATACTTATATTATATTGTATATATTATAAAAATAGTAAGTAAATTTTTATAATGCTGCAAGATTCTTTAAAATTAATTAATTTTCCGTATGTAGAAGTCAATGTCCGCATCCAACATAAAATAAATGACAATAAATGCTAAAATAATACAATTATATATTGAAAGCATTCAGGATCTCATTTTAGAATCCGCCCACTATTTTAAAACTAACGCCCAATCATTAGTTACGCCACTGATATATCAACATATGCTTATAAATTCACACATATGTGTCTATATAGAAAAAGCAAAGATGTAAACCTGACCGTATTAAATATACAAATATATAGAATGTAAATAAAAATTTGAGAACATGCTTAAAAAAAAATATATCAAAATTTACATAAGTATATATACTTGTTGTTATTTTTAACCATGAACACCATTTGTAGTTTTTTTTTTCCCTTAAATTATTATCAGCTAATTAATGATAAATTATACCGGTATTATTTGCATTATAATTATTAATTTTGTACATAATTAATTTTTTAATTAATCTTCTTTGTCTTGCAAAAAATTGTTATTAAAAAAATTTAGGTAAATGATATTGAGTAATAAAGTTGTTAATAAATTTATAACTAGTTATTTTATAAAGTTTTACAGCCGTTGTCATAATAAACATACCTACATACCTGACTAAGTTGACAGTAACGCGTGTTTTTACAAATCTGTAAACAAATCAGTAACTAGATCATAAAAAAATTTCTATGTTTTGTTTATTTATTGTATAATGTCATTTGTATCATTTTTCCTTGATGATGATGTACGTAAAGTACGTCGAAACATAGATTTTCAATTAAAATTAATACAAAACTACATCCTAAAGCCATTTTATTTTAAAAATCATGAAATGCTTATTTGAATAAAATATAATTTTATCATGTAAAGCTTATAAATATATAATTAAATGTAAATTTCATATTATATATTATCCGGTCGGATAGTAGTTATTATCCGGGAAAAACGGATATTTGAAAAAACTTACTGGATTATTTATTATAGTTACTTATTTTGTTACCTAATAACTTGTCTCTATGTTCTGCTTATTTACTCTAAAAGTCATTTGTATCTTTTTTCTGATGATGATGTACGCAGAGTATTTCGAAACATCGATTTTTAATTAAAATTAATGCAGAATTAAATGCTAAAACCTTTTTATTTTAAAATTATGTAATATTTATTTAGTTAAAGTATAATTTTATCACGTGAAACTTATAAATATATAATTACTTAAATAAAAATTTTATATTATCTATTATTTGTTCGAATATTAGTTATTATCCGGTCAAAACGGATATTTGGACAAACTGACTGAATATTCGCTGCATCCCTAGTACATATTAGTACTACAACATTAGTAATATATCTTAAACATACCTCGTAGTTAAAGCCTGCTAATCTAGCCTAGTATTTCTCATCAGCGTATCCGTAATAATTCTCAACCAACCTATATATTTAATCCATTCTACGGATTATATAAATGACATACCTGTTCCAAGTAATAATCATTCGATGTGAAATACCTTTGCAGTACAGGAATATATATTATGTAAGTTCTTCCCCCTATTGTATAATGTCAATAGCCCTCTGTAGAGCTACGTAACTACAATATGACTTTCCCTTCGAAGGACTCCCCCCTTGTAAAAGCACTCGTGAGAACTCCGGTTGTCAAGCGGAATTTTATCTGGGAACATTTTTCCACACCAGCACATTTTTTTCAAAATACGAATCCATGTTTCTATAATATTTTTGTCGTATTTTGTATAACAATAACTGCGTTAAAAATTAACCGAACAAAATCGGCAATTATATTGTGGACAAGAATGCAAAATACATATTCTGAAGTGGACAACAAAAATTTGAATATAAATAGTTGAAAAATAAAAAAAAATGACGATTTGAATAGGAAGGTGGACTAACCGGAAATTCATTATCTCGCTGAAATAAACCAAAACTGGATTGATTTTTTTTTTTTTTTGTTGGTTATTGTGTTTCGAATGAAAATTGCAAATTTTTCGTTAACTACTGTTTTTTTTTTTTTACATTTTTTATCTTCTATAATTTACTGTCATATTTGGTCTATTGTTTGGTCTAGTTTTTGCATGTAAAATTTTAAAAATTAACGAACTCGTTTTGTGTCATATAGATTTTTATCTGTTCTTGTATTGTAAATTTTTAATTAAAAAAAGTGAAATAAAACAGCTTTAAGTTATAGTTGTATATTACTATTTATTAATAATTGACGTTTCGACGAATTCAACGTACGTTTTCATCAGGAAAAATTATAGAAATGATATTTATAGTAAATAAACAGAACATAGAAACATGTTACTAGGTAACAAAATAAGTAACTAGATTACAAAATTAATAGGTAAATTACTAATTAAACAAAATCAAATTTTATTTAAATCAGCGCCTGCTAAATAATTCAGGAAAATTTGGAATTTTGTTGAATTATTAACTTTTTCTGTCTTGTTAAACTTAATCGAAATTTAATTTATGATTTGTAGCCGTATTTATAACTAATGTGATTCTAATTTTAAACTGTATTCTTTATGACGTCCTCATATTGTTTGAGGACAATAAAATTATGTATAATTATAATAGTATTTTGACCTCGTTCTTAGTCTTTCACATATAATATTATTTTGTCGTCTATATAAGGACAACTAATAAGGATTATATTTTGTAATATTTACATTGAAGTGAACTCGTAAATTTATAAATATATTTGCTGATAATCTTTGTATTTTAGGATGTGGTGATAAAAATGTGGTTTAGCTTGTAATTTTTTGCTTCTAATTGGTTTAAGGAAATATATAATTATATTTACATATATTTTTATATAGATGCTCATGCAGAAATTTATTTAGAAAATATATAGTTCTAATATACATTTTGATAACCACAATTATGATACACTTAATAAAAATATCTTTGCATACTTACATCTAAACAAAATTTAGTACAAAATTCTCCTGATAGAATTAGTCTAAAAAATATTCAACAAATTAGACAATAATATAAAAAAATTATGTTATCATTAAATCGTTCAAACGTAAGCTGCATAAGTTCTTATTAAACAATAATTTTTATGCATTATCACCCTAATTCTCTAACGAAGTTGCTAACTTTTAACAACTTTGCTAAGAACATTAGCCAATAATATTAGCTGACACTAAATAAAAAATCAAAATGACAGCTGTTTTATTTGTTTCTATTGGTTAGAGTTGTTAGCAACGATGCTAAAACTTAGCAACTTTGTTAGAGATTCAGGCCGTATATGAATATTTCAATATTTGTGACAAATTTCTATACGCATGTATTTTGTTTCGAAACAAATAAATAAATTATTATTATTATATAGTAGGAGTTATTTGTAATCGTATAAAATTTTTCTCAAATTATATTTAGAATTATTTGTTGTAACTTGTATACAACACTACACCAAAGTTTAAAATGTAAATAATTTAATAGGGGAAGTTTTGCAGACACTTGACAATTTTAAGCCTGTATTTAAGTAGACGCCGATTTTTAAAAATATCTTTTGAATAAATATATTCTATCTTGAGTTGGCTGTACTTGACACTGTATGGATATGCTGGAGCAGATTGAAGGCCGTAGAATATAGTCTGGAAAGCTTTAAAAACATCAAAAATAAACGATCGCAAATTTAAAGAGTGTGTGTGTGTGTCGCTAAATTTAGCAAACTGTTTATTTTTGCATTTCCGCGATGGATCTGTTATTCTACAAGTAAAATACTCTGTAAAAGAATAATTATATGTATTTTTATCATATGCTGAATACGTGTAATGTTTTACATGTGTGGCGAATAGAGAAGTTAGATTAAAAATAGAAACAAAAAATAATTTATATATGTATAATTTTTTTACGTATTTTCGTTAATTATTAGGGAAAAAAAAATGTTTATGGAATAAGTGCGACATAGTTTATTATAGAATTTGAGTGCATTGTGTTGTAACAGTAATTTAACTAAATTAATGTTTATAATTGGTAATTATTAGCTGGGGTGCAACATAGTGTGATTAATTTTATTTAACACAACATATAAATCTAATTTTAGATTTTATATATTCTGGTATAATAATTTACAGTAATTGTTATTATTAATTTATATATACACTGTAAAAAATGTATCTTAAATTTTGTAATTTTACGTAGGTTTTACCGGTAAAAGTAACAACATTTTGTAATTTACTGTGATAATTAACGTAATATCTTCCAGAACTCTTTATATTAAATAAAATAAAGTTCTGTATTAATATTTATTAAAAGTCGACGTTTCGACGAACTCAACGTCCGTCTTTATCAGGAAAACTTATACAAATGACATTTACAGTAAATAACAGAACATAGAAACAAGTTACTAGGTAACAAATACAAGTAAATAGATTATTAAAAAAAAATTTCTATGTTTTTTATTTATTGTGTATGTCATTTTTATTATTTTTCTTGACAATGATGTACGAAACGTCGATTTTTAATTAAAATTAATACAGAACTACAGCCTAAAACTTTTTTATTTTAAAATTAGGATGTGGCTATTTATACATACGGTATGTATACGCAATTGGCTATTTATACATACTTAAAAAAAAAATTAAATTTAATTTTTTTATAAATTTAATTATTCAAATTAATAATAATTATTGTTGCACCCTGTACAATTTACATGTTAAAGAAAAATATAAATAATAGAAAAAAAAAACGAACATAGTCACATGGCTATAATAAATTCTGCAGTAATTTTCAATTACCTGACAGTAAATAATTTTCAATTAACAAGTCAAAAATCAAGGTAAAGCCGATTACAATTCCTATTGGCTACTTAAGAAATACCTGACGACAAAACATATCAATCGTTTAATTCTAATGTAGAATTGTTTATTCGAACATGAAAACAACATAACCGTTTAAAATAACAACAGAGCACCTCGGTACTTAGGTTGTTAAGGCGTGTTGTTGTAAAATACATAAATTTCATCATTATTCAGTCATTTGCCATAGAAAATGCAACTTTAACATGAGTCATCTTTGTAGAAATTATTTTAGCTGAAAATTTTTGTGGTTCACAATATACTTTGTGTCGATTGTACAGCGGAGTTACAGGGTTTGTGAACTGGAAGATTATTTATCGACCAATATCAGACGAATGTGATGATATATAAAAAATTGTAAAGGAGACTTCAGATATACCTAGTTTACACTGGTAAGAGTATATGATTGTAATTTTTTCATAGATTGTAATTTTTTTACTATGATTTTTATATAAAATGGCAACTTTTTTTTACAGTGTAGGCTGTATGTAAATATTCTTTTCGTTCATAAACTGTTTGTGGTAACTGTACAGTGAAATCTGTGTTGCAATTGTGAATAATGTTTTAGCGTGTGTGATTATGTATATTGTAGTGTGTTTATTTTGCTGGTGTGCAGTAAATGAAGCAGTGACAAATTTTATATGCGGTATTTCGTAATTGATTTTTTATTTGTAATAATTGTTGTTATTTAAATTTGATTGTGAATTACAATAGTTATATAATTTGGTTTATGCAAGGCAGTTTATACGTGATAAGTTTTATTGGTAAGATATTATGAAACAATATTAATAAATTAATTATATTATAGTATGGTAAAAATCTTTCAGAACTGATTCTATTAAAATAAAATGGTCTTAGGTTGTAGTTCTGAAGGCACAAATTTAAATAACATTTGACTTTCTTTAATTAAAAATTTATAAAAATATTCTAATTTAGTTATTTATTTTGTTACCTAGTAAGTTGTTTCTCTATGTTCTGTTTATTTACTGTAAATGTAATTTGTATCAGTTTTTCTGTTGAAGACGGATGTTGAGTAGGTCAATTTTTAATAAATATTAATACAGAACTAATTTCAATAAAATTTGGTTTTCTTTAATTAAAAATTTATAAAAATTTTCTGATTTAGTTATTTATTTTGTTACCTAGTAATTTGTTTTTATGTTCTGTTTATTTACTTTGTAAATATCATTTGTATAATTTTTTTTGTTGAAGATGTATGTTGAGAACGTTGATTATTAATAAATATTAATACTGAACTACAACCTAAGGTAGTTTTATTTTAAAAAAATGTTTTGATTCTTAAACTAATAATTCATAGTTTTTAAGTTTTTAACTATCGTTAAACAAAGAATTAAAACATAAATTTTGTTTGCGTAATAATAAAGTGAAAAAGTGAATACATTAAAATAAAGTAAATAATTATCTACGAAATACAAATATCCTGCGCTCAAGACAAATATACTTAATTACATAGTTAACAAGCAAATCTTTGTTGCATTTGAATAACGCTAATAACTTAAGACTTTTGTGTCAGTTCTTATTCGTTGAAGTAAAATTCTTGTGACATTTACGCAGACATATAATTAAGTGTAACCAATTTATTTGAAATACTATCTGTCCTGGTAGATTTAATAATCATTCCCTAATTTCACCTAATTCATTTGATGCCTAATTTAAAACAGTTTTCTTTATAATATACATTTAAAATTTCATTAGAAATTTTTCTCATTTAATTTAAAAAATAAATAAAATGAATGTTAATATTTATCGGTAAAAAATACAAACTAACTTGGTTTCAACCTCTTCAATCATACAAATGACATAATAAATATAGAGAACATATAAACAAGTTACTAGGTAACAAAATAAGTAACTAGATCATAGAATTTGTAGATTTTTAATTAAAGGAAGCCAAATTTAATTTAAATCAGTGAATAATGTTATCTTTTTCTTTATAAATCTTTATTGCTTCTCATGTTACTACTCGAAATTAATAGATTCTCATCTTAAATTAATAGTTATTAGGACAGTTCTGTTAACTTAATAAAACAAGATTAGAAGTATATGGGTAAACCCATATATAGACTACTTTGACATTTCTCGGAAAGTTGGCAACACTGTATTTTAATAATATTATAATTTATGTGGGCACTAGGAGATACTTTTCTGAAAATTTGATCAAAATCGAATAAATAATGTAGCCACAATGAATTTTTAAAAAATTTTGTGAATTTTTTCTAGATAAGTTGGCAACACTGTATTTTGTTAAAATTGCATAATTTATTTAAGCACTAGGAAAAACTTTTATGAAAATTTGATTAAAATCGGTTAAATAAAATGGTCATAATAAATTTTTAAAAATTTTACTATTTTTTTTTCTCGGAAAGTTGGCAACACTGTAATTTGTTAAAATTACATAAATTATATGAATACTAGGAAAATTTTTTTTGAAAATTTGAGTGAAATCGGTTGAATAACATGGCCATAATAAAATTTTTAAAACTTTAGTAATTTTTTTCTCGGAAAGTTGGCAACACTGAATATTAATAAAATTATGTAATTAATGGGAGCATTAGGGAAATCTTTTCTGAAAATTTGATTAAAATCGGATAAATAATGTAGCCAATATGAATTTTTAAAAACTTTAGTAATTTTTTTCTCGGAAAGTTGGCATCACTGGAAAAAACCGAAACCACATGACCATCTTGGGCACTAGACAAATTTATCCTGAAAATTTCATTAAAATCGGTTGAACCGTCTAGGAGGAGTTGCGGCCACAAAATTTTGTCTGAGGACCGAGCGAGCGAGCTGACGACGCACATCCATACACCCACATAAACTAAGTTCAGATTCGTCATCTAGAGGCTATATGAAGGATTTCTATACACATTTTTTTTTTTTTTTAAATGTTACAGACACCGTACCAAACGCTATACTACTTTTTCCTTGCAGTCAAAGTAGTAAAAAATGTCTGTTATAATCAAAAAAATGAATTTGAATATTATTTCCTAATATGAATTACGATGTTTGAAACATTTTTAATTAGGAAGCGTGCTAAATAGCAGATGAAATATAAAATGTCAACTAACGCTCTAGTAACATGACTTCATAATAAATACGAACATTTAAGTTTTTATTTCCTATAAAAACTCGTAACGAAGCACTATTATAAAACATAACTCTGTAATATCGTATTACAGTTTTGCGTCGAAATATTTTATATATGTAAATAGCATTATGCGTTATAGTAAATCACAAATAACAAAAAAAAACATTAAGGAAAAAATAATAAAACGGCTTTCGGATGTAGTTCTGTATTAATTTTTAATAATAATCAACGTTTTCATGCTCTATGTACATTATTCTGATGCTGTATATAGAGTATGTCGAAACGTCGATTATTATTAAAAATTAATAAAGAACTACATCCTAAAGCCGTTTTATTTTAGAAATTTATTATTTCACATGTAATTAATTATGATGATTATATTATTATTCAAATATTAGGTGCCTCAGATTAGAGTTAATGTATTATTATCTGACAAATTTCCAAAGAATTATGTTTTTAAATTATAATGAATTGGTCACTTAGTTTGTCTTAAATCGTACTTTAGTAGCTGAACGAGACCCATCTACACTGTAAAACAAAATTCGGTAATTTTACATAAAAACCTGTGGCATCTAATTTACATCACAGGAAAATTTCTATATTATATACCGGGTGTTCGTTCGTCAAGTTCGTATGGGCGTTTAACAAGTAATTTCGATAAATTGCGATATACTACTTTCTCGAGTTAAATTCGCAGAAATACTTGGAATAGACAATAAAAAGTTCTATAATTTGGTTTTAGTTTTAATTTGCTAGCATGTGCCGTTTGGGCGCTAGAATTTTTTTTTTGATTTTTTTGTTTTTATATTTTCTCTCAAAAACTATGAGGTGTAGGAAAATAAGCATTATATGGAAAAATGCGGAATAATGAGTACTATAATTTAGTGAATAAACCATTATTCTAAGATGCATCGTTTAGTAGAAAAATATTAAAAACTGAATTTTTGAAAATCTTTCAAGGGGGTACCGTTGCGATTTTTTCAAAATAAGACTTTTTTAAAATTTGCTCAAAAAAATAGGAAAAAATTCAGTATTGTGAATAGAATTTAGTAGGTATCTCCAAGAATATTTTTTTTGTCTGGTGCCGTGTCTAAAATAATAAATTGTAAAACCTAAAACAATGTAGGAAAAAGTTTTGTATGCTAATGATTTTTTTTATGTTTATAAGCGTAGATTTTATATTTTGGTAAATGTTTTCAATTATTTTTGTTTTCTCACAATTGTTTGCCCACATTATATGAAGGTTACAATTACGTTACAATGAGATTTTTTGAAGTTGAAATTTTTTTCTTTTTGAAAATTTAAATTCAAATTTGAATTGCTGAATAAGAAGTATGGCTTGTGAAAAGATTTTTGCAAGTTGTAAAAAAAATTAACGGTAAGATATTTTAGATAATATATAATATCCATTAAATTTATAGAATTTTCTGGGCTAATATGCCGTGATCGATCTATTATCATTGCAGATGTTTCGGCATACATCGTAGATGACATCCTTAGTGCTTATTTGTAGTAAAATATATTTTACTTGTACTGACTGATAAGGATATATTTACAGTTAATAAAAGTTTTTAGTTTAAGTGATTAATATTTTTATTTAATTATTATTACTTCACAGTTACCTTTTAAATAAATGAATTTCAAACTTATAAATACCTTTTTTTTGCCTGTGGGAAAACGCGCCACTGAACACATATTATTAAAAATTATTTAAATTGTTTGCGCACTGGATGAAATGTAGCCAAAACATGGATCTTTTTAATGAACAAAATTTTATAATCTAGTTACTTATTTTGTTACCTAGTATAGTAACTTGTTTCTATGTTTTGTTTGTATTATTTTTCTTGATGATACAAATGGCATTTACAGTAACTCATTATATAATGAGTTCTGAAAGATTTTTTACTATTTACTTGGTATACAATATATAGTAGGTGTAGTAAAATTGAAATATGCATACAGAAAATATTAGTATACAAAACAGAAACCAGACACATTTATTATAAGGTTTATTGAACCTGGTGTAATGACCCGAAGCACAAACTAAACACTTCTGCAATTCCTACATTATAAATTTAAAACTCAATTGTCATAATTTTCCAGTATAAAAGAAAAAAAAAACCAACCATAAACTGATGTTGTTGGAAAAAATAGATAAAAAACGAGGCGGAACGAACGATATCAGAGTTATAATTTACTTTTTTCAATTTTCATTTTCTGTACGTAACGTATTGGTTTATTGATAAATAATTGAATTTGTAGTAATAGTATATGTAAATGAAAAATAATACATTTTAAGAATGTAAAATACGTTTGTGACTCGAATCATAAAATTTAATAAAGTAATTAATTATTTCTAATCAAAAAGTTTGTATGTATAGATTGTTTCTAATTTATTTGGTTACCTACGTATAATAATGAATGTTGGGTTTGGCTGCAAAAGCATAAAAGAAAAAAGAAGATTATGGATGAGTTCGGCTTATCCATCCGTGTCACTCTTTTTTACTCTGAAGTGGTTTGTAACTGTAATTTTTACATTTATTTTCAAAATGACGGTCTTCTTAAGAAAAGTTTCTAAAATTGACCCTTTTTTTTGGTTTACGGGTAAAAATTATACATTTTGTAGGTTCCAACGAAAGTTACATGTGTTACAAATACTAATTTGTTTTTGTTTCAGAAATATAAAACGCGAGTTTTATCTGCCACCATTTGGCAAATCTAAATTTTGACTTGATCACTTTGACACACCTTTTTTAAAGTAAAAATTTGACTTTTTTGAAAATAAAAAATACTGCTAGAAACTTCAATAAATACACTTTCCAACTGTATAATTATTGTTAATTGTATTTGTTGTAAAAGTTTCCAAAAAAATGTTGAAAAATACCTAAAAAAATCGATACTACAAACTATTATTATCGCAGACTTTTCGCCATACATCGTAGATGGAATCCGCAGTGCTTGGTGATTGTATTTGCAGTAAAATATATTTTACTGATAAGGACAGCATCATTAACTCTGTGACTACGTCACTACAAAATTACTGCAACTTTTCTCTAACTTCGAATTAATAGACGAACCCACCATATATAAACAGTATGATTAATATCACCTTTCGGTAATGCATGGAAAAAAATCTTGTAAACCGTGTACAAAATACGATAGTATTAAATCGATATACGTAATTAAGGAAGCACCATAAATGTTATCGGTTACGATTGATTGAAGAGTTTTAATAAAATTGCATTGACTCGTTGAAGTAATTTGATCGAATCGAAATTGTGTAGGTTTTCTTTTACATAAGTCGTTCACATTTAATATTAATCGCGTGAGATAAATTTATTGCTTGTATATTATATTACAAGCTACTTATGAATTTTTGTTATTGTTACTGCGTTTATGAATGATTGAATTCATTCATTTTTAATAGAAATGAAACACTTGAAAAATTTTCAAGTATCTATTTAAAATAAAAATAATATTATAAAAAAATCCCAAAACCACACTTAAATTAAAATAAAGCTAAATACGTATTTCGGAAGCTAAGCTTCCATCTTCAGTAGCAAATAAAATCTACAAAAATCTTACCTGTGATCCAACTTTAAAGGATATTAATTCTATAAAATTATTCAAAAATAAGTTAAAGCAATTTCTAATAGAAAATTGCTTTTATTCTGTAAATGAATATTTAAATTTGTAATTATTTAATTATGTAAACATTTGTGACTTGTTCTATACCTGTGTATCTTGGTCAACAGAATAAATAAAATATTATTATTATTATTATTAAAGTACATAAACTTAAGCACTTTGGATCACAGGTAAGATTTTTGTAGATTTTATTTGCTACTGAAGATGGAAGCTTAGCTTCCGAAATACGTATTTAGCTTTATTTTAATTTAAGTGTGGTTTTGGGATTTTTTTATAATATTATTTTTATTTAAATTTCGCCACAGTAGATCATTTTCTAATCTTTTAAGTATCTATTTGGAAAAATAAAATACATTAATTGTAAGTTCTTTGCAAGACTGAAAATTAAAAAATGGCCAGCTAAACTTCCGTTTTTATAAGTATGTATAATTTCTGTAATTTTTCTTGTACTACTTTTACTTGTTTCGTGATTGTGCGTTCGCGTAATCTAAACTGTTGTTTTTAAGATTAACAGTTGATCAAACTGTTGTGTCCCAATCTGTAGCATTTTTTTTAAATTTTCCGACGAACAAAAATCTAGTATTATAATATTACATAATATTTTCTGGATAGTTTTAATTCTGCAAATATATGAAACTATCTATATTTGAGAATAATCACCTAAATGAAATTACCTTAATAGTTTTCTAATTTCCATTTATAATTGATTTATGAATCCATTGGGTTCGAGGTTCTAGGTAATAAGGAGTGGCCCTTAATTTAGGTGTAATCTAATCTAAATTAACAATAGATCTTATCGCTTGTTTTACATTTTAAGGTTATCTATCGTCTGTCTATCGTCACAGAGGGCTAGGACAAGCTGTATTTATTTACTTCAATCATGTATGATGAATTATTTCACACACACACACTCACACAAGTAAATAAAAGCAGGATGCATGTGCGTTGAACCATTGAACGAAGCTGAATCATGCTAGGTATCGTCGTGCCGTTAGTCATTTGTTCGTACAACGTCAAATTTTGTTAAAATTCAATTAGAACTTTATGATTAAGTGATTACAATGTGAGAGAAAGAGCGAGAATAAAGTTTGTGTGTTTTATTTGTGTTTGAGTTTGCGCAAATTACGTCATATAGAAATCCGTAATTTGCGAAAAAAATATTGTACGATAATTGAGTACAAATTACATTTTCTTTTTTTTTGTAATTAGTGTTTTGTTTTGTAATTTGTTTTATGTGATTATATGAGTCATTGTTCATAAATATTATGAGAAAAATCTATATTCATTCATACCTATTTTCTGATTATGATAGCAAATTTAATTTGTTCAAAAATTTGTAAGTTACACAGAAAAAAATATGCACTACAAGATATTATTCTAAAATTTACAAAAAAATTGTAATAAAACAAAAAAAAATCATTGCTTATTAATTTTTTTACTGCAATAATAATTATTGTACAAAAATATTGTAAATGTTATTTTTATCATTTTTTTTGATGAAGATATACATTGAGTACGTAGAGTAAGTAGATTATTAATAAATATTAATACAGAACTACAACCTAAAGCCGTTTTATTTTTATATAAGTTCTGAAAGATTTTTACAATTTAAAAAGATTAAAAATTGTAGAAAAAGCTATTCTGGTGACTGCACAATACAAATTAATAATACATTCATTAATTTATTTATGTACTCGTATCACGATATAGTTAATTTTTTTATAAGTTTTATTTTAAAACTGGACTAAATTATTGATATAGTTCCGTTATTTTTTATAATTTTAATTATATTTATTCTAAAATGACATTTATGGTAAATTAAAAACTATATATTAACATTGAATCAAATAAATGTAGAGTTTATAGAAATTTATTATATATAGTGAAATTATAACTCATCTTTGTAATGACATAATGCTAGAAAAAGAGAATAATAATTCTTTTGAAACTGTGTAATGACGTCCTTTCAATTTGATGATTCATATTTAATAAGTGTTCTAGTTTTTGATCTTAAAATAAATTTAGCTGTTTTATGTTTGTTATTGATTTTCTTTGTTAATTATAAATACGCAGAAATCTGTTTTATTTCATTCACTGATGAAATCTTCAATCACTACACCGATTTATAATTTATGATGTTCTTAATATAATTTATAAAAGTTTATAAAATAATGTATACATGTTTTCAAACATTGAAAAAGAGTATATTACTAAAGATAATATTTTATTATATTGTTATCATGTTTTTAAAAAATTTAATGAACCATATAATTTATCATATATGTATAGTTTTAAAAAATTTATTTACTATATAAAAGATTAAAAGATACATATAGGTGGGTTGTTATTGTTGTTATTTTGATTTAAGACTAAACAAGATACCTAGATGAAAATTGCTAAAAGCAACATTTTCCTTAAAAATACGGTTCGCTAAGATGAAAATTCTTGGATTCCGAAGAGAATCAAGAATTTTTTATGACAATTTATATGTGTGTAACAGTAAAAGAAATTTGTTATTAAAGTGTTATTTTTATAATAAAATGTTTTAGCCAAGAAGCCAAGGTTTATAATATTGCATAATTGTAAACTATTTCAAAAATTATTGAAGGTAATAATAACAAGGTTTTTGCTTATTTATTTATCACTTGCAAATATAATTACTAATCTATTAATTATTTTTTGCAAGGCTATCTTGATTCAATGTTTTGAAATGACATTGTAGTACATTTGTATTTAAAATAAAACAGCTTTATGATATAGTTCTGTATTAATATTTATTATTTGAATTCGATGTTTATTTGCCGGCTTGAAGTCGATTTTAGTTAAAGTAATTTTTATGATACTGGCAGTTAAATAATTAAAATTGTATTTATAGTAATTGTTTGCCCTGTAAGGGTTACATAATTTAACTCAGAATGGAGGTATAAAAATGTTAAATTAGAGGTTACTTGACTGAAAAAGGTTGAGAAACACTAGCATAATATTGTTTTTATAATTTTGTTTAAAAATAAATTAGTATGCGTTAAATGAAATAAAAATAATGAAATTTATAATTCGTATTTTTCCGCTAGCAAATTTAACCATCCAAACAACAAAATCTATATTGCATAAAATGTTTATATGTGAATATTTAATTAACATGAAATAGGTACAAGGTTTGCAAGAATATATCATCATGCAACATTATAAGTCAAACAATACTTGTAAACTAAGCGTCTTTTCTTTTAAAAAAAATATATTAATACATAGATATAAATATGAGAATATTCCATCAAACAGTAAATGTGAAATTATATTTTCATAATTTCGAGAAACTTGACACCACGATAGTTATATAATATTATTACAACATTATTTGCACAATTTTTACAAGAATTTATGTGTTGTTATTGTTTTGTCCGTATTGCACGATTCAATTCGGTGCCGAGCTGTTCTGAGCGGCCTAAGTGCGTTTTCCGAAGCGTGCTTCTCTGCGGCGCTTGATCTCGCCACGATCTCGTGCCAAAGCGAGCCAGTTTTCGGTCTTCGTTAGCTTAGTGTTTCCGGCTGGAATTGCCTCGTATCCGTAAGGGTAGCCACTCCAATTGGAAACTCATGCCAATCACCTCACTTTTGCAAAACCCACGATCGCGATGCGATTAATTAGTAGCATATTTTGAGGGTTAAGTTACCGACGTACTTGGAAGATATCAGAAGACCAGATACCACCAAATACTTACAACAGAATTTTTCAAGGTAAAACTTCAACTTGAAACGTCGAATGTGTTAATATATATATTTAATAATAATTTAAAAAAAACACACACACTCACCACAATTCTCTCTCTTTTCTCTGTCTTTACTCTAAACTTTTTTCTTCTTTGTCCTGAAACAACCGAATGATACATCATGTGTTCTTAATGAAGAGATGGAAAACCTATAAATGCGAGCAGAATCCAGCCTCGATGGAAGCGATAACATCGCGCCACAGTATTATTTATAATATTTATTATATTGTATAATTTTTATCAAGCTATTTGAAAATGTTTTCTGTAATTTAAATTTATTAAATTATAACTTATAATGTGAATGTAAATGAAATCATTTTGAGTTTTAACACACACACACACACACACTTGTTTTAAAATAATAGTAGAAAAAAAATAAAAACTGAATTTTTGAAAATCTCAAAATTTTTTAAGGGGGGGTAACCCTTGGGATTTTTTAAAATAAGACTTTTTTCAAAATTTGCTCAAAAAAATCTGAAAAAATTTAGTAAAATAGAGAAAAAAATTAGCTACATAATAGCTAAGTAACTTTTTTCTCTACCTCATTCTGGTTTGGCAGGAAAAATTATTGAAAATTCTAAAATGTTTTTCAGAATTTTTAATAATTTGCTGTGTTGTATTTATTTTTTTCTCATTTTCATCCCTTAAAATTAGTTAAAATCTTTAATCGCAAATATCTCGAAAACGGCTGGGAATTTCGCAAAAATAACAAAATTTGCCGTCCCCTTACGTATCTCCGATAAACCAGGTACGTACTACAACATATCCAAAAATCAACCCCCTAGGACACACCCTTATTAATTAAGTCAACCCCCAAAACTTTAAAATCTTCAATCGCAAATATCTCGAAAACGGCTGGGAATTTCGCAAAAATAACAAAATTTGCCGTCCCCTCACGAACCTTTAATAAACCAGGTACGTACTACAACATATCCAAAAATCAACCCCCTAGGACACACCCTTATTAATTAAGCCAACCCCCAAAACTTTAAAATCTTCAATCGCAAATATCTCGAAAACGGCTGGGAATTTCGCAAAAATAACAAAATTTGCCGTCACCTTACGAACCCCCGATAAAGCAGGTACGTACTACAACATATCCAAAAATCAACCCCTTAGGACACACCCTTATTAATTAAGCCAACCCCCAAAACTTTAAAATCTTTAATCGCAAATATCTCGAAAACGGCTGGGAATTTCGCAAAAATAACAAAATTTGCCGTCCCCTTACGGATACCCGATAAACCAGGTACGTACTACAACATATCCAAAAATCAACCCCCTAGGACACCCCCTTATTAATTAAGCCCCCCAACAAAACTGATGAAAATATTGAAATTGAAATTTTGGTGAAATGTATTTTTTCTTATTGTTGAATAAAGTTCGTTAAAAACAGATGCTGTGTTGTATTTATGTTTTTCCCAATTTCATCCCTTAAAATTAGTTAAAATCTTTAATCGCAAATATCTCGAAAACGGCTGGGAATTTCGCAAAAATAACAAAATTTTGCCACCCCCTTACGAATCTACGGATAAACCAGGTACGTACTACAACATATCCAAAAATCAACCCCCTAGGACACCCCCTTATTAATTAAGTCAAGCCCCCCAACAAAACTGATGAAAATATTGAAATTGAAATTTTGGTCAAATGTATTTTTTCTTATTGATACATTTTGATACATTGATACATTTTGATACATTTTTACTCGGCTTTTAATTATTAATGTTTGCAAAAAAAATCTTTAATCGCAAATATCTCGAAAACGGCTGGGAATTTCGCAAAAATAACAAAATTTACCGTCCCCTTACGAACCGCCGTTAAACCAGGTACGTACTACAACATATCCAAAAATCAACCCCCTAGGACACACCCTTATTAATTAAGCCAACCCCCAAAACTTTAAAATCTTTAATTGCAAATATCTCGAAAACGGCTGGGAATTTCGCAAAAATAACAAAATTTACCGTCCCCTTGCGAACCCACAATAAACCAGGTACGTACTACAACATATCCAAAAATCAACCCCCTAGAACACACCCTTATTAATTAAGCCAACCCCCAAAGTTTTGGATAAAAATATAAGAAAAATTTCAATTTTTTCCTTCGTTTTTCGTTAAAATGTCTATCTATGTAAAAAGGGTTGCCATAGGCTCTGCCAGCAAGGGGTTACTGTATTTTTTGTTGCGCTTCATTTAGGAAGATTTAATTAATAACAAATTTGGTTTTCTAACAATTCTTTAAAGATATTAAACAAACTTTGACAATTTTGAAAGATTTACTTAAATTTAATATGGACGCGCTGTTATTTTTTTAATATATTTGAGGAACGAGAAGAAAATAAAAATACACAGTTTTTTGTTTAAGGACTTTATTGAAAAATAGCAAAAAATACATTTAGTACAAAAAAAAATAAATAGAATACGTATATAACTTTATTATTGTTTAATCACATTGTTAACTATGTGATTAAGTTTGCAAAACACACTTAATTATCTTGTTAACAATGTGATTAGATTATCAAAACACAATTTAGTAATTAAATAATTAAAATGCAAAAAAGTGAATTAAAATATCTGTTAAAAATACAAATTTAATAACTTAATCGCATGTTTAACTATGTGATTAAGTTGTCAAAACACACATAATTAACTTGTTAACTTAATCATGTGTTTAACTAAGTTAACAAAATGTTAAAACATTAAAAACAAAATAGTGAAATTAAAATTTCTGATAAAAATATAAATTGAGTAACTTAATCACATGATTAAATATGTGATTAAGTTGTCAAAACACACTTAATTATTTTGTTAACTTAGCAATGTAATTAATTTTGAAATTAGTTTATCAAAACACACTTTAATAATTAAATAATTAAAACTTAAAAATTTCATAAAAATAAAAATATTAAATACAAATTTACTTAATCACATTGTTAACTATGTGATTAAACTATCAAAACATACTTCATTAACTTAATAATATGATTAACTATGTAATATATATATATATATATATATATATTATATATATATATATATATATATATATATACCGGGTGTTCGTTCGTCAAGTTCGTATGGGCGTTTAACATGTAATTTCGATAAATTGCGATATACTACTTTCTCGAGTAAAATTCGAAGAAATACTTAGAATACTTTTCGATAGGACATAAAAGGTTCTATTATTTGGTTTTAGTTTCAATTTGCTAGCATGTGCCGTTTGGGCGCTAGAATTTTTTGATGATTTTTTGGTTTTTATTTTTTTTCTCAAAAACTATGAGGTGTAGGAAAATAAGCATGGCATAGAAAATGCGGAATAATGAGTACGATAATTGAGTGAAAAAACCATTATTCTACAATGCATCGTTTAGTAGAAAAAAATTAAAAACTGAATTTTTGAAAATTTGACAAGGGGATTTTGGGATTTTTTCAAAATATGACTTTTTTCAAAATTTTCTCAAAAAAATCTGAAAAAATTCAGTAACATAGAGAAAAAATTTAGTTATATAATAGATAAGTAACTTTTTTCTCTAATTCATACTGATTTTGCAGGAAAAATTATTAAAAATTCTAAAAAACATTTTAGAATTTTCAATAATTTTTCCTGCCAAACCAGAATGAGGTAGAGAAAAAAGCTACTTAACTATTATGTAGCTAATTTTTTTCTCTGTTACTGAATTTTTTCAGATTTTTTTGAGCAAATTTTGAAAAAAGTCTTATTTTGAAAAAATCACAAGGGTCCTTGTCAAATTTTCAAAAATTCAGTTTTTAATTTTTTTCTACTAAACGATTCATCGTAGAATAATGGTTTTTTCACTCAATTATCGTACTAATTTTTCCGCATTTTTCCATGTCATGCTTATTTTCCTACACCTCATAGTTTTTGATAAAAAAAATAAAAACCAAAAAATCAAAAAAAAATTCTAGCGCCCAAACGGCACATGCTAGCAAATTAAAGCTAAAACCAGATAATAGAACCTTTTATTCCCTATCGAAAAGTATTCTAAGTATTTCTTCGAATTTTACTCGAGAAAGTAGTACATCGCAATTTATCGAAATTACATGTTAAACGCCCATACGAACTTGACGAACGAACACCCGGTATATATATATATCGCGACGCAAAACACTTTATTAGCATTTAATCACTAATTTCCTCCGGTTACAATTTTTCTTCTATCAAATTTCTTCGCTCTTCATTATTTCATCACCCCCATCTCAAATTTCTGTAACAAAAAGAAAAATTCCACATTAAATATTCTCTCTATAACCAAATAAATATTTACTTAAAAAATGCAAATTAATTAATTTAATTATCTCACCTTAACATTCAATATTTATTGGAAATATTTCATTAATCCAGGTGAAGTGATAGGTTTGTGCTTGGTCCTAGTAGGCGGTCGGCATTGTGTCCCCGGTCGGCGTTGTGTCCAGGCACCTCTATCACCATGTACATTTATTCTTTCTTCATGAGCCCTTAAATGTAAGAAAAGAAAGTATAAAGTTCAGTACTTAGTTCAAAAAATAAATTATAATTTGCCGTAAGAAAGGGCCGAAGATAGATTTTTATTTAAAAGAAAATAGAATGAAATAGACAAATTTTCGAACAGTTAGTAAAAAACTAAAAAAAAACATTCTTATGTGATAAGTTATATAAACATTATAATAGTGTAATTATTTTTGTATTATAATTAATAAAAAAAATGTTTTCCAAAATTAATTAATTTTATGAATTTCAAAATAATCCTAGATTTTCTAGTTTACTTTTGGGCAGAGTTACCAAAAATGTTTTTCTATGTTTGAGTCCTGCCCGGGAGCCTGGACAATGGACCCATGTTTTTTAAACACGAGTCCAATTTGGTTGGAACTTTTCTAAATTGTAGACCAAATAAATTTCTAAAACATATAAAAGTTACGGAACATGTACTTTTGTTTATGAAAAAGTGCGTTAATTTTTGCTTTAAAATAAATTTTAATTCTATTTCTTATCAAATATGAATAGTATTTCTATTTTTGATATATTTTTGAATATCTAATACTATAAAATTCAATTAAACTAATAAAATTTTTTTAATAAGTAATTTTAAGTAAACGTCAAAAGTACTTTTGACAAAAATCACTTTTAAAGGTGCGGTGAGAACACGGGTATATAAATTCGATACTATTTATGTTTAAAATTATAGATTTTAAAATATTGCTTGTCATTTTTCACCGAAAATTACCAGTATGATAAGAACTAACTATAAATAGTTTATAACTTTTAATTTGGTAGGAAATCCATGTAATTTGGATTTAATCTGCATTAAATAAATGTATGTACGCATGTACAGAGTAATAAAAATATTTTTACCATATAACCATTTATCATTTAAATTCTGTTAACAAATTTACATAATAATTAGATTAATTTATCAGGTACAGTGCCCTAAATAAGTTTATCTACATTTTTCTACATTTAAAATTGCTCCACTTGGCTATTTAATTTATATATGGAAGTTCTTCGGAAAGTGATTGCATTGTACCTGCTTTAGCGTATGCTGATGACATGATTGTGTTTTGGCTGAATCTGAAGAGCAACTGAGAAGGATGATTGATAGAATTAATGTTCTAGGTAAGGATAATTAACGAACATTTAATTAAAAGAATTTATACGAATAATTTTGAAGGTATACATTTGCGTGGACGTCCGATGAGTAGTTGGAGTATTATGATTGAGAGGCTGGCTTGTCTGGATAGGGATATTTGGAGGAAACTGATTTCGGGAAAATGGAAAGAGTTTGTGTCACACCCTTTTGGGCACATGGCGTGATTGTGTACTTTTGTAAAAATGCTAAATTAAAAGAAATTTTTAATATTTAATTTCCACTGTTGTACACTCATGCGCGAGTCTTAAAAGATATTTTGTTAATAACCTAGCTTTGCAATAGTTTATAATGTCTTGGTAATCATAGATAAGGTGTTGCGATAAGAATATTTGCACTTTTTGACGCCTGCGTTTTGACGTGTAACGAAAAGATAAACGTATCATAAGACAGTGTCAAATCTACGCTAACTATTCTTCGAATAATTCTTTTTTATTTCTTGACATTAGTTGTTGATAACACTGTGAAGTAGTACAAGGTGCAAGGTAGTTTAAAATAATTGTGTTAACGTGGACTTTTTTTCTTGAAACTATTTGTGGAATTACAAGTAAAAATATCGTATATATAAAGGTTTTTTTTTGTGCAGTTTTAAATTTGCATTTTATAAGAAGAATTAGTGAGAGCGTTTATTAAAAGTTTATTTTATTACTGCACTTAAATTTTATAAAATGTTTTCGATGTTTGTATGTAAATTTATAGTATTTTATAATCTAGATAATTATAGTTTATTTATATTTTAAATACACATGTTATTGACATACAAAAATTATCGTTAATTTTAGATAATATATATCTAATCTAACAAAAAAATTGTTTATAATATATAATTAGTAGATTTTTATTAGGTTAATTTCAAGAGAGATGGTATATACGTTCTAAAAATGAAATTAGATAATTTTAAAATATTAATTTTATTTTGAAATGCCTTAAAATGAACATAAGTTTATGAATTAGTACAGTATATTTTGAAAAAAATTAAAAGAAAACAACATAAGATTATTAAAACGATTTCAAAGAATATTCTATGTGAGATAGCATATTTTAACTTTTTATAGTTAACTATTTGACTTTCATGATTATTTTGTTAGCTTTCTGTAAATTGTATTGTAGGTATTTCTAGCGATTTTGTTATTCAATGAACTATTATTATTTATTATATATTTGTTATACAAATAAACTTTTGTAATTTTAAATCATTTTGAAGCCAAATTAAGTTTATTATACAGAAACTTTTTGGTATATTAATTTCGTGATAATCATAATATGTCATCTAATCCGCGTTGTTATCTTATCCAAAATTATTGTAAATAAAATAACGAAAATACGTTTATTTGAAGAAAAAAATAAAAAAAACTGGTGGCTTTTGAATATTATTAAATTGTTGAAAAAATTGTAATTACTTAATTTGTCGAAAGCAATATAAAATTTAACTCATAATTTAAAAGGTTAAAATATGATAATTTTTTTAAAACAAATATTTATTTATTTACTTTATTTATCTGTCTTTATTCGAAACTAGATTTATTTACATTGAGTAATATAACATTAAAATTTGTATTATATTTTACACAAAATATAAACAAAAAAATTAAAATTGGAAAGTTATATAGAATAAAACTAATATTTTATTAAAATAAAACGGCTTTAGGTTATAGTTCTGTATTAATATCTATTAATAGTCGACGTTTTTACAACTCAATGTACGTCTTCATTTTTTTCCTGATGAAGAGATACGTTAAGTTCGTCGAAACGTTGATTATTAATAAATATTAATATAGAACAATAACCTAAAGCCATTTAATTTAAATATAATGAGTTCTGAAAATTTTTTTTTACTATGATAATTAAACAAATGAATTTCATAAGTTTGTTTTTTGTCAAATAAAATTTTTAGCATGTGAATAACATATTGTCATATGTAAATTTTTATATTTTTAAATTTTATTTACTATATAAATTTTTAAATGTATTTTACTAATTTTCTGTTTTTTTTTCAATTTCTCAACAGAGACGTTCGTTGCGTTCACCGCGTAAAATGGATCGTCTCCGGCGTTCATTCCGGGATTCTTTCCGGCGACGGAAAGATCGCGTGCCCGAGAGCTCGAAACCACACCAATGGCAAGCCGACGAAGCAGCCGTCCGTAATGGTACATGTACATTTTCCGTGAAATATCTCGGTTGCGTTGAGGTGTTTGAGTCACGCGGAATGCAGGTGTGCGAAGAAGCTCTTAAAGTTTTACGGGTAAGTTGACGTTTCATGACGCTATTCTGGTCATTAATTTTAACTTAAATCTTTAAATTTAAGGAAGTTTAAATTGTGATCACTACTTAAGTGTTTCTTAAAATTTATTTCAGAATGTGCTTTAAAATAATTAGTTTTTTGTGTATATTTTTATTAGATCTGATATTTATAAGTCAAAATTAAGTAAAATTGAGCTTCTGAAAATTTTTATTAATTAATTTCAAATATATGATAAAATTGCTTCAACAAAAACACTTTTAAATGTATCTGTTACCATATATTTTATTTATTTTTGTTACTATTGTAAAAAGTATATCACAATTTTTATCTTCAATACTCAACTAATCTTTCTTATTTGACTTAGTAACCACATAGCTGCTTGGTAAATTTTATATGTAATAACTGTTTTTTTAATTATATTTTATAAGTTTCTGAAATTTGCAATATGTTTTAAAGAAATATTTATCGTCTTTCATCATTTTAATGTAACTATCTAAAAAATTTGAAATTGGACATTTCTAAATATATCACTATTATTTTGTATTAATAATTTAAAAATAATACTCCTGTTTGTTGTAAAGTCTTTAGCTTACTTATAAAGCATAAATTACAATGTAAATTGTGTTAAATTAGTTTGTAATTGAATAATTATTATTTGATAAGAATGTGTAATTAAATCTATTATTTTAATTTTAGGCTTCACGCCGACGACCAATTCGAGCGATACTGCACGTAAGTGGCGACGGTCTTCGTGTGGTAGAAGATGAAACAAAAGGATTAATAGTGGATCAAACGATCGAGAAAGTATCGTTCTGTGCGCCCGATCGAAATCACGAACGAGGTTTCAGTTATATATGTCGAGATGGTACAACGCGACGATGGATGTGCCATGGTTTTCTCGCTCTACGAGAATCTGGAGAAAGATTATCTCATGCGGTAGGTTGTGCATTTGCCGCTTGTCTCGAACGCAAACAGAAACGCGATAAAGAATGCGGTGTTACAATGACATTCGATAATACCAACAATACGTTCACACGAACTGGTTCATTCCGACAGCAAAGCATAACGGAACAATACGATCATCATTCGGATGCATCTCTACCAGCCAAACCAATCGTAAATCCATTTGCAATCGAACGACCGCATGCTACTAACGCAATGCTAGAACGTCAGGGCAGTTTCCGTGGTTTGAGTCAGCTGGGTAACAATTCGCCGTTTAAAAGACAGATGTCGTTAAGGGTTAATGATCTGCCCAGTAATGCAGAACGATTGCGCGCCTACCGTGGTCCAGCTACAAATGGCATCAATGGCAGTACCAATGGAACAAAAGCAGTATCGCCAATTCCTGAACTTTCGCCAGGCGATTCGGTTACGGCACTCTGTCAACAATTATCGCAAGGTTTGAGCCAATTAACGCATAGCGGTTCGGATGATTTCAATTTCAACAGTCAAACGTCCATCAATCAGAATAGTATGTCCTTAACAATCAACACCACAACTATAAGCAGCACTACGAATAATTTCTCGACGCCAGCACGACCTATAGCATCTGTTACACCCGTTAGCTTAAATTACAGTCAATCGATAACACCACTATCGAATCGATCACCCAATCCAAGTCTGGATTCGAGTAGTGGTATCAGCGCGCTGCCCAAGCCCGATCAATGGCTGGGTCAAATTGTCAATTCGGCGACACCGATCCGAGAGGCAGAGAGTCCGATTATGATGACCGCATCGCCGCGACGCACTCCGATGCTTGGTCCGCACGCTCGAACAATGTCATTGGGTTCGGCGGAGAGTTTCGGACGTCTGCCGGATCCGTTCGATGCGGAATGGGCGGCGATTGCTACACGTCAGAGCAACCAGCGCAGTACGAATCCGTTTTTGGCGAACAGTACAGCGCCACAGCCCTTCCAAGTTCAGCTCTAGCAACGCTAGAGACAATGCTTCCGTTGTTATAGAAATTAATTCTCCCCCGTTAGCTTTAATCATTGATTTAAATGAACGGATTTGCGTTAGGTGGGTGCTGTTTTATTAAATAGATTTTCTTAAGCGCTGAGCATTGCTCGGAATGATCTCACCGCACGACAACGACACGCTGGCCGTGTCCGATTTCTATTCGTTCGTGCCCTGTTGTTGATGTTATATTATATTGTTATATATATTATTGTTTGCACCAAATTTAATAAATATGTGTGCCCAATGAATTGCCATTCCATGTTCGAATTGCGTGTGTGTGGGGTGGATGAGTCGGTTCTTTCGTGTCAATCACAGGTGAGATCGGATGAGCAAGGTTCCGGCCCTGCCTGGACTGACGGTGCAATTTTTTTTGTACATAAACACACAAAGTACATACAGATGTAAGATTTGCCTTGCGTGCGGCGTCAATTTTTAACTATTATTATTTATTTCGAACAAGAATATACGCAAATCGATAATTTTTCTAATGTGACAATTATTCTAAATGACACACTTATCTGCAATGCGGAAGTTTAGCGTGATTGAAATTATTTTTTCTCAAATATATATATAAAATAAAACAGAAACTGTCATTAAATTTTAATAATTGTTTCATTTATTTGTTATTAACAATTTTTGTAAGGACATTACTGACGTCACAAGCCTATTGTGCGCTAGCGCAGAAGAGTTGGTGAGATATAATTTTGAAACCGTATGTCGTAGTAAATGTTGATTTTTGTTGTATCGGTAACCATGGCAATACATGTGCGTCTGATTCAGAAATGGACATAAGTTTTGCGAAGTCATTACTGACGTCATCACGACATGTTTTTGCATTTTTTTTTAAGAAATATGGGCATCTTTGAGAAAAATGATAAATTAAACATCACTTTTTAAGCCATTTCCAACAAAATAAAGAAATGAAAAAATACGCTAAACTTTTCCATTATATGATAAAAATGGAATAAAGTTTACTCAAATTAAAATATTGTTCGTTTGGAAGTATATTCTAATTATAAGTCAACGTTTCAATGCAAATGCTGTGCACACATTCCTCTTGTTTTTCGACAAATGCATATATAAAGTAGCTGCCGCTCCAACTTGCTACAATATTTACATTAATAAATATATTAATTATGATGTCTGGCATTAATGGCAGTCATCAAAAACTCTTAATCCATTATAGTATTATTAACATTACCTACATGCGAATATTACGACGCGGGTTTTGGTTTATTTACTTAAAAATAAAATAAAAATATGTAAACATATTTATCTCCTTGCCCTTGCCCTAAATGATTAAAATTAAATCATGTCGCCCCCGGCACATTCACTCAAAAGTTACTATGCACAAAAGTGTTGTACTCTAGACTTATATATAAATCAAAATGAGAAAGCCGTATTAATCCGTTATTTCGATTCCATAGTTTTAGAATACGAACATAATCTACATAGCAGAGCATAATATTCATTACAGTTTGTCGTTGGTTGTTTCGTTTCAAAGTTCTCTAAGCCCCCTCCCTCCGGCAAACAAACTGGTCTGCGGCAATTAAGGGAAACAGAGGCATCAGGTGTTTTACGGATGATTGCTTATCAAAAATGTCACCGAACAAGTATCATTTGTATACATTATCCGTCGCGATACTAAAATTATATACTACAGCTTATATAATGTCCGTAACCTCTACAAGTTTGACGCGTCGCGCTATTTTGCAGATGCCACCATATTTTATATAATAAGAATATTATAAACTCATCTAATGATGTAATTATCTTACGTCATTATTTATCTTGAAGTATTCGCTTTTAGTTTCAAAATTATTAAAGAGATAGCAGAGATGTTTAAATAAATAAATGTACAAGAAAATATTTGAATTTGGAAGATTTTAAGGCATAAATGGATCATTCAATAAAGAAGAAAATTTTTCTATCTGACTAGAGAAAAAAAAACAACATAATTTTACTTAAACTATTGCTGAAAATGGCCCATGATTAATGGCCGAAGCATCCAAAAATAAATCAACTAACATATTAATGAATTTATTATATATATTTTTCTTTTGACTTAAAAGCTTCCAAATTCAAATAAATAAATAAAAATACTGCATTTACAATGTGTTATTGTTAATCAAGAACTCCAAGTTCTGCCATGGTTGAAATTTAAATATTATAAACTCATTTAATCATGTAATTATCTTATGTCATTATTTATCTTGAAGTATTCGCTTTTAGTTTCAAAATTATTAAAGAGATAGTAGAGATGTTTAAATAAATAAATGTTGTATTGATTCTCGAAAATATTTGAATTTGGAAGATTTTAAGGCATAAATGGATCATTCAATAAAGAAGAATATTTTTGGACATCTGACTAGAGAAAAAAACATAATTTTACTTAAACTATTGCTGAAAATGGCCCATGATTAATGGCCAAAGCATTCAAAAAAAAATCAACTAACATATTAATGAATTTATTATATATATTTTTCTTTATTAAATGATCCATTTATGACTTAAAAGCTTCCAAATTCAAATAAATAAATAAAAATACTGCATTTAAAATGTGTTATTGTTAATCAAGAACTTCAAGTTCTGCCATGGTTGAAATTTACTGTCGCTTATCCAAATTCAAATGAATAAATAAAAATACTGCATTTAAAATGTGTTATTGTTAATCAGAAATTTACTATCGCTTGTTAGCGTGGTTGACGATAAAATTACATAACTTATATATAGACACGTCACGAAATAAATCATTTCATTTACGAAACAAACGCTCAATAACGCGTACCTAAACAGTTCCGTCCAACGTGGCACACACACACACCTCTTGCCTCTTCCCACGCCGACAATTAATGCGAAACGCCAACTTATTGACTCATTTCGTTGGTTTTGTTTCTCGCCATCGCCTGATTGATTGAAAAGATAGTCGTAGCTGAATCTGTGAGATTTGTACAATATGTACCAAATCCTGTACATTCAATAGAACTTTGTTCAATCTTCAATCAATCCCTCTTTACAAATCGTTGTCACAAACAATACTGGAAGAATTTGTTAAAATTGTCAATTAAATTTTATGAAATTATTTTGTAAAGAGATTGATTGTTGTTACAAAATTATAAGTATTCAATTTTCTGTAATGAACATCGATTCTTGTAATAGAAAAAATAATAATTCATGTTGTATTATTAATATGTCTAGATGTTTTCAGCACAAAACGAATATTATTGTAATTTATTTCGAATAATAGTATTTACATTTAATATTCTAGATTAGATATTTACAAAAAAAAAAATGAATTGATCTAATTAAAAATATTAAATGTAAATCTGGTTTTAATTATCTGATGTTTTTGAACGAATATTGAATATAAAAGGAGGAGAAATAAATACTAATTAAAAAGTAATAATTAATGCAACACATTTTATACTTAATTGTGAATTAAAAATTATTTGTTACATGTTTTTATAATATTTTTGTCAACTTATTAAATAAATAAAATACTTGGAACTACTAAATAAAAAATGATATTAAAAATGTTATAGTAAAATAAGCGCAAATATGGAACTGAATTTATATTAAAGATAAAAATTAAGAGACCTGTTTTTTTTTGGAAACGAAACTTGTTTTATTTTTCAGATGAGAATATTAATGTAAATGTCAGAAAATATATTTGTATAGGTTAATATGTTGTACTTAGCAATGATTAACTTAATTATAAGTATTGTTGATATATATTTATTCCTAAATCAAAAAAAAAAGGTTTGCTTAAAAGTGAAACTGAAAAGTAGTGCTCAAGATTGTGCATTAGTAAACGATAAGCGAAATTTTAGTGAAAGAGTATATATATACGTTTTGTATTTTATGTTATATTTTTGGGCACTGATATTTTGATAATGTAACAATTAGTTAAGACTATATAAACATAATGATTATGTTTTAATTAGAATTATCGGTGCAGCTATTTAATTAATGTCTATTTTGTATATTTTAATATTTTCTAATTTATGTTTTTTTGCTACGAAAATAGTCACTTATTTGTTAATATTTCCGCACATAAGTACTTAAAAATGTCTGCCTGTGTAATATATTTCCATTATATTCTAGTAAATGAAAAACAATATTATATTTCAAATGTATTATATTAATAATAATAAGTATTGTCTGTTAATCCTTTGTTTTTTAATTATCCTTCCCTGTTATACTTTCAAAAATATAAAATATATTAAAATTTACAGCTATCGCTATTTCTATTAGTTGAACAAGTTGACAACCGATGGCACTGTAAGTACTAAACGTGAGAATTCCAGATAAACGATTTTCTACGAATTCTCTTTCAAATTTTTAGTTATCATTAATATTTGATAATAAACTTTACGAATGGTGTAAATCAACCGGATGAAATCGTTAATTATAAAATTTTAGAGACTAAAAATTATTCTACTGGGAAATCTTGGAACAATTTTCTGATTCGCGATTTAATACAGACAGAAACCGTTTTCATAAATTGTTATCATTTGTAGTGTTGTATGTACAATTCTGAATTACGACTGAAAAATTAATATCAGTTTTTCCGTGTTCTGTGATGTGTGTTTCTTTGTGAAATAACAAATAAACTTTCTCTGATATTTAATGTTTAATCTACGACCATAAAAGTATTTGTTTATTACTGATTAAGACAATGAATTTTACTAATAAAAATAACAAATAATTATATTTCTTGAATTATAATAATCATTTGATTTTTATTTTTAAAGTAGTTTTTTTTTTATTATTAATAATTAATTGAACTAAACTTTTTAGTTAATTTAAAATAAAGACTTTAGGATTTAGTTCTGTATAAATTTTAATTTAAAATAGACGTTTCGTCGTACTCTACGTATATCATCATCAGAAAACTGACATTCACAATAAAAAAACAGAACATAGAAACAAGTTATTATAAAATTTATAAATTATTATTATTTAATTTATTTTTGGTAGTACGAAAATATATTTTCATTTCGGGTTTATTAACGAAAAGAATATAAGGAAAATGATGTTTATTTTACCACTATATAAAATTTTGCTTTTTATACACGTTTTGATGAAATTATGTATTAAATAATTTATGAGGTTACGAAAATAAAGCGGGACTCAAGCAATTTTCTTCAATATACTAAATGAAATTAACTTGATATTACATTTTTTGTTTGTTCATAAAATGCCTAAATGTACTTTTCTGAAATATAAAAACGATATTAATATTTAAGGATTTGTAAAAATGTGGTCAGATATGTTGAAGCAGTTGGCCCATCACTAGCTTTGTTTTTGATATTAATTTAAAAAAAAAAATTTGCTTTTGTAATATTGTCTATTTTGTAAATATAAACCTAAAGATTAAATATATCACTTTGTAAAATGATTTTGCTTTTTATATAAAGTGAGAAGTTAGTTTTTTTCTCTTATTATTAAAATAAAACGGCTTTAGGTTTAAGTTCTGTATTAATATTTATTAATAATCGAAGTTTCGATGAACTCAACGTTCGTTTTCATCAGAAAAACTGATACAAATGATATTTATAGTAAATAACAGAACATAGAAACAAGTTACAAGATAATAAATTAGTAACTAGATCATAAAAGTTTTATAAATTTTTAATTAATGATCTAGTTACTTATTTGTTTTCTAGTAACTTGTTTTTATGTTCTGTTATTTACTATAAATGTCATTTGTATCAGTTTTTCTAATGAAGACGGACGTTGAGCTCGTCAAAATGTGGATTATTAATAAATATTAATACAGAACTTCAATCTAAAGCCGTTTTATTTTAATATAATGAGTGCTGAAAGATATTTACTATGTTAATTTGATTGAAGAGTTATTTTATCATCATATATACAAAATGAATATTTTGTTAGTTCTATTTTGCTAAAACATATAAATTTGTGATATTAAATGACAAAAGAAAAAACGAAATAGGTTGATGTTTCTTGAAAATACTTTAATGTTGAGGTTAGTAGTTAAAAAGTTGTTGAAATTTTGTGGTGTTAAATGTTTCATTTTCTCTCGGGTCAAGTTTTACTGTATCCGGTTTTTCTTTTAAGAAAATTCTTATCTTAGAGTAATTAACTTAAAACGCCAAGGTAAGAGAAAATGGTGGTTAAGTTATCCCGACGTTTTTTTTTTCATACTTTTTCCTCACAAAGTTAACCAGAATTATTTGCATAGCATGCATTTTTTAGACAATGCTAATTAGATGTTTAATGAAGTACGTGTTACTATTAATAATTAACAATTCTAAAATGAACAAAGAAAGAAATTTCAAATATCTGTAACTTTTTAATTTTAAATGGAACAACACTTTATATTTACATATATCAAGTAGATTAAAATACACATTCATCAGTAGTTTTTTAAAACACATTGTATAGAATTGCCTCGTACACTACATCTCTATGAAATAATACGTAAAAATACATTATTTGCATAATATAATAATGTGAAAATATCGCATAAAAAAATATAAAAAATAGGAGGTTGCTTTGAAAAAAATGAATAATGTTTTTCACCAAAATATTGTATTTCGTCTTCTAAAAAATGTCAAAATGAAATGAAAATGATGAAAATACCTTTCGTAAATGTAAATAAAATGTAAATATACAACCTGACCTAGCTCTTGTTCTATAAAAAATAGTTGCTAAATCGCTAAGTCGCTATTCTGATATAGTCGATCAAAGATAGTATTAAATTAGTTTCAATTTATCATCTTATAGAATTAAAAAAATTATCTAGGAAATATTTTTGAAAACAGCAACATTGTAAAATATGAAATTTTATCCTATTGTAAAAAGAATTTAAAATTTAGTTTTATTAAATAAAATACACAATGACATTGATGTTTATTCAATGTAATTATGTTGTTATATTTGTCAGTGGTAAATTATAACTGAAATATATGACATGAACTTATAATTTGAAATTTCCATATTAAATTTTAATTATTTAATCTATATACTAAATAATAATTAACTATGCACATATAATTATTTAAATACATATTCTGTTGAAATTAATGTTTAGAATTTATGTTTATTCAAACTAAATATGTCTTTCTAAATCAACTCAACTGAAATTGAAACGTAATTTCGATGACATTATTTACATATTTTATTTATTAACATTAACCCAAATTAGAGCAAAATGTTTCTAAATGTATTTTTGTTTGCAATATTTAATACATTTGTTGTTAAAATGAAACTGCTTTAGTTTAAAGTTTTTTTTTTAAAATATTTATTTTAAATCGATGTTTTGGCGGAGCTCAATGTCTTCATCGGGATAAATGATATAAATGACATTACAAGTAAATAACAGAACAAAGAAACAAGTTACTAGGTAACAAATAAGTAACTAGATCATAAAATTTATAGATTTTTAATTAATGGAAGGCAAATTTTATTTAACTTTTGATAATTCTAGTTTTTGAACACAATAAATATTTGAAATAATAAAATTCATAAATTACTGAAATATCAAGTGGCAATTATATAAAAAAAAATGTTTAAATTAAAATTGCAAAATTATTTTTTATTATTTTCGTAATTAACACAAAATAAAACTTAAGTATAATTAAGTAAAATTGTAGACATAGTAGAACAAACTAAAATAAAATTGAAAGCAGAAGAACAATAAAAAGCTGCCATTTTAAAATATTACTTATATTTCGTTTTTCCTTCCTTTTCCGTCCAACTGTTGGCATAGCCAACTCCGTAAAAATGCAAAAATACCTAGCAAATGCAATTGTAGTGGCCTCTCATACTATAAGACTCTTTTTAAACGTTTTTATTTTAACGTGTACAAAGGGGAAAGCTCGCGACCACGGTGTATAATTGAGGAAACCATTTTAAAATTCCACTCGGCTGGCATTCGAACAATATTCAAAATTAAGAAACAGAAGACAACGACGCTCTACCGCCGGTGGTTGTACGCAAAGAATGAAGCTTTAAGCTCAAGGTGTCACTCGACCGTCGAGCTTTTATTGCGGAGGTTAAAGGTCAATAAACGACGACTAAATTAAGACGTAGTTTGTTGTTGATGTTGCACAATTATTTTTCTCGTTGAATTAACTTTTATGTTGCAGGTTTTAGTAATTATTTGTGATGTGTAATTTACTGAATAAAAGAAGCAAAGGCCCGTAATCTCACCTCACTTTTTAAAAGTGATTTTTGACAAAAGTGCTTTTGATGTTTACTTAAAATTATTTATTATTAAGCAATTTTAATTTGTTTATTTGAATTTTATAATATTAGATATAAAAAATAATAGAAATACTATTCATATTTGATAAGAGATAGAAGTAAAAAATTATTTTAAATAAAAAAATAAAATTACTTTTTTTAAAAATTCAATAAGTTACGGGTTGGGGGTGGGGTAGAAACAATAAAACTACAAAATTATATTTTTTAACATAGTAAAAACGGTTTTGGTTTTAAATACTGTATTAATATTTATTAATAATGAACGTTTTGACGATTTTAACGTCTGTCTACATCAGGAAAACTGATACAAATGACATTTACAGTAAATAAACACAATATAGAAACAAGTTACTAGGTAACAAAACAGTAAATAAAATATGAAATTTATAAATTTTTGATTAAAGGATGCCAAATTTTATTTCAATTTCCAATCAGTTACTAGTCACACAGAACTTAAACCTAAAGCCGTTTTATTTTTATATTTTTTGTTTTATTTTAAATATTTTCTTTGAAAATTACTATTTATATAATATTATTGACTTACGGATTGTGATTTATACTAGAGATGAGATCGAAGACGAATCTTCAGGATTTCACGGCCGGTATTCATTGTATCTTCTGGGTGGTCGATCTATCCTCGCCGTAGACATTTCGTCATACATCGTAGATGCATTCTCACTGCTTGGTGTAGTTGCTAAAGTAGAAGACAAATTGATTAGATATGTGAAGATAAATTTCTGAATAATGATGTTTTAATGAGCTACACATATAAAAAGTTTTTGTTTTTGCAAAATATTTACATGAAAAAATAATATTAATTTCGTAGCATCAAAACAACTAATTAGTCGTAGAAGAAATGTTCTACATGATGATGTCTATTTGTGTGTTTTAATTTTCGACTGCCACGAAATTTAAATTAAGTTGAGAGGATTAAGAACATAGCCGCTTTGTTTTGCTTTTGTTTTTCAAAAGAGAGAGAGAGAGAAACAGATAATTAGAGAGAGAGAAATATAAAAAAAGAGAGGAAACGAAAGTGTTTTGTTGTTTTTTAGACAGTGTTTTGTTATATCGTGAATATTATATACATGTAAATATATTCACCCTTGTTCTATAAAAGAGTTAAGTTTTTTTTTAACGTTCAATTTGACTCACATTAAATAAAGATAATATATTTATAAATATCATGAAAAAGTAATAACTTGTTGCATACGGTTTTAGGAAATAGCTTTTTATTAGATGTTATAATACATTTTAATAATGTTGTATTAATTTATATTTACATATTTTTTATATTTTCTGGAATTTTATTATAATTGTATAAATATTTCACTTGTTACATAAAACTATTTAACGCTAAAATTACACAATTTCTTTTTAGAGTATTTATAAAAAATATAATTAATATTAATCTAAAGTTTTTGTTCTTTGTACCACCGTACAACGATATTACAATAAAAATTTCAGTCATTGCGAGAACGTGATTATACTGATGCCGTGTGCAAGAACTGAGAGAACCATTTCAATAAAGGTTAAATGAAGTGATTTCATTCCACCGCAACGAGCTACGAAAAAGTCGCATTGCTTACGACCGCTCACACACACACACACAGCACCAGGACGCCAACCCCCTCTGGTGCACAGCACATACACAACTTTTTAAATTATATACCTCGTTCTTTTCAATTTAATCGACGGCAATAAGTTTCAACTTGGTACGTCAGGTTACTTGAGCCCACACCCCATTTCATTGTGTTTTATGAAAAATTATTCTCATATATCTGGACGGCTATTAATTTGCACAATTCGCGGTATGGTTTGTGCCCTTTCGGCCCTGTCCCTAGCTTTAACCTGAAACGGTGAAACTGACTTTGCCCCAGTGCAGTGCAAAAACTGAAAACAGTATGAAACATTTATTTTTTCGGTTGGTTCTGTGTTACAATGAGGTTTGTTACTCGCTGTTTCTGTTTCAAGTTGTAATGGGTTACAGGCGATGGTTAATGTTTTTTGCTCGCTGAACAAGTTGAAGCTATATAATTTTGTTTTGCACTGAACAGGAGTGGATTAAAAAATATTTTAAATATAATAAATTATAAATTAAAATTTTGTATAACAATTGAGGGCATAAGATTCGAAGTGATACAATAAGGAAGACTCACATTTTTATTTTTTTTTTTATTTATTTAAAGTATATATATTTTTTGCAGAATATACAAATTATGAAGTCGATAATTATTTAATAGTAACAGATCAATTTTGTTAATAAGAAATAATGTAACAAAATTGATCTATAAATTGATAGTATAAGATTAAGACGTTTCTTAGATTTTAATCAAATTTTAGGATAGATTTTTTTTGACATATTAAAAATAAAAATAATAATAAATCGTAGAATTTTATTGTTGTAAACAAAACTACGTGTTTAATATTAAGTTATATCTCTTTTCATTGAAAATGGACGCACTATAAAAAAAATAATTTAAAATTTTGAGAATCATTCTAAAAAATTTGATATAGATTTGATGAACATAGTAAAAAAATCTTTCAGAACTCATTATATAAAATGAAACTGTTTGAGGTTTAAGTTCTGTATTGAAATTTACTTATAATCAACATTTCGACAGAACGCAACGCCTGTCTTCATCAGGAAAACTAATCAGTTGAGCGTTGAGTTTCGTCGAAACGTTGATTATAAATAAATTTCAATACAGAACTCGAACCTAAATCAGTTTCATTTTATAGATATAATTATTTTTAATAATTCATTTTTCGAATGTATTTTATTGTCGTACATTTTAATATTTAATACTGGGACTTACATAACCAAATAAACAACAAAACGTTTAATATCAGTGTTCTCATTGGAAGGTACTTGTCCGCGAATGCGAATCCTAGTTGGCGGGGTCCTTGTCCCCGTTTGCTGGCCGTGTGGGATATGATGCCTGAAAGTGACATCGGCACTAATTGTGTGCGGTGATTTAGTGCTAATGCTGAGTGTAATGAGACGCTTGTTGGACGACGACGACGCCAGCGCACGACGGAAGCGACGCTATAGCGACCGAGAGAGAGAGGGGGGAGAACGGGTACTGCGGTCATTGGCGCACCATTGTTATTAATTGGTTCCGGTTGGAAATTACCAGTTGATTTGTTGGAATCAATTGTTGTTTTTTTTAATGTGTGTGTGTGTGTGTCTTGGTACAATTTCTAATTGAACGTAGCTGCACTAATAAGGACACTACGAAAGATTAAATGATTTATTTGAGGAAGAAAAATACACAGTTTTGGTGGAATAATAATAATTACAGTTTTTTTTAAAATAAAAAGTATTATTATGATCAGAAATTTCAAAATAATTTCAGCTCTAAGAAGAAGAAAAAATTAAAACTGTCAATGAAGTTGTTGCGCATTTTTTTAATAACTACGTAAATCTAAATATATAAAATAAAACGGTTTTAGGTTTAAGTTTTGTATTGATATTTATTAACAATCGACGTTTCGACGAACTCAACGCCCGTTGAGTTCGTCGAAATGTCGATTATAAATAGATATTTATACAAAACTTAAATCTAAAGCAATATAATGAGTTCTGCTATTTTTTTACTATGTTATGTAAATATATGTTTCAAAGTAAAATTAATTAGAATAACTGATCGATTTTCTTGGGTTAAAATTATGTCAAGTTAAAGTTACAATTTTTTATATTGAAGTACAGCTAAAAAAATATTAGTAAACATTAATCTTAAGGTTAAATTTTAGTTTGAGTTTTTATTAAGGTGTAGAAATCGGTTCTAATATAATAAAAATATATTTCTATTTGCAATAAACGCCTGATTTTTGGCATTTTGCTTATATCTAATACAGTAAAAAGAAACAAGTCTAATCTTTAGGTAAAACTCTAGTTAAAAAAAGAGACAATAGAAAGGTTTTCGCACATAAAAGTAAACTCGGTTTCTGCTCGAATAATAAGCACTTACTTACTTTCCACATTAACACCCGTTTGACCCGCGAGCTTTTTTCCAGCGCTTTTCACCGGAACTTTGCACCAAAGTTTCAGACCATTCGCAGGCCCCGACTTCCACTGGCAGTAGCTACGCGTGGAATATTGTGCCGGAGAAGCCCGTATTATCGAGTGGCCAATATTCACAGCAGAACATATAATTTCGACTAACTTTAATTTAGAAAATTTCTTCTTCAAAAGAACTTACTTTTCTACGACAATTCCTGTTTCCTTTTTACTGCTCCTTTATCCTTTTACTGTTTCTATCTTATAACTTTTTTTTTTGCGCTCTACCTTTGGTGTGGATAATACACTTTGAATGCATAATTATTTGTCCAATAAGACTGACATTATTAAAGCGAAATTTGCATGGAAATTAATAGTGTAAGTTTTAGCGAGAAAATTTTTCGTTAAATGCAGAGAAAGCAACAGTTTGCTAACTGCTAAATCATTGTGAAAATGTTTTAATTAAAACAGACTAAATTACCTATTTTATTACAAATTAGTCAAAGTTTAATTACTTCATTAACGTACTTAATTAATGAAGTATAACATTTCAATATTCGTTTGTTTCGACAAACTTCAACATTTGATTTTGTGTTTTCAATAAAGTCAATGAAACTTTGAATTTTATAAAAAAGAATTTGTAATATTAATGAAATTAGTTATTTATATATTATAAGCAACAATTTAAAAATGCCTTACTAATATTTTCCATTTAAATGTTGTTTGTAATATTTGCCATCAAAAATATTACAAAAAATATTAATTTCAATGCAATATATTTAACTACTGTATTATAGTACTAGTAACATAATGAGCTCCAACTATATAAGCTATATAGTAACGTAATATCAATATTTTGATACTCTTCAAGTAAAATTAATTTATTACATAATGTTAAATTATATAACATAGATTGTAAACTTGATATATGTATATTTAACAATATGACAGCTTACGAAAGACAAACATTAAAACATAACTAGACAATAAGGTAAACGCTTATTAAATCAATTCAATTTCAGCGTCTAGTGTGAATCAGTGAATATTCCCAACACGCATTCAACTTTACGATTCGCGTCAAATTTCAGTCCGTTCATATTGCCAAATCATTGTTTCAAACTATTTACTGTAAAAACTTATTCATTTCAATATAACTGGTCTAAAGCTTGAATTACATTATACTTTTTTCGTCTAGATTCATACTAGATTTCTAGTTCAATTTTCATTCAAGTTTTTTTCAATTTTCATACTTTTTTCACAATCGGTCGTATATTGTCGAGTTTCTTCGATTTTTTCCGATGTACTGCCAGTACGCCAACTTAAAAATATAAAGTACTACTATAATGTATCTAGTATGAAACTTGAATAGGAAAATAGAGCATGTTGTATATTTCTATACTAGGAAACTTGAAAGAATCTTGGATGCAAAAATCTGATTTACATTATACTAGAACTGATTATCTGTACTTGAACGAAACTTGAACTAGAAACCTAGTATGAATCTAGACGAAAAAAGTATAATGTAATTCAAACTTTACAAAGATAATACAACATAAAAGAATAATTAATTGTACACTTTATACGCAATATAAACTAACGAGATTTCCAATTATGAAAATTATATTGCATCGTTGTAATTGGAGTATTTTAAATTTCTACGAAGTTCACATGCAGTATAATTTTTATAATTTTAATAGAATCTGTTGTAAAAATGCTAATTAACATATATGTGTTAATAAAAAAAATATTTTCCTAAGCTACTGGATAGATATTATAATCTATTTGTCTGTTTTAACGTAGTAAAAAATTTTTCAGAACTCATTACATTAAAATAAAACGGCTTTAGGCTGTAGTTCTGTATTAATGTTTATTAATATTCGATGTACTCCACGTTACTCAACGTAACAACTTCATCAGGAAAATTGATAGAAAAAACATTTACAGTAAATAAGCAGAACATAAAAACAAGTTACTAGATAACAAAATAAGTAACTGATTTAAATAATTGTTAATAATTAATAAATTATGAGTTCTGCACTATTATTACCATAGTAATAATAGAAATGGCATTACTACAGTCATATTTTTATAATATTTAAAAATAATCGTTCATCTTTATTAATTAAAATCCTAATTGACGTTGTACAAAATCCAGATCCAAAACCTTTCATCATATTTGTCAATTCATCACGTTTTCTCAGCACTTAAATCATGTCAGCCCACCCCTTAAACTACAATTATTATTTTCCTATTTTATAACAATTCCCTACACGTTCAAATCAACCCTTTTGTCACACACCTCCACCCCCGTCCTAGTAGCTTACATCATCATATTAACTGTCCGGTATCCCGTGTTGGAATTTCAGTTAATTCACGTTCCCAGCAGTCCCTCATCCGAAGAGTGCGGTACCTCTCTCTCTCTCTCTCTTGTCCTCCCCCTACGTACATCCTGGGATGGGTCGAAGCAATGACATGACAGGTCGTACATCCATCGGGCATTCCTGTGTAAGGGCCCGGTGACATGTGTGACGCGTACAGGACACAACACGACAGATAGATCTGCTTCGGACCAATCGGGATGGAATTATCCGCTATTGCATTCATTCCTAGCCCCCCCCACCCCCCTCAACCTCACTTACAATCCACAGCCGGATGATTACGTGGGTGCATAATCAATAACGGAATATTATTTTAATTATTACTTAAGAAAAATAGCAAAAAATTTACAGAATGCTGGAGCAAAAATTAAAACAAAAAAGTCTTTCAAAACTCATTATATTAAAATGAAACGGATGTAGGTTATAGTTCTGTATTAATATTTACTAGTAATCGACCTTTCGAGAAACTCTACGTACGTCTTCATCAGGAAAAACAAAACAAAATATAGAAACAACTAGTAATTTATTTCTATATGTTGTGTTTATTTACTATAAATACCATTTGTATCTTTTTTCCTAATAAATATTAATAAATATTATAACTTAAAGCCGTTTTATTTTAATATAAGTAATGAGTTTTGAAAGATTTTTACTTTCTTAATATAATTTTTGCTCAAGCATACCTTTAAATTTTTTGCAATTTTTTTAGCGACATATAAGAGCATTAACGGTTATTACTACTAACAAAATAAGTAACTAGATCATAAAGTTTATAAATTTTTAATTAAAGGAAGCCAAATAAAGATAGCATTAATCAGTGTGACTAGTAACTGATTTAAATAAAATTTGGCTTCCATTAATTAAAAATCTATAAATTACTTGTTTATTAGCTAGTAACGTGTTTCTATGTTCTGTTTATTTACTATAAATGTCATTTGTATCTTTTTTCCTGATGAAGACGTACGTTGAGTTCGTCGGAACATCGATTATTAATAAATATTAATACAGAACTTTAAAGTAGTTATTTTATTTTAATATAATTAGTTCTGATAGATTTTTTTACTATGTTACATCTATTATTTTGAATATACAACACAACAATAATCGTCTAATATAGAAAACACAAAATATCTCGTTCGATTCATTTATCATCAGTAAGTGGGCAAGGAGTATATTAATCAAAATGTGAGCTACAGCCGCGACTAATAAACAGGCAAACAGCAAGTTCATTGAAAAAGCGGTTGCGGTATGTCGCTGCATAACCGCCAATGTCGACCGCATAACTTTGGTTATTATGCAGCGACACCCTTAAGACAAGGGTGGTTATAAGAAATAGTGGGAAAAAAACTTTGTGAGTAAATAGAGGTTAAGATAAGTTTATTTAGAATAGGATAATACGTATTTATTATTGTGCTTTTTGTATGATTTTATTGAAAGTATGACAATATGATAAAATAAAATTATTTCCCTTAAACTACAAACATTAATTTAAAAAAAGGCTATATACGTATTTCAAACGCTAAGCTTTCAGCATCAGTAGCAAAAGATAAAGGTAAAGTTTTAATCAGTGATTTAGGGTTACATAGATAATCAACATACCCAGTGGTCAAAGAATACTAGATCAATATTTCGAAAAAAATGTATTAAATAAAAGTGTATTTAACTAAACAAGTTATAACTGACAACTTTTTTTTTAACAATTTTTGTAGGGCTATATAATTTTTAATATTTTTATATGTATGCAACATGCTTTGCTTCCAAAATATTTGAGTGCCATTCTGAAATTAATAGTAGTGTGTATAATTATGATGTTAGAAATGCAAATAATTTTTATATTACTAAAAAGACTAAAAGTAGTACAATTCAAAATATATTCTACAATGGATTATTTGCCGAAATATATTAGTTTCAAAATTTTGAAGTTGATAATTTGATAAATTATAAATATCACCAATTGCGTAAATATTATGCTATAGTAGTAAATTTCTTGTAATTTTTATAATTTTGTAAATATTTATTACAATCTAATTAATTAGCTAAATAAAGTTTGATAATTATTATTATATAAATCTGTAAATAGGTGACATATTTACGTCAACAGTTTTGTTTTTAGTTACCATGACTACAGCATTTGTTGTTATCAAATTTTTCTATTCCATAAATTTATTTAACACAGATTTTTTTTAAATAACATGTAACGCGGCGAAATTTAGAATTAAATATCAAATTAATTAAACGACAATTAACGATTTAAATTTAGAAAAACTTTAATTATTCCGTGATTTTAGGACCCAACTACGTTATGTAAATAAATAACAAAATTTAAGTAACCCCAGTGAACTTTAAAAGTCGCCGAACTGCAAACAGGAGAGTACATAAAATGATTTGAAATAAAAGTCACATTTAGTTTAACTATGTCGATTTATTGTACATGAGAAATTTGTAAAATTATATAATTATTTAAATATTTCAATATTTTTAGTGTTTGTCTGTATTTTGTTTACAATTTCATTAAAAGATTTGAATAAATTGTTAGTGGCGGCTCGTCAGTGCATCTTGTGCGCAAATAATAACTTCGATATAAAAACTCTAATAACAACGTAACTCAAAGAATCCTTTATTATACTTCGGAAGGTGTAGTGTATTCTGTGGGTGACCACAATTCAAATGAACGGGTCGGACACATACTCAAAGAGATATGCTGTCACTCATGAGGGTACGGATCACTGCCGACCAAGAGCTCGTGTATTAGTAATCATGTGAGAAGTATGTATAAAGTACTCGCATCTAAATGCCCGAGAAATTCTATATTTTAATCCGACGAGGTACCAAAACCAATGTACAATAATTATTAGTTATTTGCCAAATAATATGTCTTTTATACGTGTAAGTGTAAGTGTATTTGGGGATAGGGAATGTGAATACATTACGTAATTGGTGCGTGATCGTCTAGTGAAATCATGGTCGAATCGGTATCTCACGGCTCCTCGCTACCCCCAGCCAGACACGAGTCGACCGGCGTCGCAACGATGGCTCGCCGCGTAGAGTATGTTGGTTTACCGGTTACTGGCGGCTACGGTTGCCCGATGACTGGGTAAGCTCTGGTCATGGTTTGAGTTTACACGTGAACTTATCTTCGTGAAACTTTTGTACAAGTATACTATGTTTTCTGAGAGATGACAAGGTTACCTAGTATAATGAACTATACCATGGGCCAAGCTTCCCTGATTCTGATTCTAGATCAGAATGCCCGCTCATGAGACCGGTCAGCCCTCATATACTCTTAGTCCATGTTGACTTGCAACAGAGATCGCATATACAAAATCATTAGTAAGAGTAGGACATAATAACAAGATATAATATTTTACCAATCAAATTACACTTCTAACATCCTTGTTGAAGATTACTGGCTGAAAATGACATCATAATTTTTTACACCCAATAATATTAACTTTTGAAACCTATCTTACAAATAATCGCTTTGCATTGGCTAGGATAGGAAATAGAAGGATGTGCCCATAATCAGAAAAACAAATTCTTAAAAACAAAATTGTTTTCAAAATAAAGTACCCCAAAATACAAAAGAATTGGGTCAACCTTTCATGTAAGACCGCGTTTATACCTAAACAAACAAGACCATAAATGACCCTTAAAGAAATGTATTTTTCTCAATAAGCAAAACAACACAATAAACTACCAGATGTAGTTTTAAAATATAAGTAAAGTTCAGCGTCCCAGATGTGGTTTTTAAAATACGTAAACAAGTACAGTTGACATAATTATTATCGAAACACATTCTTAAAAAATATTAATAGTAAGATAAATTAATAACATAAAAAATTAAAAAATTAGGTACAGATATTTGCCTCGTTTCATTCGCCCCCTTTGTTATTCACTGAAATGAAATTGAATGTTAATAACAAATCTAACTGGAAAAGAAAACCAAATAAATAGCTGAAAAATAGAGATGGAAGAAAAATTATAAAGTACAATTAGTATTCTTAATTCTAAACCACATATGTACTAGACGCATTATTGAAATTATATCTAAATTAAACCCAACTCATTAGACACAAATTTTTTCCAAACTTTATATTATTAAACATAGCCCAAACCTACCTATCACATTTTTTTCCTCTTATATTCTTTGTCGGAAATAGAATATCTCTTATAATATTTAACTAAAATAACCACCGGCGAAAATAACAATCAAATTCTTAATAACTAATAATGGAATGTCAAACATAATAACACAAAACCCTTTATATCTTATAATCTAGCCTGCCTGTCAAATATTAAACTTTAAAATTTATCAAAATTTTTTTCCTTATATGAATTAAAGCTTCAATTCATACCATAAATACCCTTAGTCTAAATAAAATATCTTACATTATCTAAACGAACTACACACAAGACGAAAGTATTAATAGCCAAAATCTTAACAACTAACGATAGAATGTTAACCATAATAAAAAACTTTTATAACTTAAGATCTAGCCTACCTATCACATATTAAATGCAGATACCTTTTGTTTTTTGATATAACTTATATAGTCATAATCATTATTAAAATACAAGAAATGCTCTTAATTTAAACATTTTATATTTTATACTATTCACATAAACAAACAAATCCAAACCATCGGTAATCAAATTCCTAAACCGAGCAAAATGTCATAAATAAAGTACATGTAATACACTTTCGATTTCTACCAAAAATATGTGTCAAGTTTAAATATCTGAAAGAAATATTAATCTTTACGTACTTGCTACCATAACCCTCTGACCATTGTCGGTGCCAGTGGTCGCAAATTGGTGGCACGTAACCATATTTGAACAATAATTCAAAAAGCAAAAAACCAAAATTCAATTAAAATAACTTTCTGTCATCGTTCTCCAGTCACTAAACTTAGTATAAGCAAAACCATTACAAATATTTAATTCTAGCATGATATACATAACATTAAAATATATGCCTGCTTTTTTTTGCAATTTCCTACAAATTTCTATCAATACCTAATAGTAACTAATATAACCAAATCTATATAATACGCACATACACACATTATTGTAAATTTTTTGATATAATTAATTATAAAATTCAGTAAAACTAGTAAAATTCAGGGAATTTTCAGTTAAAATGTAATTTGAGTTTGGTATCCCCTGGTTTATACTATGCGTTGTCTTTTGTAAGTTGCAAAGAACCATAAAATAATAAACCGCAGAAGGGTAGATGGGGGCTATGACCTATGAAACAAAATTCTATAGCAACATACCATTGAAAGTAAAAGTGAAATTCATTTCTTATACACACAAAATAAATATTACTATCTCTGTAATATTAAAGTCAAAATTAAATACGTATTATTTCTTAAATTAAAATAAATATCTACGCCCCCAGTACGTTGGAACCTATCTCTAATTTTTTCTAAATAAATCACATAAATTATAACATTTGTTGATCTATTGGCCTGTCTGTCAAATAAATAAAATATAAATTAATATTAGTGTTGTAATAGTTTGTCAGTCCTACGCCCCCATATATTCAAACTACTGGACCCAAACGTGGCCGTGTGTCTACAAATAAACAGTTTATAAATAATAAAATTATTTCCTAATAAAATTTCAAATCATTCTTTAGTACTCAAAATGCTTGCATTCGGGCTTCAAAAAACTTTCAATCCTGGTCTCCGGTGCCAATTGTAACGCGGCGAAATTTAGAATTAAATATCAAATTAATTAAACGACAATTAACGATTTAAATTTAGAAAAACTTTAATTATTCCGTGATTTTAGGACCCAACTACGTTATGTAAATAAATAATAAAATTTAAGTAACCCCAGTGAACTTTAAAAGTCGCCGAACTGCAAACAGGAGAGTACATAAAATGATTTGAAATAAAAGTCACATTTAGTTTAACTATGTCGATTTATTGTGCATGAGAAATTTGTAAAATTATATAATTATTTAAATATTTCAATATTTTTAGTGTTTGTCTGTATTTTGTTTACAATTTCATTAAAAGATTTGAATAAATTGTTAGTGGCGGCTCGTCAGTGCATCTTGTGCGCAAATAATAACTTCGATATAAAAACTCTAATAACAACGTAACTCAAAGAATCCTTTATTATACTTCGGAAGGTGTAGTGTATTCTGTGGGTGACCACAATTCAAATGAACGGGTCGGACACATACTCAAAGAGATATGCTGTCACTCATGAGGGTACGGATCACTGCCGACCAAGAGCTCGTGTATTAGTAATCATGTGAGAAGTATGTATAAAGTACTCGCATCTAAATGCCCGAGAAATTCTATATTTTAATCCGACGAGGTACCAAAACCAATGTACAATAATTATTAGTTATTTGCCAAATAATATGTCTTTTATACGTGTAAGTGTAAGTGTATTTGGGGATAGGGAATGTGAATACATTACGTAATTGGTGCGTGATCGTCTAGTGAAATCATGGTCGAATCGGTATCTCACGGCTCCTCGCTACCCCCAGCCAGACACGAGTCGACCGGCGTCGCAACGATGGCTCGCCGCGTAGAGTATGTTGGTTTACCGGTTACTGGCGGCTACGGTTGCCCGATGACTGGGTAAGCTCTGGTCATGGTTTGAGTTTACACGTGAACTTATCTTCGTGAAACTTTTGTACAAGTATACTATGTTTTCTGAGAGATGACAAGGTTACCTAGTATAATGAACTATACCATGGGCCAAGCTTCCCTGATTCTGATTCTAGATCAGAATGCCCGCTCATGAGACCGGTCAGCCCTCATATACTCTTAGTCCATGTTGACTTGCAACAGAGATCGCATATACAAAATCATTAGTAAGAGTAGGACATAATAACAAGATATAATATTTTACCAATCAAATTACACTTCTAACATCCTTGTTGAAGATTACTGGCTGAAAATGACATCATAATTTTCTACACCCAATAATATTAACTTTTGAAACCTATCTTACAAATAATCGCTTTGCATTGGCTAGGATAGGAAATAGAAGGATGTGCCCATAATCAGAAAAACAAATTCTTAAAAACAAAATTGTTTTCAAAATAAAGTACCCCAAAATACAAAAGAATTGGGTCAACCTTTCATGTAAGACCGCGTTTATACCTAAACAAACAAGACCATAAATGACCCTTAAAGAAATGTATTTTTCTCAATAAGCAAAACAACACAATAAACTACCAGATGTAGTTTTAAAATATAAGTAAAGTTCAGCGTCCCAGATGTGGTTTTTAAAATACGTAAACAAGTACAGTTGACATAATTATTATCGAAACACATTCTTAAAAAATATTAATAGTAAGATAAATTAATAACATAAAAAATTAAAAAATTAGGTACAGATATTTGCCTCGTTTCAAACATAATAGATAAAGGTAATTAATTATATGATGATTATCTTATATAAATTTATTTAGATAATCTCAACAATTTCCTTGTTTTTTTTTTATCAATCAAGTTTTTTTTTTTAAATTGTATTGTGATAGAATGTGACCAAAGTAACAATATATCTAATCTTGAGCAAATTCCAACTTATTCATATATCATATTCTGAAATCATATCTCACAGCAGACAATAAAGTAAGCGAATATAGATATATTTTACGGTGCCGAGCAAGATAGATTTGTGCAGTGAAAAATCCGTATCTATCTGGGATTGAAATTACCCCAATATGTTATCGTAATAAAAATCATAAATGTCTTTTGTACAGACGGCCATTCCCACACGGCCACGCAAGGGCCATACGAAGAAAAGTATAAAAAAGAAGAAGGACGACAACGTTGAAATCTTTATATAAGTCATCGGTACGGTTGCAGGCCGTCGCGACGCCCGCTACGCCCCCGATTGTCCAATATGTTCCCGCCAATAGCCGATCGAATAACACAGCATTCGATTCACCACGAATAAAAGCATAAACTGATATTTATTTCTCACTAAGGACACGATTTTTACCGATCTGCTAGGCGAATATAGTTACTAATTTTTAATATAGTAAAAAATCTTTCAGAACTCTTTATATTAAAATAAAACAGCTTTAGATTGTAGTTCTGTATTAATACTTGTTAATAATTAACGTATTCAACGTACTCAACGTACATCTTCATCAGGAAAAAAGATACAAATGACATTTATAATAAGTAACAAAATTATACAAATTTATAAATTTTTAATTAAACGTTCTAAAGGAAACTAAACTAAAAATAACTTTACTAACTTTTTGCCTAATTAATTACATTGTAATACATATTTACAAAATTATAAATATTACAGGAAATTCATTACTGTAGCATAATATTTACATAATTGGTGAAATTTATAATTTATCAAATTATTAACTTGCATTAAGTTTATTGAAGTACAAATTTTTAATTTCAAACTTAAAGTTTTTAAATTTTTTGAAACTTGAAATATATTATTAGTAATACTACTAATATATTTTACATGTACAAAAGTAACATGACTATTTGTTCGCTATTTTTACAAGAAAAAATTATACTTGTATTTGTATATATGTCTGTAATTTTTTGCTTTACAATAGCAAACACATTCATATATAAAACAAAAAACGAAAAATATTGTTCGCAAATTTTTTTATCATAGCTACGCATTCTAATACCAGTTGACAAAACACACCGAACAGATAACAGAGAAAAAAATTAAATTGAAACCAATAAAAATAAATCTCAGGTTAATAAAATACGCGAAACAATTGTGACAAATCGCAAATGATGACATGCACATCTGTTAGTCAACAAAACTATAAAAAAAAAACACAGTGCCCCAAAAAAACAATGTAATTTTTTCGTCCGAATGGAAAACAAAAATAAATTCCATTATTTTATATTATAGATAAACAATTTTCATATCTCTGCAATGAATACAAGCGCTACGATTTTTTTAATTTTTTGTTATTTGTTGTAACAAAAATGCAATTATTTGCAGGAAATAATTGTAAAACATAACTGTGCTATAGGCCTTAGTGCCGCTGTTGAAATTGACATTAGAGCTGTGAGCTGAATCCGGAAACTAAAGCTTATACTACTACCTGTTCCAAATAAAAGCTCAACTTTTAATCCATTCACAGCACTTGAATATGTACTATGAAAGGGGGGGGGGGAGGGAGGTGTAAGTGTGTAAATATAGAATGCTAGGGAGGGAAAGGTAAGAGACGAGAGTTTGCCGTACTCTCGATTCACTGTCTATAAACTAGTTAGAAAAAAATGCGTTTCAATACAATTGTGTACACAGTGTTTTGCTGACCCTGCATGTTTGCCTACGTAATTAATAATTCGAATAAAAAAATATCGATTTTTGTTTAACTTGAAAAGGACTATACACTGGATTAAACTGTTTTTTTTTTTGTTGGATTTATACACGTAGAGAAGAATTTTTGAGGTGTTATATTTTAATTGAAAATTAATTTTTTTATTCTAATGTTGAGATTTTTTCCAAAAATTTCAATGAATCGGCTTGTTAAGCTATGCACCAATAACTGGCCATACCATAGGCAAGTGTTTCGCTCTTTAGAAGCTCATAAGTATCAATGTCCGAAAACACTGATACAGGTGTAATCATCTGGCTAGCCTTTATGTCAAGTAAATTAAAAAGATTTAGCTGAGAAGCAATAAATACCACCATTATTCTGACGAGCTTCTAAAGAGCGAAACACGTGTCTATAGTTAATTAGCCGGTCATTGATGCGTAGCAAACAAATGTGAAATTATTTTTGTGAAAAATCTCAACATTAGTATATTATTTATATTAATTTCACAGATACACTTAAGAACTTTTGTTCAATGTTATTATTATTAAATTTTGTAGGTATAATATTGGCTGTAAGAATTTTGATTTATACAAGGTGTTTGGTAGATAGATACAAACATTTATAACTTGACAGAAGGAGTCATTTGAAACCTATATGACCACGCTTACCTTTGAACAAAGTCTCAGATATTTTAATTTTAACTAGACGTAAAACTTTGGGTTATAGTTCTGTATTAATATTTATAATATAATTATAATAATCGACGTTTCGACATACTAAACGTATATCTTGATTAGGAAAAATGATACATATGACATTTAGTAAACAGAACATAGGAACATGTAACTAGGTAACAAAATAAATAACTAGATCATAAAAACAATATCACACCATCTTTATTTAAAATCCAATGCTCTGTATACATCAATGTATATTATACATCATTTCGTATGTTGAGTTATTCTGTTATGATTTTGCCATTTTTTTGCCTGTAATGTATTTTCGTGCCGGAAATATTTCTTTCTCTCGACACAACGGGTGTTAATCTTGTCGGGCAATCTGAATAAAATGAGAAGGGGGATGTTTGTGTATCATGATATGCATTGCTTTACATTGTACCCCTCTTATGGTTCATGCATTCTTTAGCGAATTGAATTTTGCAATGAAGTATCTGGAATACATTTTCTGGTGCACTTACTGGAGGAGGAATACGTAATGAAGTGTATTGAAAAGATTACAATAGTTTGTAAAGTTTTTGTTTAGTGTGTGTGTAAAGAAATATCTATTTTTTTTGGGGGGGGGGGTTCATACAGTTAGTACAATTTCTACATAAAAAAGTTTTCTGATAATGAACAAATATCTATATATATATATATATATATTATTAACTTTAGCAGTATAAAAATGCGTTATTGAAATTGAGATTACAATTTTAAAATTTTTTCTAATTAACAAAGTTGAATGTCGTATTGTCTTTTTGTAAAAAAAATATCCGTGTATATATGGAAACAAGTAAAATTGAACTAGATAGGTTGAATGTTCGCTATGTTATGTATCATTCGCGAACGTATAATGTTCGCGATGACATTCAAACTTTATCATGCGTCTGTCATAAACCAGTTTAGTTTCCATTGGATTTTCAGCGAGGCGCGCATACAGTTCAACAAAAGCAAAAAGTCCCAAAAAAATAAAAAAAATAAAACCGTAAACGCGTTAACGGCACGGCCGGCACAAATTAAATTCGTCCGTTACCCGATAGATGGCATTTCATTCGGGGCTGTTTAATAACCTGCGAGCCATGACAGCGCTTTTTTGGGGCACTAATTCTTCGAACTGTGAAACAAATGTTTGCATGTAAAATTAAAGAGTAATGTAATGAAGATTTTTCCAAATTTTTAATTTTAATATATGTTTTTCTTCAAGCGTATTATAATATTAATATTTCGTTGCCATGTTGTTTATGCAAAAATGTGGTCATTATCTTACTACTAGTATAAAAATGACATTATTATACAGCAGGTGCTATATACAACACTGGTGGCAGCACTACATATAATTACACATCTTTGGCGGTCATATTGACAAACTATTACGTCAAATTAAATTGATTGACATTTGCATTTTTTGTTTTCGCTTGATTATTGAAAATGTTATATATGAAATTAATATATATATATATACAGGATGATTTATGACGTCGGGGAAAAACTATACCGGATGATTCCTATGAGTAATCTAAATAAAAAACTTCAAATAAACATATGTCCGAAAATGCTTTCTAACGGAACTGTCGCCGTTAAAAGTTTATTACATATAACATCAATCGCGTTAGCCTTATTTATTATATCAGGAAAAAACAAACAAGTCATAAACTTCTGAATAATTGTAAAATCACTGATTGGTTTTCTAACATTTTGTTTAAACACTAGTAAACCAATTTACTAGTTATGACTTACTGGGTCCCGACAAAAATTGTCTTCGATTTTTAATTATTGTAAATTGTTTATTAAATATTTATTTATGTGTGTACAAAAATTTATAAACTAGTAAATTGGTTACTAGTGTTTAAACAAAATGTTAGAAAATCAATTAGTAATTTTACAATTATTCAGAAGTTAAAAACATTTTTTTTTCCTGATATAATAAATAAGGCAAACGCGATTGATGTTACATGTAAAAAAGCACCTATTTTTGTCAATTTTATTGCGGTTAATGTTTGATATTTTACAGAATTGTTTTGAGAATTGTGTTACATTTTCTAGTTTTCAACTCTTGTATAAAATACATAAAAAATAATTGTCACATTTCAAATATTCACACGTTGAAGATATTGCTAATCAATTCTTTTCGTTCAATAAAAATCCTGCCAATATCGTTTCTTTATTTGTATTTTCAAATCTGACATGTGTCCGCGGTTGTGTTGCCATTCACAATTTGTAATTGCAGTTGTAATTGATGCGAACGAAGGGTGGTTAATTGACTTTTGAGAGTTTCCTAATAAAATATCATTCTTCCGGCAAATGGGCGACATTTTTATAGCAATGCCACACGTAATTTGACGCGCTGTTGTTGTCGTAAATTGCGCGAAAATGCTGCGTTTCGAGAGAGCATTTTTGCTTTTTACGCGTGAAATATTGTCGAGTTGATGAAACATTTGAATTAATGTCCAAGGCTTTTATTGTTTTTGCGTTTCAGTTAATAAATAAAAAAATGCTTTATTCTGCAATATCCACAAGTTATTATGCTACTATTTTGATTGAGTATATATATATATATATATATATATATATATATATATATATATATATATATATATATAAATATATATATATATATATATATATATATTTTCCAAAATATGTTTTACAAGTTTTATTATATATAATTTCTAAAAGGTGAAATATTAATGTTTTAATTATTATGTAGCATATATATATATATATATACTAAAATTTTAGGATAACGGATATCGGTAAGAATTAATAAAAGTTATAGTAATATTAATGTAGGTATATTAAATTTATTGTAAAGTTGCCAATAGGTATTTCGCTTATACTGATAAGCTTCTTCAGGCACACATTAAAATAGCAAATTAAGAATTAAATTACAGTAGCGTTCGAATTAAATACAAAGCATATTACTCACATGACTGATAAAGCCAAAAATGTTTGTACACTTATGTAAAAATATTTTCTTTACAATAAATTTGATATACATTAATGTTATTGTAACTTTTATTATTTCTTGCCGATATCCGTTATCTCAATATTTCAATATATTTAACGGCAGTTACACGTTTTTATATATATATATATATATATATATAACTCTATAACTACTTAACTCAATAACTCTATAAACATTTTTAATAGCATATAATTTTCCAATAAAAACTACTCATTTATAAATTTAATTTAATCAGCTATGCGCTGACACTAGAACACAATTTGTTATACCAGACAACCAGAACGTAGAGAGAAACCCATTTTATGCAACAGTTAGTGGAGCCATATTTTACTATATTTAGTGATAAACACAGCAATAATTTCATGTAAATATATGTATATAAATCACTAGTAAAGTTTTTAACTTTAAAAGTCTCGGTAACATTCAGTTCACGGGGAGGAAAAATGTTGTTCGTTGTTAACAACTGGTTTTAGAACCGGTCATAATTCAACTACTGATAATTCGCAAAATTCATCTTGAAGTAGACGAAAATAAAAATATGTGAAGCACTTTAAGTGCAAATACATTCCATACACCAAAGTTTCTTCCTTTATATCATAGACAACGATTGCAATATGTCTAGACGGTGCCGATTCACTGTAATTAACGTATCTTCGTAGAAAAATTAACCATGTTTAAAATAAAATCTAGAACTATATAAACTAAACTATATATAAACTATCAATCACTGTGAATAAAATTTTGTCTTTTATTAATTAAAAAATCTATAAAATTTTATGATCTACTCACTTATTTGTTACCGAATAATTTGTTTCTATGTTCTGTTATTTACTGTAATGTCATTTTTATCAGTTTTTTTCTGATGTAAATGAGCGTTGAGTTTCGTCGAAACGTCGATTTTACATAAATATTAATACAGAATTTTAATCTAAAGCAGTTTTATTTTAAACTATATATGTTTTGGACGACCATGTTAATAGTTGTTGGTCTAAATAAGAATATTTGGAGGAAACTGATTTTGGAATAATGGAAAGAGTTTGTGCCACACTCCTATGTTCTCCTAGGAATTACAGGAACTGTTGATGAATGTGGCTTGCGCCATCTACCTATTGTAGGTTATCTATTCTTTGCAGTAACTGTACGTGTTTGTATATGTGTGTAAGTAAGAAAACGAATGTTGTTCATTCTGTATGTTAAAAGTTTTCAAATTTAGAACTTTGTCAAAATTATAGTGACTTATATAGAGCGTAACGGGGGCAAAAGTGGCGGCTGCTAGGTGCCGAATAAACAACCCAACCTAACCTAACCTAACCTAACGGGAGTGAGCAACGCTGTACCATCTACCGATATGGCTGGAAGTTTTGCACTAACATCGCGCGCACGGATAATTGAACTTCGTTTCGCCGATGGAAAAATTTTCTTGAACGACGTCTTGCCACGTTACAGCCCCCACAGCTTCGTATCTGCATCTGGTGTGCCATTTCGCTTGCATGCGACAATTGTCGGTTTTCATTCGCGCTAACTTTTATTTGACAGATATTACAAACTTGTTATTTCACATGTTTCGCTTCAAATTTTATTATATATATTTAAATTCAATCATATTTAGTAGAAATAGAAGAGCATGTATGTAATAGGATTGTTTGGAGGAAGCTGATTTTGGGATAGTGAAAAGGTTTTGTGCCACATCTTTTTGGGTATATAGTTTGATTTTCAGTGGCGCAACCAGCGGGGGAGGGGCAACGGGCCCCCCTGCAGAATTACCACAATATTTATTCGTTTAGTCATATATTCAGCAGTCACTTCTAACGCTGCAATTATTTACCTCAAAATATTGAGCCAACATTCATTATTTTAAACTATTAATTATTCGATTCATGTAAGATAAAGTGAAAATCTGGCTAGTATTTGCTTTTTTTTGCTTCTTCAAGATAAAATCCTTGGGCCCCCCAAGACAAAATCCTGGCTGCGCCACTGGTGATTGTGTATGTAATCATATTTACACACATACACAAAATCATGTCATGTACCTAAAAAAAGTTTGGCACAAACTCTTTCCACTATCCTGAAATCAGTTTTCTTCAAACATTCCTATTCAGACAAGCAACATTAGAAACATCTACATTCATGAAACCTCTTATATTTAGCAGGAGTTTAAAATTTCGTAAAAATATTTTTCAAATTATCATAATATTTGTTATTTAGTAAATTATAGTTTTTTAATTAAAAAATGAAAAATTCATTATACATATTTGTGTTACAATGATTATAGCTTCCTAACACTTTTTTATTACCTAGCGAAACGAATATTAACGTTTCCTATTTCCCACAAATGAAACTGCAACTCATGCTGAAGAGTGTAAAACATATTATTCTTCTTCAATAAAAAAAAACACTCTAATTGCAAGACCCATCAATATTAACAGTAGATTGATAAGAGAAGCAATAAAAGTTTATAAAAACATCAGTGCAACGGCAATGATTTAAATAAAATTTGGCTTGCGTTAATTAATAATTTATAAATTTTATAATCTAGTTACTTATTTTGTTACCTGGTTACTTGTTTCTATGTTCTGTTTATTTATTATATAATATATATGTTATTTGTATCCGATGATGACGTACGTACAGTACGTCTGAACGTCGATTTTTAATTAAAATTAATACAGAACTAAATCCGGATACCATTTTATTTTAATACAATGATTTATTTACTATGTTAATAATAATTTTAATAATACCGTATATATTATAATATATAGACATAATTTAAAATAAATTAAATACTATTATTATTTTTTTCAAATATAATTTACATTATCGGTGCTACCATATTTTAAAAACCAAATAAACAATATGTATATTCAGTACATTAGTTTTGCAATACAAATATAATATAATGATAGCGTATATTATAACTACGCGTTAGCTCGTCAACACGAATAATTATAATGAGTAAGTTACAATATGGCGTTGCGTTTATTTGAAAACATTACAAAATTTTGTTGCGTTTTCCGTATAATTTTGCAAACTGGTTTCGACCTGGTCAACGGTTACTGGTCATCAACATAAATGTAATATAAAATAAACCAAAATCCAAATGTGAGTCCGTTTGCATTTGCCACTGCGTTGCTATAGTGGACGAATTATAATAATTAATAAACAAACCACTATTTATGCACGTCTGGTAAATACAGTTATTAATTTAATATGTATAAATTATGGTGAGATGTGTTTGTCATGGAATGAACCTGATTCTTTAATCATTTCAATATTAATATAGTAAAAAATCTTTCAGAAAACATTATATTAAAATAAAACGGTTATAAGTTCTAGTTTTGTATTAATATTTATTATTAATCAACGTACATCTTCATCAGGAAAAAATGATACAAATGACATTTACAATAAATAAACACGATATAGAAATAAGTTACTAGGTAACACATTTATAATTAATGGAAGCCAAATTTTATTTAATTCAGTGATTGATGTTATCTTTTTTTCTTTATAAATTTCTATTGCTTCTCTTATCAATCTGCTGTTAATATTGATGGAGGCCTTGCAATTATTGCAGTATTTATTATGAGTTTTTAAAGATTTTTTATTATGTTAAAACGCTTCTATGGTGAAGAAGTTATGGAAACAATATTATTTTTCCTGATGATGATGATGATGATGTACGTAGGGTACGTCAAAACGTCGATTTTTAATTAAACTAATAATAATGTATGTAAAATTTGTATATCAGTTTTCCTGATAAAGACGGACGTTGAGTTCGTCGAATATCAATAAATATTAATACAGAACTTAAACCTAAAGTCATTTTATTCTATATAACACCTTAAGTTCTGAAAGATTTTTTATTAAGTATAAAATAGAACTGATTGAGGTTCAAGTTCTGTATTAAAATTTATTGATAATCGACGTTTCGACGAAATTCAACGCTCGTCTTCATCAGGAAAAACTGATACAAAATGACATTACAGTAAATAACAGAACATAGAAACAAGTTACTAGGTAACAAATAAGTGACTAGACAATATTTTTTTATAGATTTTTAGTTAGTGGAAGCCAAATTTTATTTATCTCAATGCCTTCACAGTGATTGATAATAATAATAATTAATATTTTTTTACTAAGTTATACTTACTGTAAATTATGAAATTTTAAATAGTTTTTAACAGTAAAATAAACAATATTTTTTAATTTGACTATGATAATTTACGTAATGTTATAATTTTTTTGAAAAAATTATATTCATGAACATGTAAAATTACATATATTTTTTACAGTGTACATAAAATTGTATAACAATAGCATTTTTAGTAAATGTACAAGATTAGAGAATTAGTGCCTCGAAGCGTTAGTGGATGATTTTAATTTTGCCACAGTTCTAATTACATTTTCCGCGGCAATTTTCAAATATTCATTCCAACCAACGCGATGCGAAATATGTATAACATACATATATAATATTTAATATGCAAACACGTTAAACATCATAAATTTGCGAGTTCAAAGAGTGAACATGAACGAACGACTGACTCTTTTTACATTATAATGGCTAATACATAATTAATTGTAACACGGGCTGCAATTGATTACATGTTAAATAAAACGTGCTAATACGATTTCATGTTTTATGGATTTTACAAAATTTTATTTAGATTTTTATATAATAGCATTATCCGTAACGTTTATTTACTCTAAAAATCATTTGTACCATTTATTTTTTTTACTATGTTAAAATAATGAGAATTAAAATATTTCTATTATATTTTCAGAAATGTATTAAAAGTATTTACAGTCCCTAATTAGGTACATTGGTTCAATTTTCTTTTCGAATTACCAAAATGGACCTGCTTTTAATTTAAAAAATAATCTTATTGTGGAGAAAATTTAATAAAATAATTTTCCTTAAATCACAAACAATAATTTAAAAAAAGCTATATACGTATTTTGAAAACTAAGCTTTCATCTTTTGAAAGCTTAGCTTTCGAAAAACGTATACAGTTTTTTTAAATTATTGTTTGTAATTTAAAGGAAATCATTTTATTTTAATAATAATTACTGTTAATCTTTTAGAATTTATTATATTAAAATAAAACGGCTTTAGGTTATAGTTCTGTATTAATATTTATTAATACATCTTCATCGAGAAGACGTACGTTGAGTTCGTCGAAACATTGATTATTAATAAATATTAATACAGAACTATAACCTAAAGCTGTTTTATTATAATTAATGTTATTAAATAATTTTGAAGATGTATGACAAGAAGAAGATTTCCCACAAAAAATATTGTACAAGTATCGTTAATTTAAAATTTTATTTTTGAAGCGAATGAAGCTTGTGGCTGGAAAACTGTGTTACAGAAGGCACCATCTGACTACCTGGAAAATATGTATTTTTTATTTCGCTATTTTGCTACGCCGCCAAGATTTTTATAATGAAAAATAAGCATTTGTTTAACACAGTTTCATGTTTTCTGTATTCGTTCGCCTTATCTGTATGCGTATATTACAACGTGTAATATTGACGAAATGTGTGCTTTTTTAAATTGGGTCATTTTTAATGCCACCCACTTGCAAACATTTTTTTCTGCTGACAGATTAATAAATTTTATTTAATTTGACGTTGCTATATTTATTTGATATATATTTATATTACTGAAGTTTATATTAAACTGTTAAAGGTGTAGTTATTATATACGTTGTTTATTTAATTTTATAATTTACTATTAAAAACTTTTTCAAACTTTATGAAAACAAGATTAAAATCATATTAAAAATAAAACAATATTGTATGTTATATATCTGAAATTATATGTGATATAATTAACTGAATTTATAGAATTTTTTGGTTTGGTATGCCGTAGTTGATCTATCCTCTTCGCAAACGTTTTGCCATGCATTATTAATTAGTCAACCACTGATCTAAATAAAATTTGCCATACTTTAATTAAAAATTTATAAATTTTATAATTTACTTACTTATTTTGTTACCTAAACTTGTTTCTATGTTCTGTTATTTACTGTAATGTCATTTATATCATTTATCCTGATGAAGACGGAACTTTAACCTAAAGCAGTTTTATTTTAATATAATGAATCCTGAAAGATTTTTTACCATGTTAATTATATTTTGTTATAAACAAGAAATAAAAAAAAATTGTGCAATGAGTCTTTATACTCTATCGATTTTATCTATAATAAATATTTTATTATCATATCAGAAAAGACTAGAAATATTTCTCCAACATTTTTGCCTCAGGACCAAAATTATTTCCTGCATCCAAATTTAATTTAAAGGGCGCGTCAAAGTTATCATTAAACTATATTCCGATTGCGATCATGGTGGGTTTGTCCTGTCCCACGTCAAAAGTGCGAATTGAGCAACCGACAAATCCCAGGACGAGAAGCGTCGCGACGCCTGCCTTTATCAGTATTCAGCGTGTGAGCGTCACGACACGGTAGGCGTTAACACACGTCAACCGGGACATTGAAAGTGGGGTGGTTTTCGGACAAGACAGTTAGCCGAATTTAGTTGGCATTGCATTAGGTTAGTTGGAGTACAGAGGAAATATACTGAAATTTTGGTAAAATTATTTAAATAAAATAAAACGATTTTAGGTTCTAGTTCTGTATTAATATTTATTAATAATTGATGTACTCAACCGTACTCAACGTACGTTTTCTTTCCTAATGAAGAAGTATTAATACAGAACTATAACCTAAAGCCGTTTTATTTTAAAGTAATTAGTTCTAAAAAAAATTTTACTATGTTAGTTAAATAGATTTTCTGTTTGATTTTTTTTTATATTAATAATTTATTACAGCAAGTAGCATGCATTTAAACATAAAAACTGTACTAAAAATTAGGTTTTTGTGTTTTAGTTCATTTGTTTAGTCCTGCTTGTATGACAGTTTCGTTGTTTTAAAACCTGTATTATTTAAAACCGAAGTTAAAACCGAGCACGTGTTATTAGCCATTGTAATTTGTGCTTTAACTAAACTATTCAAATTTAAATTGGAATATAGTTAACATAGTAAGAATTTCGTCAGAACTCATTATATTAAAATAATAAAAAGACTTTATAAAAATTGTGTACTATTAAATGTTTATTTAATAAAAATTTTAAAATTAAATTCTGACTTTACTATTTATCCTGTTAGTGGTCTTATAAATTATATAATTTTAGTGTTTTTTTTCTAAGAGAAAAAAAATATTTTGATTTCACTGTTTATCAAAGATTAATAAGAATTTTACAAAAAATTCTTTTAGCGTCCACAAAAATTATACAATTTTATTTTTGAACAGTGTTGTCAACTTTTGTGTATTTATGTGATAATATCAAATAAATGAGTTTACTCATATGCTTCTAATTTGATTAGAATACGGTATATCAAATAATATATCTTTAAATTCCACCACATATCACGTGACCAAAATTCAACCATAGTTGAACGCATTGAACTCAAATCGATCATAGCTTTGGTTACCAATGCAACCATCGGCCGTGTTTACCGTTTAAAACATTTAATTATGGTCGCAATTTGAGGTTTAAATGCCAGCTGGTACACGCATACGCACATACACAACTAATGTTCATTTCTACGTTTGTGTACGCACATTACATCATTTGATGTTAATGCAGAACGTGTTGTCAGTCTAATACGGACACATATGTGTCCTATATGAGATTGTTTCACATAGACAAAGTGTTACCATTACATATTTTTTTGTGTGAGAGTTTGTGCCACACCCTTTTGGGTAAATGGCGTGATTGTGTATGTATGTATGTATAATATTGTATACGAAAAAAAGAAACAATATAAGAACAAAAAATATTATCGACAGAAAAATAAAGAAGTTATTACGGTATTAGTACAATAATGATATTATTATACAACAGTTTCTTACTATATACATCACTGGTGGTAGCACTATTATGAAAACTATTACGCCAAGTTAAGTTAATTGATAATTGCATTGTTTATTTCGCTTGAATTTTAATTTGTTTATTGAAAATGTGTGCAGAAGTGCAATGTACATCATCAGTAGCAGAAGATATAGCTAAAGTCCTAATCAGTGATCTAAGGTTACACAAATGTGCTTCATTATTAATCATATTATTCATTATTCATATTATTAACATAAAACAATCGATTTTTAAAATTTCTTTTTAAAAAAAAGTAAAAAAACGCGAATATTTTAAAAACTATAAGACTTTGTATAGAAATAAAAGATTATAGATTATAATTCTATTATATATTAATATTTATTAATAATCAATGTTTCGACAAACTCAACATATGTCTTCATCAAGAAAAAAGATACAAATGTCATTTATAGTAAGTAAACAGAACATAGAAACAATTTACTAGGTAACAAACAAACTTGTTTCTATGTTCTGTCAATTTACTATAAATATTATTGTATATTTTTTCTGATGATGATGTACGTTGAGTACGTTTATTATTAATAAATATTAATACAGAACTATAACCTAAAGTCGTTTTATTTTAGTATAGTTAGTATAGTTTAATATAGTTACTTTGTATTAAGATCAGTGTGGTGAAATAGCACTTTTATCGTCTAATAAAAAAAGTTTGCATCATTTAGCCAAACATCCTGCATATATTTGACACAAGAATTAAATTCCTAGTGGATATATTTTATTATTTTACACTCACAAAACTATATTCTTATTTTTGCAATAAAAATATAGTTGAAACACATCAATCAATTTTAGGTATCACTTAAAAATTTCGATGGAAAATTGTTAAAAGTAAGTAATAAAATTTAAGTAAAATTTCGTGTTGTTCTCGGTTGCGCTGGCCAAACTAAAATTCAAGAACCTTTTTTTGCTTTTTAGGACGACATTGTAAAGTGTGCTATAAATTTTATAGGTAGTGAGCCCTGCCCCCTGTTATGCGTTATATGAAACAAGTGCAATATGCTATTTTACGAGCTAATGGACGAAAAATGTAAGATAAAATTTCTACTAACAATTTGAAGTTATTAAAACTAGATTTTTATACTTGCATTTCAAATGGTGATAAATAATTTTTGCACTCAAAGTAAAACGGTAGTAGTGTTTCGGTTTATACACGTATAACTATTACAAATTTACAATATTTTTTGTGTGTAAAATTTTAAGCTTTTTTTGAATTTTATTATTGACAATATGTGAAAAAGTACAATATGTATACCGCCAAATTTGTTAGAAATTATATACCGGGTGTTCGTTCGTTAAGTTCGTATGGGCGTTTAACATGCAAATTCGATAATTTGCGATATACTTCTTTCTCGAGATAAATTCGGAGAAATACTTAGAATACTTTTTGATAGATAATAAAAAGTTCTATAATTTGGTTTTAGTTTTAATTTGCTAGCATGTGCCGTTTGAGCGCTAAAAATTTTTTTTGATTTTTTGGTTTTTAATTTTTTTCTCAAAACTATGAGGTCTCGGAAAATAAGAATGATATGGAAAAATGCGGAATAATGAGTACGATAATTGAGTGAAGAAACTATTATTTTACGATGCATCGCTTAGTAGAAAAAAATAAAAATTAAATTTTTGTAAATTTGATAAGGGGGTACCATTGGGATTTTTTCAAAATAAAACTTTTTTCAAAATTTGCTCAAAAAATCTGAAAAAATTCAGTAAAATAGAGAAAAAATTTGGCTACATAATAGCTACGTAACTTTTTTCTCTATTTTACTGAATTTTTTCAAATTTTTTGAGCAAATTTTGAAAAAAGTTTTATTTTGAAAAAATCCCAATTATCCCCTTATCAAATTTACAAAAATTTAGTTTTTAATTTTTTCTACTAAGCGATGCATCGTAGAATAATAGTTTCTTCACTCAATTATCGTACTCATTATTCCGCATTTTTCCATATCATTCTTATTTTCCGAGACCTCATAGTTTTTGAGAAAAAAATGAAAAACTAAAAAATCAAAAAAATTTTTTAGCGCCCAAACGGCACATGGTAGCAAATTAGAGCTAAAACCAAATTATAGAACTTTTTATTGTCTATCAAAAATTATTCTAAGTATTTCTCCGAATTTAACTCGAGAAAGAAGTATATCGCAAATTATCGAATTTGCATGTTAAACGCCCATACGAACTTAACGAACGAACACCCGGTATATTCGTTCAAAGAAAGATGAATACTTACAAATCATGTAACAAATATAAATAAAATTCGACAAAAATATAATAAATAGTTTATGTAATCTCGCAATACATACATATTATGTAAACAATAAATTTGCCAACATCGGTGTCAATGTCCGACGGCTATATTAAAAATTATTAAGTCAAGTTAAGTTAATTGACAATTCTTTTGTTTATTTTCGTTTGAATTTGAATTTAATTATTAAATATGTATAACAAAGTATAAGAAATGCAATGTATACTTGTCAGACCAAAGAATGATTAATTCTCACATATCAAGTAACAAATATAAATAATATTAACATACATTTTTACAATTGTTAGTATTTTTATATATTTTTAGTTTAGTTACCTTTAGAATAATTGAAGAAAAAATCGCACATGTCACTCGGCATAGAAAGTTTATTTTGTGGTTCGCCCAGATTGCACAAATATTTGAGCTGAACACAATGATCACCATTTTCTATTCCTCGTAACATAATATACTATTAGCGTGAATTCATATCAAATTTGTAATTTTATTGAAATACCAAAATCTTATAATGCAAATAAACCACATTTATGTATCATAAAATTATGAAAACAACAAAATATAATTACTTTATAAACGAATAACGCACATTAAAATTACAATAAATCTTATCATTTTCCAGTCATATTAAAAACGAAGAAATAAACAACGAAGAAATCTGAAAATACATGAAAATATCCTAACATTAATACGTTTATTTTCGTATATAGGAGTATCTCGGACAATGTTTATGAATACATGATACGTATTTACAGCACTCGTAAAACCTTAACGCAAATCTGAAGGGGTGCGTTAGGAGCATTCTAATTGTGGGTGCTGGATATCAATGGGTTAAAAACTACCCCTCCCCTCAATTATAGGTACGTTTTTTCACGGATTTAAGTAGTGGTACTGTACACAACCGAGTTGTTTCAATGGTTCTTCAAGAACGTCTGCAAAACTTCCTCGCATCGCGTGTTTAGCCTACTAGGGTAGTTTACAAACGGTTGATATTAGAGTTTTTCAAATTTTTGATCATTAATTGCAAGTTCTGATAACATGTATTAAAATTTTATGATTCGGGTAGTTTTATTAAAAAGATTATAATATAATATTTATCAGGAAAACAGATACAAATGATATTTACAGTAAATGTCATTTGTATCATTTTTCCTGATGAAAATGTACGTTGAGTACGTCGACTATTAATACATATTAATACAGAACTACAACCTTAAGCCGTTTTATTTTAAACAATATTTACTCAAAGTAATATTAATTAACAATAAATAGAATTCAGCTTAATGTAGTAGTAGGTATGGACAAATAAATGTTGATTATAGTCAAAGTTATTACTAGCCAGCCAGCAATAGGCATCAGATGGTCTGTAGTATATTTTGATTAAAATAGGGGACAAAATACGCATTTAATACATATTCACCAGTCACTCTACGCATATAACACACACACATACACATATGGACAAACAGAACTCATCATGTTGTTTTGTTATTGTGCAACAAACAAATGACGAATACAAACACGAACCCAAACTGATATTACAGAACGTATTTACTGCTATTTGTAAAATACATTGATAACAACATTATTAAAGTCCTTGCTAGTATATATTTGTGCATTTGTTTTGTGAGTTCCTGTATATAGAATTGATTAAAGTCCTATGTTTATCCATAATACAAAAGTAATGAAACGGCTGGAAATCAATGACATATGTGACATAATTTAAAATGAACAGAAGCCTCAAATTCTGAAAATAATATTTTTTCAATTATATAGTAAAAAAAACTTTCAGAACTTATTATATTAAAATTAAATGGCTTTAGATTATAGTTCTGTATTAATATTTATCAATAATCGATGTTTCGACGAACTCAACATACGTCTTCACCAGAAAAATTGATACAAATGACATTTACCGTTACTAGGTTAGTAGGTAACAAATAAGTAACTAGATCATAAAATTTATAAATTGTTAATTAATTGAAGCAGAATTTAATTTTAATCAGTGCCATTATACTGAGATTTAATATCCGGACTGAGACCTAAGAACTCAACTCCTGATGAAGACTTTAAGTTCGTCGAAACGTCGATTATTAATAAATATACAGAACTAAAACCTATTTTAATATTAGTTTCATTTAACAAACATTTAAAAATATATTACTTCTTTAAACGCATGATATTTTAAACAGAAAATAGATCTTTCATAACCTCCCCGGACACTTATTTCAATAATACAGCTTGCTTATATAGATATATTTAAAAAAAAAACATGCTTACATATTTGTATAATGCATGAAAAATCTATATAGATTTATAGGGTTGCTGCATAATTACCAGGCGTTTTTCAAACAATATTTGCTATGAAAAAAAGAAACATAAAAATTCAACAATAATATTTATAAATGATTATTCCATCCTTTTTTGAAATGGTAAAGCTAATATGACAAAAATATAAGTATAATTATCGACACGCATTTTTATAACCTTAAAAAAAATATATTTTTATTAAAAAAAGTAAACAAAATAGCAATTTTTATTAACAAATAACCCACCTACAAAAACCAACTATAAAATACATAAATCCAAATATTTGAATTTGAAATCTTGATATCAAAAAACCCAATTATCCGGATATCCGGATAATTTTGTATCCGGATCTAAAATTATCCGGATTCGATTTCCAGCACTAATTTTTATAGAAGAAATCGTTACAATTTGTTCAGAAGCAGTACAATATTAGACGCGCCTCCACCAATATACACAGCCGCTGCCACCGAAATATTACCTCAACCATTTTACAACACTACATTACAATGTCGTTTTACACTAACGGCCGCCGTCAAACTGTTTTGATATGATCGTTTAAAGCGTCATATAAATTGCAAATTTCAAAATCAAACTCATACACACACAGAAACACACACACGCACATGTCTTATTACAATGTATTGTATCACATTATGTGCGATATAGTCATATACTAGTATACGCAGGGCCGGCCTTTTCTATACAGGGTCCCAAATACAAGAAAATTATTTTTTTTTTAAACTAAAAGAAAAAATTCAAAAACATGTATTGCGTTATATGTATTTATTTAAATTTGAAATTTTTTTGCTGTCATTAATTATTTCAGGAAAATTAAATTTTTTACCAATTTCCTTTTTAATACTTAATATAACAAGTGGGTTTAATCGTTCTGCATACGATACATACTTTATTAATTTTAATTTGCTAATAGAATGCGCTGTAATTGGCTACACTGTAAAAAATTGATGTAAACTTACATATTCTATAAATGAAAAAATATAATATTACATCAATTACAAAATGCTACTATTTTACTGTTAATAATTATGTAAAATTATGTAAATATATATTACATTCTTTACAGTTTATATAGTAACGTAAACAATATTTTTAATACATTTAACACATTTTGGAAATAGCTCATTATAATTATTATTTATTTATATTTTTTTCACCTAAAATCAATTCTCGTAACAAACAAATTTCTTAAAATAAGTTTTCATTTATATCTTTAATATAAAATTATAGAAAATCCCTTTATCGGATTTCTAATTAATTTTTTTGCCAATGTTTTTATATCAGTGATTAGTTTGAAATTAGACATAATATTGAGTAAATGTTTAAATCTTTCATTTATTTATACAATATCAACTTTGTAAAACTTTGTCATTTCCTAGTTCCTAGTTCTTTTTCGAATTTTCAGTACAGTATTCTGAAAGTGCTATCATTTTTGCGTCGTCTAAAAGTGTGTTACATTTTAACAATAAATTTTGTATTTCGTTTTTTATTTTATTTACTAAATTAAAACTATACAGGAACTTCAAACAAATACAAGAACCGTGTTTTGTTTTTCGTTTGCTTTGAGGCTCCTACAATCGCAATCGCCCCCCTTGTGGCCGGCCCTGAATGTACATTATGTAATTCTTCCTGGTATGGTACGCGCTGACAATATATGTAACCATAGTAAACAGTTATTGCCCGTTGATAATCTCAGCTATGATGTTTACACCGGCATTCGCGCGTGGATTTATAAAGTTGTCTCACGTGCAAACCTAGCCGGGTCGCAGGATGTACGTAAATTCGTTGCTGTCATGTTAAAACGGAGATGGTGTTATATATGAGACTTGATTTTGATTATCATCGGTGAATTTATTGTTTCGTATTTATGGAAATGAAATGTTGTTCTAAGTTCTAACTTAGATCGAACGATTAAATATGAGTGGCGGATTTATATGTAAATGGTTCAAATGAGAAAATTATATTGTTATTTGATATTTGATGGAATCGTACGTGTTGTTATTATAGTTAGATAAAAACTATATAAAATAAAACAGCTCTAGCTACGTACTTTACGTACATCTTCATCAGGAAAAATAATACAAATAACATTTACAGTAAATAAACAGAACATAGAAACAAGTTACTAGGTAACAAAATAAGTAACTAAATCATAAAATTTTTTAAATTTTTAATTATAAATTTCATATTCTAGTTATCTAGTAACTTGTTTCTATGTTCTGTTTATTTACTCTATATGTCATTTGTGTCATTTTTCCTGATAAAGATGTACGTTAAGTATATCGGAACATCGATTATTAATACAAATTAATACAGATTTGCAACCAGATAACTCTGCTATTGCATAACATGCATTAGAAAATCTTCACGATATAAAATTCGAAGATACTATAATAATTGCAAGACCCCCTCAATATTAACAGCAGATTGATCAAAAAATAGAAATTTATAAAGAAAAAGATAATAAAATTTAACTTTCCTTCATTATTAATATGAAATTTTATAATCTAGTTACTTGTATTTTGTTGCCTAGTAACTTGTTTCCATGTTCTGTTTATTTACTACAATGTCATTTGTATCATTTTTTTCCTGATGAAGATATTTATTAATTACGTCGAAACGTCTATTATCAACCTAAAACCGTTTTATTTTAATGAAGTATATTAATGTTAATTCACCAATAATATATAATACTTTAATTTAAAATACTTGTTCTTGAATTTTCAATAAAATTATTGATAAACTTATCAGTGCTAAATATTAAAAAACAAAATAAAATCGAAAAAAATTTAAAACATCATTCAAAACTAGTTAATCCAACTAAAAACCTAAAAGTACAAACATTAAAAAATAAACATAATTTGTACAGTAAATATTTTGCTTATAGCAGTTGAACGGGTTCCACTCGACAAAACTTTTAAAACACTATACGGAAAAATGAACTCGAAAAATAAAGCGAAATAATACAAAAAAAAAAAAACCTATCGAAATACGAACGAGAAAAAGTCAGGACTCTTATGAAATAGTTTCAGTGTGCTTCTTGGAACATCGTCAGGTAGTAACAGCCTAGCAGAGTACTTGTATATATACATTCGTTGGCATGCCGACTAACAGCTGTGGTACTTCAAGCATCAAGTTTGCAGACAACCATCACGGCATAATTCAATAAAACTATGCTGCCGCTGTGCATTCAATTTTCACCCGGAATGCATATTTACAAACGGCACTTACAATCAGATGTAGTAATAGGTATTTGTATATCAAAATGGGGTCATTTAATTCAGTAAAATTTACTATTATAGATTTGGATACAAAATTATCCGGCTAATTGGGTTTTCCGATATTCAGATCTCAAATTCAAATATTCGGATCTCAAATTCGGATTTCACGTATTATACGAATATGTATTCTTTTTTTAAATATATCTAAATAAGTAAGCTGTATTATTGAAATAAATGTATGGGGAGATTATAAAAGATTTATTTTCTGTTTTAATTATGCGTTTAAAGAAATAATACATTTTTAAATGTTAGTTAAATGGAATATATAGTTCTGTAATAATATTTATTAATAATCGACGAAAGTTTCCAAGTAGTAGGAATAAAAGAGCATGTATGAGAGTGGAATTATGAATGTGAATGAAGCGAAAATTGCTTGTTTGGATAGGAATGTTTGGAGGCGACTGATTTCGGGATGATGAAAATAGTTTGTGCCACACCCTTTTGGGTACATGGCGTGATTGTGTATGTATGTATGTATGTATGTGATAATCGACGTTTCGACGATCATAACGTGAATCATTGTAAATTGGCACTAAGTTAAATAAAATTAAGCTTTCATTAATTAAAAATCTATAATTCTCATGATCTACTTATTTATGTTTTAGTAACTTGTTACTATGTACTATTATTTACTTAGATGTCATTAGTAAATTTTAATTTGATGAAAACAAGCGTTCAGTTTTGTCGAAATGTCGTTTTTATAAAATAATTAATCAGAATTTTATCCTAAAGGAGTTTTATTTTAAGATTTTTGATATTTCATTTTAAATAAAGTTTTTGTTCATTTGTATTGAATTTAGAAAATATTTAATTTTAGTTTATTTATTTAGTTTTTATTTTAATACAATGAGTACTGAAAAATATACTATGATAAAAAAAAAAACATTACTCATGTTTCACAATACATCCTTTTGACATACATATACCCAACATAACATCAAATTTCTAATCGAAAAAATTACATTCATTTAGAGTTCGAGTCTCAAATAACACATCCGCAGCTAAATAAACAATCGGATATTTTTAAAATATCCTCGACTAACCTTTCTGCTTGCGCTACGTTTCCTTTACGTATACCGTAAGCGTAAAAATAATAAAATTCGAATATTTTTCCTCCTTTTTTCGCTCTTTGTATAAAATGTAAAACCCATTAAAATGAGATTTTTCAATTTAAATTTTCGTCGGTAACGCACGCGCGCCACACCGCCGCGGATTAAGCGTGGCCGTATTAAAAGGTTCAAATATCAGTTATTAAGTTGAAAACAAAACAAAAAAAAGCCGCTTTTTATGGAATCTAGCGTTCCATTAATGATCTTTTGTTTGTGTTGTTTTCCCCTCGCATTGCTTTCTGCCAATGCCATTACCGCAATGAACGAGTGAGTGAATGAATGTATATATTATAATTTTATGGAAATCGTATTTCGCTTTAATACTATTAAAACTAAACGATGCATTTTGCAATCAAACAGTTTTGTATGCTCGTACATCTGGCACTGTGGCAGGGGGAACAAATTTAATCCTTTCAATCATGCACTTTGTGGAGTGTTGTATACAGTTTTGCAATACCAAAGCTTTTTGTACAATGTTCACTGCAAAAAATTTATTTTAATCTACTTGTTATAGAATGTGAACTTTTTCATAAAAAATGTAGTATTGTTGTTATTTTTCTTACATAAAATATACGTATTTTATATTTATGTAGTGTAAAAACATTCCTTAAAATATCTATAAATACTAAAATAAAACAGCTTTGCGTTATAGTTCTGTATTAATATTTATAAATAATCGACGTTTTAACGAACTCAACGTATGTCTTCATCAGGAAAAAAGATACAAATGACATTTACAGTAAATAAACAGAACATAGAAACTAGCTAATAGGTAACAAAATAAGTAACTAAAACCGTTTTATTTTAATATAATGAGTTCTTAAATATTTTTTACTATATTATCTATAAATAATATTACACGTATTTTGTATAAAAATCAGTTAAATCAGTTTCCCCAGGTTTTTATATAAAATTACCGAATTTTTTTTATATGTTCTATAAATACAGAAAGTAGAACGTGAATATTTTTGTTTATAAAAAAATAAACGTAAATTATCAATAAACAAAAAAATTTTTATTTTAAAATGTTCTAGCGACTTTTGGGCTACCTGTGTTTAAAAATATTGAAAGCTTAGTACAAAAATATAAAAAAAATAAGTTACTAAAAAGATGAAAATGTGATACTTATATTGTAAAATAATTATAAAATATTTATAAACATTTGAATAAGCAAATTTATTGCTGATTTACTTAATTAAGAAATACGATTTTGATAAAACACTGAAAAATATCTTCAAAAAAAGAAAAATTCTCATAAAAGCGCGGGCAACATTAAAAACTAAATAAGACATCAGTAGAGGCAACAATATGTCTGTCATTTTGGACCACTTCAAAGTGCTCTAGCCGGAAACTTTAGCGGTGGCATTGTGCCGGAAGCACCGGGCATAAAAACTCCGTTTGTACGCTTGGCGTATTTCTTTCCGGGTGTGCGTCGCCGTCGCTCGTCAGCCATATTTTCATCCCGCGGTTTACTTGTTAAATAAGTGACAAAACGTGTTACATTGGCCTTACTTCATTCCTACTCATGATAACGTTGTGGCTGTGCCACGATTTCAACGCTTTTTCATCCTGCTTTTGCTTTTATTTCACTGTTGCGTTTTACGCGGTGCTTCTTTATAAGAGCACCCCGAAAAAAAAAATGTCTATCTGCGTCTTCTACGTGAGTTCACATTGTGACCATTGCGAAAAGATATATAATTTTGTCTAATGTAGAAAGAAGTATTGTTATGTTAAGCTCTAAACACAGTGGTTCCTAAATTTTTTTGATTCTCGGCACCCTTGCTAAATGGATATTTTCCCAAGGTGCCCTATATCAAATTCTAACAAGTACACTTCGCAAACTGGTCAATATTTTTTTTGGGTTAAAGCGAAAATACACGTTTCAATTTGGTTAATTCAATAATATTATGATTAGATTAGATTTAAATATTCAATTTGGTTGAACACTTTCATTGAATGGTACAGAAAAACATTCACCATCCTCTGCAAGAGCGGTTACGCCTCTAAATGAACAATAAATTATTTTAAAAATTTAAATATTAGAACATATTTAATATGTAAAACACAAAGTCTCTGTTTGCATATTTGTATATCATAAGTAATTTAAATTTCAATTTTTGTTACTACAGAAATTCACACTGAATGCATATATTATACTGAAATATCGTTTGTAAATCATGTGTTATAATTATATTAGATATTAAAATTATGATTATATTTTAAAAAGTATTAAATAGAATTTTTAATTTTTCAATATTATTTTTAATCTGACCTTTTACAAGTGTAAACACTATATTGTATAAAAATTGATTTCAAATAATTTTGTAATATTTTTTGTTTAAAATTAATTTTTACAAGGCCGATATGTAAACATTGAAAAAATTAAAGTTTTAATTTAATTTTTTGTTACCTTTTTTTTGTTTGTTTTTCGAGAATTTTAAATTAATACGAGTATTGTAGCTATTTTTAATATATTTTTATATATGAAACATTATTTAGATTAATTGTTAATAAAGTTTGAATATTTAAATTGAAATTTTTACTGTAAAATATTTACTTAAATATTATTAAAATCTATACATTTACATATAAAAAAAATGTGACCAAAAATAAAATATATACAACTATATCAAACAAAGTATGCATAGGATTTTGAAAATTATGACTTATAGCATGGATTGTTAATTGTTTTTTTTTCTTTTAAACAAATTATGTAATAAAAAATAACCAATATTAAAGATATTGAAAATAGTCCTTTACAAAGATACAAATTTTACACCGTACATACAGTTTTTATATATAAGAAATAGACTTCAACATATAGTGACAAAATAAAACAACTTTAGGTTATTATTCTGTATTAATATTTATTAATAATCGACGTTTCGACAAACTCAACGTTCGTCTTCTTCAGGAAAAATAATATAATATAAATGGCATGTTGAAGAGTGTAAAAGAAAAAACTGTTTATTTACTATAAATGTCATTTGTATCTTTTTTTCCTGATGAATACTTACGTTGAGTTCGTCGAAATGTCGATTATTAATAAAAATTAATACAGAACTATAACCTAAAGCTGTTTTATTTTAAATTAAGATTTTATTTCAAATAAATTTTAATAATATATACACTTATAATTTTTTGTTAAATATTACAAAATATAGATGAGTCAAAATAAAATGCGTATAAAACGGCATTAATTTTCATAACGTGTCCATTAAATCTCCGTGTTGTAAACAATGACGCACATAAATGAAACATACTAAAAACAGTCAAAATTTGGTTTGCGAATTTCCGTAACATAAGTGCATTCACATGTCACTTGCATTATATTGTATTTTAGCCAAAATGTATTTAGATTAAAATGTTTTCTGCTAACAAAAAAAAAATTGTTAGCGATTATGTGAAAATGCATTTTGGTATGCATCGTTTAACTGTTAAATTAAATGGTTTTTTTCTATTGATACGAGAAATTATTTTTATATAGAAAATTGTTTTTATATAATTTGTAAAAAAAATACAATTTCAATATTTATTAAATGACACAATTCGAAAATTGTTTTTTAAATATTTCGTATATAAATGTATAAATAATTTATATTTTTATATAAAATAAAAAAAAATTATTGTTTTACAAAATAAGAACAAAATATTTAAATAAATTATTGTACAGCAGTTAGTTACTCCACTGATGGCAGTACCAAGTATAATTACACATAAAAATGTATTTTTATTTAATGATCATTTATTGCCATCAAATCTTCTATTATTGTAAAATTTATAAAGTATTATCCTTCTTTCTTTCTGAACAGCCTTTAGGTATATAATAAAATTTAGCAGTATTTTCTAAAATTTAGTGCCTAATCCATTTCTAGAACTTTATTAATTATTTCGCTGTCAGTAATCGTAAAATAATTTATTAAAATAATAAACTTTCGCGAAATAAATCTCAATTAAAATCGGTACCAATCAGAAACAGAATGAGAATATATTTTTGTATAAAATATTAAACTTAATTAAAAATCTTCATTTGTAAATCCAGTATATATACCGGAAAACATAATAATGCTTTTTAAAAAGACATAAAATCTTTTATATAACGACAACTAGTAAAACTCGTCGTCTGTAACGAATTTATCGTTCCCAAAATGGTATTAAACATTAAAAGCAGCTATTTTCCCGTAAAAACGTTCTACAAGTTGATAATGACTGTTTTGATGTGGCACTAGATAAAAATTACACACTGGAACTTGCAAATACGTATAATATATTATCAACCATATTCTATTTTTTCCTTAAATAATTCTAACCTTGTCAATTTTTTGGTGAATACACGAGTATTTGAATTTAATAACTTTTAATATCGAACATATTTTTTAACACGTTTTTATTAGCTTGCTTTCTCGTCAGTCTGTTTGTTAGCCTGTTTGGTAAATATTTTGTAATTGGAGAATTTATTTTATACTTTTTAGTCTGTTTTAAAAACGTAGTATATTAATTTTTTTTTAATAATTAGAATTAGGTAAAAACAATTGTTGGTTAATAAAACAAAATAAAAGGCTGAATCTAAAGAAAATGTTTCTTGTTATTTAATTAAATTTAAATATTTTTTTAACAAAAATACAGCATTCATGAAAAACTAAACCTATAAGATTTGCATGTTTCAGAAACATTGCCTTTTATAATTCGCAGCATGAGAATCACTGCAATGCATCCACGTAGAAATAGCCGAAATAGTATTTCACATTTTCCAAATTACTTTACGTTACGTTTACATCTGTGTTACAAGTTACGTTACATTACATTATACACGGTGCCGTGATCTTACTTTCGCCAACTTTAATTAATGCCCGTCCGAGACGAAGCGCGCTCCGGCATCTCTTTCATCTTATTAAAAGGATGTCCTTTGCAAAAGAACCGGGGTCTCCACGATTTGCTTCCGATAACTTTGGGTGAAAGACACGGCCAACGACAAAAGCGCACCCATGCGCCACTATCAATAGACACATCAAAGCAAACAAAAAAGGGGACTCTGCCGAAATAAGCGAACTCTACGTGGACACTGGATATCCGGTTCTTAGAGACGTTTAAAAGAGGAGTTTTTCGGCAGACTTTTCCTTTTTCCTTTTTGCTTTCAATACCAAATTTTTATCGAACATGCTTTGAGTATAATTATAAATCTGTGATTTGGATTTATGCTTTTGAGTACGATTTTCCTTTTATTTGGAATTGATGTTATTGCGCACTGATTTTAAAAATTTCAACAATATTTGGCTTCCTTTAATTAAATATTTATACATTTTATGATCTAGTTACTTATTTTGTTACCTAGTAACTTGTTTCTATGTTCTGTTTATTTACTGTAAATACTATTTTTATCTTTTTTCTTGATTAAAATGTACGCTGAGTTCGCCGAAACATCGGTTATTAATAAATATTAAAGTTTTTCCTTTTCTTTTGCTTTTTGTAAAAACTAAAGTCTTCATTTATTTTTTCTGATTACTGAAGTTTAAATAAATTACTTTAAATTGTTTTTTGTTACTTGTATTTTCTTACCTAATAACTTGTTTCTTTGTTCTGTTTATTTACTGTAAATGTCATTTTTATCTTTTTTCCTTGATTGTCCAGATTGATTACTAATAAATGATAATAAAGAACTACAACCAAAAACTGTTTTAGTATAATATAATGAGCGCTGAAATATTTTTTACTATGTTAAAATTACCATATTCAATTTAATGCAGATACTTGTCTGGATAGTTAAAATACTATTAATAAAATAAGTAAAGTAGGTAAATAAAAATAAACGATATTTTTAATCAAATGAAGCGCCTGAAAAGGAGCTGCTATCCAAATGTAAATTTAATGAGACAGCTATATAGAGCGTAATTATTTTTCGTCTTTTATTAAAGCACTTTGCGTAATTAAAATATCATATTTTGTTCAGGTAGAAGGGAGTAATTAAAATTTTAATATAAATTTTCTTTCTATTGCTTTCCATAAAATAACGTATAACTGATTAATCACACTACGAGAAAAATTTACTTTCATAACTTTAACTTTCGAATTAAAATGCCTAATTAAATTTATATTGAAAATCTTATATTATACAGAAAATACATCAATGTTGATTTTTTTAATATTGTCACATTTTTATTTCAAATTATATTGAATGACACTAGAAAAGATTTGAGATAATAGTAAAAACGATTTTGTATATTATATTATACATAATCTTGTATAAAATCTTTCAGAACTCATTATATTAAAATAAAACAGCTTTAGGTTCTAGTTCTGTATGAATAATCTACGTTAAGACGAACTCAACGATAGCTTTTATCAGGAAAAAAGATACAAGTAGTATTTACAGTAAATAACAGAACATAGAAACAAGTTACTAGGTAATAAAATGAGTAACTAGATTAAAAAATTTATAAATTTTTAATTAAAAATAAGTATCTTGTTTCTATGTTCTGTTTATTTACTGTAAATGTCATTTGTATGTTTTTTCCTGATGTAGACGTACGTTGAGTTCGTCGAAACGTCGATTATTAATAAATATTAATACAGAACTATAACCTAAAGTTGTTTTAGCTTAATAATATTATATAGTTTATAAAACGTAAGCTTGTCGTAGGAGTTATATCGTAGAATGGTACATTTTTAAAAATATTGGATATTTTTTAACTAGTATAATATTAAACCAAGAATAACAAGAAAATTTTTGAAAACTTCGAAAGTTATATCAGTATTTTAACATCGTAAAAGACGAAATTGTTCTTTTTAAACCAGAGTTTGTGTGTTAAGTTAAAACAAGTTTAGAAGTGGCTAAAATATATGAGCGTTCTATTTTTAAGCTCGGATTAAAAAAGGTTACATTTTACAACCGGAGATTTTTATATCAGTCCTTGGTTAAAAATTAAACAACAGTCCACCCTAAATTACATCAACGTAAAATGTCCCGATGCATTAGATTTAAATCCGGCACTCAACGAGCACGCTCAAAAAAAATCACTTAGATTTAAATGCCTGCATTTTCAAAATACGCTTAATTATGTAGGAGATTTGTGTAAAATTTTATTTTTAAATTTAAATACTAACTATTTGCGAGTTTAATTTAATTATTTATATTTAATTGTATTCCCAACACTTTTTTTTATGAAAAAGTGCTTTTATTTTTCACTTTAAAATATTTTTACTTCTACTTCTTATTAAATATGGACTCAATATCCGTTTTTATCAGAAAAACTACATTGACAAAGATAAAATATTTACAGTAAATAAACAGAACAAAGAAACAAGTTACTAGGTAACAAATAAGGTACTTGATCATAAAATTATTTTATAATTTTTTGTTCTTTAATTTTATGATCTAGTTATTTATTTGTTACGTTTAGTAACTTGTTCTGTTTATTTACTGTAAATGTCATTTGTATCTGATGAAGACGGACGTTCAATTAGTCTAAACGTCGATTTTTAATAAATATTAATACAGAATTTAAACCTAAAACCGTTTTATTTTAATTTTTATATAATTACATAATCTTGACAGTATTATAGTGTCGTTAGTAAACAAAGTTATAGCACACAAATAGCTTTATTTGCGTGTGTGTTTTCTCGGTAGTAGACATAACAAAGTTAAAGACAAACTTATTCTAATTTGACCAGGAATACGATATACGTACGTAGATCGTATGGTAATTGTGTAAGCGAGTAAACTAAATAATTACCGATAGAGAGAGCTCGGAACGTATGTATCAGTTGTGTTGTAATGGTAAGGTACCTATCTCGACTAGATTCAAATACAGCGTGGAAATTAAGCCCAAACATTCGTAATGTAAATCAGTTAAACGTTGCGCCCGTCGTGTATCTAATAACAATTTAAATAACACCTGCTACTATTTGAATACTACGCGCATTCGAATTCTAGAAACTGATGCAAAAGTATTAAATTGGTGCATAATTATTGCGATTTTTTCTTCTTTAAAAATTGGCGTTTTGTATCATTTTTTACATAAAAATAATCCTTTCTTTTCATATATATATATATATATATATATATATATATATATATATATATATGAAATATACAAAAAAACACATTGTATTATTATTAAATTATATACATTTCATATATAATTCTTAAAAAAACAAATTGTATAGAATAGTTTTTTAAAATACATTGTACATAATTTTCTTAGACAAATCGTATATAATTGCTTCGTACACTACTTCTCCGTGAAATAATACGTAAAGTTACGTTACTTGTATACGTTAATGCATAAAAATATCACATTTCAAAAATACATAAATAGTAGGAAGCTTTGAAAAAAATAAACGTTTTTTTTTTAGCTGAAATATTGAATTTCGTTTTCTCTGAAAAATGAAAATACTTCTCGCACAGTATTCCTGCAGTAAAATCTATTTATTCAGCGGTTAGTGTACAGTACAGTTTCATGTGTCAACATAATATTCGCCATTTTTTACCGTACGAAATGCCTAATTTCATATTTCATATTTATATAGTTTATATATTTTCATATTCACCATAAGATGATGCTCTACCACTTCTGAGAAATATAAATTTGGTATACCTAAATTGGGCGAACGGTCTAGGAAGAGTTGCAATCACAAAATTTGAACAAGCTCATAAACTAAGTTCCGATTCGTTATCCAGAGATTATATGAAGAATTTTTATATATTTTTTTTAATTTTTGAAAATGATACAGACACCAAACCGAGAACTATATCAATTTACCTTTCAATTACTGTGTTAACATATAGTAAAAAAATCTTTCAGAACTCATTATATTAAAATAAAACGGTTTTAGGTTATAGTTCTGTATTAATATAGTAATATTTCTGTAACTTACATTAGATAACTATCATCTATCATTAAAATAATTACTGTTCTATTTCCATCCTCCGTATAAATAACAAATATACTCAGAATGTATACATCGTGTCCAGTATTGCATACTAACAAATTCCCGCGCTTCCCATTACAAACTGCAGCGCTTTGTTTTAAATTACTAATGATAGTTGGTTACATGCATGAGAACTAGGTACATTGTAGTGTTACCAATCTACGAACGAACAGCCGGATGCTCCCACATGACGTACTTCGCAACGGTAGCAACACCAACCCGGCCCTAACTTCACACTAGACGAAACGAGGCGAGCTAGCGAGCAACCATTACTGAAATTGATATTGCACAATACGGAAAATTAATGCTTAGTTACAGCTCGAGACTTCATATTTTATCACTTGTCGCCCTGCATTCAGAACAAAGTTTTGCCTCTAACTTATTTTAAGCGTAATTATTATGATGAAGACGCGATGAAAGTTGCGAGAAAATACGAAAGAGGTTTTTAATAAATGCTCATTTTCAGTTTGATGCTGTATAGACTGCAGTGGATATAGTTGAAGAATTTAAAAGTAAAATAAAACGGCTTTAAGATATAGTTCTGTAGTAATACTTTGACTTTGACAAACTCAACGTATGTCATCATCAGAAAAAAAATATATATACAATAAATAAACAGAACATAGAAACTAGTTACTAGGTAACAAAATAAGTAATAGTAGTTACTTATTTACCCCGTAATCGCTGGCTAAATAGATTTTACTGCGGGAATGCTGTATGAGATGTATTTTCATATAATTTTGAAATTTTTCGGAAGACAAAATACAATAGTTCGAAAAAAAAATTATTCAGTTTTTTCAAAGCTACCTTCTATTTACATTTTTAAATCCGATATTTTTACGCCAGTATGTCCCTCTCTCTACATAAGCTGTATTATTTCAAAGAGATGCAGTGTATAATTATATACGATGTGTCTAAGAAAATTATGTATAATGTGTTTTATTGTATTATATATGCAATGTATCAATAAAATTTTATATACAATGTGTTTTTTTATATATGAATATGCAATGTATTGAGCTATATAAAATGTGTCTCAAAATCATATATACAATGTGTCTAAAAAATTTATATACAAAATATCTTAAGAATATTAAAATTTATTATTTTATTACACATTTATCTGCTCTAAACGTGCACCGTATCAACAGATACATTACATTCAGTCGTCAAGTCACTCTTCTCATAATAGTTATCAACAAGATTCACATCCTTATTCATAAACCTTCTCAGTTGCTCTTCAGATTCAGCCATGTACAACTGCACGTCATCAGCATACGCTAAAGCAGGTACAACACAATCACCTATATTTATATCATCATCACCACACAAGGCTTTCCGAAGAAAAACATCCATATATAAATTAAATAGCCAAGGAGAAAAAATTACCAATACCTTTTCAAGGCATCAGCTTAACAGCAAAGAAAAAGAAGATAAATTAGTAAGTTTCTCAAAGTGATTAGTTTGAAAATTGCAATGCAAATATTTAAAATATGTATCCATTATGAGGTTTGAACCAGTACGAAACTTTTACTTTATTTTCGTATCGTATTAATTAAAACCTGTAAATCAAAACTAAAGTTTAATATTTGCGAGTGCTGTTCCAAGCATTCCTGAATTTCTCTTGCGCAATTTTATTTAATTTTCGTGAAATTCGTCCGCTGAAAGGTTATTCAGATAGTGCTTACTTTGCTTGTTCATATTTTAACTCGAGAACGTTTTTTTTTCCTCTCTCTCTCTCTACCTATTTAAAAATATATTTCATTTAACTTTCGAGTACAATTTCTGGCTCACTGCATTAAAATGATACACCATTTTCATTCAGGTCAGTACTAAAATATTGTTTGAATTTTTTATTATTATTTTTAAGTAATAGAAAATTGAAAACTTTTTTTATAAAATAAGAATTTCAGTTATTAAAAATAATATGAAAAATTTCTATTGAAAAATTTACAATAATAACAATAAAATCCCCTCCTCAAACACTTATAGCAAAAAAAAATATACTCATTCAGTTTGTTAATGTCCAAAAATATTTAATATACTATATATTTAAAAAAATGCAGATAATTAATGAATAAATAAGTTATTGTTTAAAAATATGTTTTTATTGTAAATAAATAGTCCGGTAAAAGTGATTTGTGTCAAAAGTACTTTTGACGTTTATTTAAAATTACTTATTAAACAATTTTAATTAGTTTATTTAAATTTTATAATACTGAATATAAAAAAATATATCAAAAATAGAAATACTATTCTTATTTGAGGTAGAAGTAAAAATTTATTTTAAAGTAAAAAATAAAAGGACTTTTTGTAGTAAGTTGTAAATATTGTAAAAAAATCTCTTAGAACTCCTTATATTAAAATATATAGGTTATTGTTCTGTATTAGTATTTATTAATAATCGACGTTTCGACTAACTCAACATACGAAAAAATAATACAAAATATAAAATTATAAAAGCTCTATTACTAAAAAAATTATGTTAAAATATTAGCAATATATAATAATAATAAGTTTATTTACTTAGCATCTGCTAATAATGGTTTTAGAGAATTAATACAAATTATTATTGATAAATACAAAAAGAATATACAATAAAAAAAATTACAAGATTTTTTTCAACTTTTGTTTGAAAAATATCAATGAATCAGCATTTTTTATATCTATTGATATGATATTGTATATATTTGAATCAGTAACAAATATATATATATATATATATATATATATATATATATATATATATATGTATATATATATATATATAAAATATGAATATCGAATACTCACATAGACAAAAATGCCCAATTCAATACGGTCTGTCCAATTTTACAGTTGTGTCAATTAGAGATTTGGTTCATTTCCTATAAACAAAATACACTTATATTTATCAAACATAGTCATTTAATACTAATACACGAAATTTCGCACAATATTTTTTATGAAAAACACACAAAACTGTCACTAACCGCGACCGAATACACGCATTCTTCAAAACTAAATTTTTGTTGGAAACATAAACTAACTTGTATCAATCTGATATTCATCTCTGATTGGCTAATATTTCATTTGTTTTAAATTGTTGTTATGCTCATAAGATAAATGAGTTAAAACGAGATAGAATAATACTTCTTTCTCTACAAGTATATATATTTTATAAATATTGTTTTGTTTATAGTAACGAAGAGACAAAATTTAACAAGATTAAGCAGACTATTAAGTGAAATATGTGAGAATGTTTTTTTAAAATAAAATAAAATAAAAATACAGCAAGTCAGACAAGTATTGACATAGAATTTTATTTATTGGGTTCAGTAAATAAATATCAATTTAGTACTTTTATTTATTGAAAAATGAATATATAAATATTTTAAACAGATGAATTTAATATTTCCGTTAACTACTTTCATAATAAAATAAAACAGTTCTAATTCTGTATTAATATTTATTAATAAATATTATATATTATTAATAAAAATAGATATATTTTTCTATCTGTTTTACTGATGAAGACGCATATTGAGTTCTTCAAAACGTCGACTAAACTTAAATTATGTAAAAATTACATTTAAATTTATTGCAGCAATTCGTATTTTTTCTAACAGTGTAGATTCAAAATTACAGTTCAGTTAATAATAATAATAGATTTATTTATTTAGCATATGCTAATAATGGTATATAGAAATAATACAAATTCGTATTGGTAAATTAAATACAAAAAGAACATAAAATAAATAAATTATATTATTTTTTTCCTGATGAAAACAGACGTTGAGTTCGTCGAAACGTCGATTATTAATAAATATTAATACAGAACTTTAACCTAAAGTAGTTTTATTTTAATTTTAAATATAAATCATGTTGCACAGTAATTTTAATATTTACAGAAATTTCTTAGTTAAGTTTAAAAGCAACGAAGGTTATAAAATTATCAAGTTGGTCGTTTCTATTTAGTGGGAAAGTGAACGTAAATGTTCCCTCAGCAAAGTAAACTTTTCCATGGAATAAATAGATAAAGTTTTAGAAAACAACATGCAGTTAACGCTTATGTTCAACTTAGAACTACTTCCATTTTCATAGTCTCAAGCTGTCATGACGTGCAATTTACAAACTTGCATTTTAAGCTTCATTTACAATTAGAGTTCAGTGTCAATATACTGTTTTTTTTCTCATAAAGAGTACATAATCAATTTTATTTTAATATTTGAAAGTATTAATACCAAAGTTTATTTGAATTAATTAGTTAATTAAAGTTAATTAAATAGTTGATATAAATTGGTATTTAAATGTAAAATACACATCGTATATATGATTTTAAGACACATAAATTGCATATATAATTTTTTAAAAACAAATTATATATATATATATATATATTTGAGTGTCAGTAAAAAAAATTTTTTTCAGTAATGCTAAAATCGATAATTTTTCATCAAAAAAACATCAGAAATAATATTTTTTTGCTTGTTTTTACGAAAGTAACAGGTTCCTCTACACAAATGAAATTTTCGGAAAACGTGATATATCGTTTATATCGTGTATGTATTAACACGCGTTTTTCGAAAATTTCAGCTACTGCAAACTGCCGCACCAACTAACAGCGATTTCATTGTTTCGTTTTTGTTTTTTTTTTTATCCATTTTACAGAATCCGTTCTTCGTTAATTCGATTTGTTATTTTTCTGTCTCGCCAACAGACAACTTTGTAATTGGCTATGCTTGGCCCCGACGCCTGACAACGCGTTTATCTTAACTTTATACTTCTCTCAATAATATATTTAATTTAAAACTTGTCTAATTGCCTAACAGATTGAGAAAATTCCATCTGCTTGTGCCGCTGCTTATTTCTCATTTCGCGTTCGGCTCCGTATATAAATGCAAAAATTATTCGAGCAATTCTTTGTTTTGTCATTTATTGGCTGCTAACAAATTAGGTTAGCAAAGTTTCGTGTTGTTATTGCAAACGGCCGGTCTGATTTGTTTCGCTACTTTCATTTGTTTTGTAGCTGAAATTTCGCGAAGGGAATTAAGACGGGGCTGTTGAGAAACAGTCAGTTGTTACTTATTGAGGTGAACTTGATTTTAATGTTGGGGTTAATTAGGTTTTTAATTGTTTTATGTACAAATGTTTTTGTTTATGAGTCTATTCGATTCATATCTGTAAGACCTGTAGTGTTACAGAATGTTTTCCTTTTTCCAGTAAATAGATTTCTATTTATAGAATAAGAAAAAATATTTTGAAACTGAATAGACACATATTTTTCGGACATATTGCAGTCATATATGCAGTCAAAATTTATTTTTATATAATCTATTTTTTGATAATTTTTTTATTTAAAGAACAATTGTTATTTAAAAATAATTTTTATTTATTTAATTTATTTATTTCTAATTTTGTAATAATTTATTAATAAATCAACGTTTCGACGAACTGAACGTGTTTTCATCAGGAAAAAAGAACAGAACATGGAAACAAGTTACTAGGTAACAAAATAAGTAACTAAATTAGTTTTATTTACATAATTAAATAAATAAAAACAATATAACATAGTAAAAAATCTTTCAGAACTCATTATATTAAAATAAAATTACTATATTTATTTAAAAACTCAATATCCGTCTTCATCAGGATCTATCGTAAATCATTTGTGTGATTTATCTTGATGAAGACGAACGTCGATTTTAAATAAATATTAATACAGAACTTTAAAATGCTTATACTTATTTTGAAAACAAATAGTTTTTAAATAACATATTGTTAATATATTTAACATAATGTCTTTAGTAATAAATAAACCTTTTAGATCTACTGATAATAAAATCCCATCTCCCGCCTAACAATACTCTGACTAATTACCCAATTTCTCCGGCTGTCGAGACTTGCCTTGCTGCTAAATTTGCAGTGGTTGATTTTCGGCATGGTATGGCAATAGCGCGTTGCTATAAGAAGAGCTTAATCATCGTTTGCTAGTCACGTAGCCGTTATTAATAGCTAAATAACGCCTCAGCGTACTTTATGTTTGAGTGTGCAACGGCGACGGCCTAATACACATATATATTCCTCGCAGCCAACTTTAGTGAAAAGCTAAGCTTATAGTTGACTGCCCGGACTGGTCCCGAACCGGAGCACTGGACCACCACTGCTTTTATTAATTGCTCCGGAGTTCGGCTGTGCGCATCGCCGTTAGAATGCTGCGTCGAGTTTATAGTGGAATGTGCACCGACTATTGGATTTACTTTGATATTTATTGGATGTTTGCGGATAGTTATGTCTTTTCTCTGTGGTCCAACATGTCTTGTTGCGTTTTGCTTCAAGTAGACGCGCTTGCATAATGAAGGAAAATTATTTAATAAAGTTTACTAATTATACGAGTAAATAATTTCGTGTATTTGTTTATATAGACACATTCTATAATTGCACTTTTATCAAGTTCTTATTTATTTATTTATTTAAGTAATATTACAGATCTCCATATTAATAAATTTAAAAATATTCTAAAAGAATATTTTATTACACATGCATTCTACAGTGTCAACAAATTGTACTGATATTTTGTCTTTTTAACATATTTTTTATTAACTCGCTTTTTTGTCTGTCTGTTTGTCTGTTCGATAAAATTTTTTCAATCAATTTTAAACTAACTACCCAATGAGCTAGAAACTTGAAACTTTAAGCTCAGAACTGGATGACAATGCAATATTAATTAATAATATTAATTTTTATCTTGTTTCATATTCACTAATTCCGTAAATTCGTGTATTTAGCAAAAATACAGAAAAATACAAAAAATACAGAACTCACACGCACGACTGAAAAGTCGAAAATAATTATTTAAATACATACATACATACATACACAATCACGCCATATACCCAAAAGGGTGTGGCACAAACTCTTTTCATTATCCTGAAATCAGTCGCCTCCAAACACTCCTATCCAAACAAGCAACTTTCGCTTCATCCACATTCATAATTCCTCTCATACATGCTCTTCTATTCCTACTACTTGGAAACTTTCGCTCACGCAAAACACTCTCAATCATAATAATAAAAAAAAAATAATAATATACCACGCTTTTAAAACGAATTAAAAAAAATAAAATAATTTCTGCTAGTCCCATACAGATTTATAACCCCTGAAAATTTGTGATTGTGAATTTTTAATAGCTATGACAATACTTGTAAGATTTAAAACGAAAAACTTCAATATTCTTTTTTGATAAAATTTTATCGATAACATTTTTCACATTTTTAGATTGAAAAGATACTGTAATTTTGTTTATAAATCGAATATATTCATGCAATATGTACAAATTTGTGAATCCAATATCTATAAATTAAACAATCATTCAATTATTATTATAACAACAAAACATGTTATTTAATCCCAGCGAATACATTAACGTATATAGAAATTTGTATTTATTTATTTTATAGTCAACATAATTTAGGAAAAAACCCTGTTAACAATTATAATTATGTACATATGTGTCCAATAAAATTTCATCAAAAATAATCATAATCATAAAAAAAAAATCCTTACAAACGTGCTTTGCATTATTCGTGCAGTAGAAAATTTAGCATAAATATAAAAATAATGATAACCGTAAAATATTATTAATGCGTTGTAATAAAAAATTATGTTATCGTTTTTTAACCGTTTTAAAAATGTAAATGAAATATGAGGCATTTATTATATTCTATGTATGCATAATAACTGTTGCGTGTAAACGTCAATAACAAGAATTTTATAAACATTCAATTAAATTAAATATTAAGTAATGAGGATAAAAATCTGCTGTGACCATCACAGACCCGTGTCGTCGTATTACATAAATTTATATGGAATGGAAAAGTATGTATAGTAAATACTGTAGTCATGGTAACTAAAAACAAAACTGTCTTGACATAAATATGTCATCTATTTATAGAATTATATATAGATTTTTTCCCAAAAATTTTCCCGAATTACTCAATCATTGAATCGGCTATAAATCGAAAAAAATGATGAAGATGTACTTGAAGTATGTAACGTACGTCGATTATTAATTAATATTAATACAGAACTACAATCTGAAGTCGTTTTATTTTAATATAATGAGTTCTGAAAGATTTTTTTACTATGTTCTGTTGTTTAAAGAATTAACATCAGTTCTACGACAAACCTCATTTTTCCCCTAAAAAAAAACCTTCACGAAGGGTGGCCAAGTTTAATTCAGCAAACACCTACGTTAGCATTCTTTTCTTTCAATTCAAATTTGGTGGGTAGTGCGCGCAACAGCATGTCGTGTTTAGGGTTGCGGAAAAAGCACAACAGTTCCCGCATTACTCTCGAGAAATTTATGCCCCGTACAATGTGGCCGGGGCTGTGCGGTAAGAAATAAGAGGGGCGGGCACGAATACTCGTAGCGCATTCTGTGCATAACAATTTACTTAATAACGCCTTGACTGGAAAGAGACTATGTACATTGAATGGTAGCCGAGGGTGTGTTGCTAAATAAAATCCGATTCAGCTGTTTTGTGCTTTTTCACTTTTGCTAGACTCTCTCCTGCTTTGCTTTAAAATTATTCGTGGAATGAGAAAAAGCTGTATATATATGCATAACATTAAAGTAAAGATTATATATTTTTTCTTCAAGCGTATCATAATATTAATATTACATTACTGTATTGCCTATGTAACGGCCATATTGACAAACTATTACGCCAAGTTAAGTTAATTGACAAATACATTGTCTATTAAAAAAAAATAATTACATATGATACACTGTAAATAATTTGTAATTTTATTTTACCATAAATATTCTGTATTTATACTTGAAAATTCTATAATTTTTACATAATTCATAATAATCACATAAAGTAAGTAAAAATGACTTATGTAAAATTGCTTACTTTCTGTAAATTGCATCACATACTTAATGTAGATATACGTATTAGTAGTATAACTTCTTAAATTATATAAAAGTACAGATTGCATATAAATATCTATAATAATTCATCAAAATAATGAGACATAGTATATATTTTGTGTAATAATACAGTGTAAAATTTTTTTCATAAAAAATAGAATATTACGTAAATTATCACAGTAAAGTTAGAACCTATGTAAAATTACATAAATTTAAGATATATTTTTTACAGTATATATATTCAAAGCAAAAAACATTTTTTACCTAATAAAAAGCCAATTCTTTATTCAGAGGGACATACATACAAGTAAACGCTTTTAAACCTGAACCAGAAAAAAAAGGTTCTTTTCTTTAATATCTGTATCTCATGCTCAAGTTCTCATCCACGGCATTATCCATCCATTTTGGAGTCTTTTCTTATTGTGTATTGGATTATGTTTTTTCGTCATCTATTCCTTCTGTTCGCAAATCCAACAGATGCGTTTTTTTCTCTTTTTTGCAACATCCGTCTGTATACCTCTTCCATTCCGCGTCAATCTCGTTTAGAATTTTAAAAGATTCCCGGGCGAAAATGAAAGTGAACTCTGCGGTAACGCTTTGCTTGATCATAATGGAGTGACGTTAAGTTTAAAGTTGAGTGGTGTCGTTCGCTCGTCTTGTGTGCGCCAATTGAGTTTGTTGGCCTAAGTAAGGTATATGTGTGTGTGAGTGTTTCCTTTGGTATTTGTACGTAGGTTCCGCTTTATTTTGCTTTCTTTAAAGTGCAAATGGTGACTAGAATGACAAGTAACAACTGCAATGGATCTGCTCTGACGAAATGGAATAAGAAGGAGCAAATTTACTGCCGCCTTTGAAAATTGATTAAGGAACCTAGATTCTTTGTGTATTTTTTTTTATGTGGTTGTAGAATAAAGTGAGTACCACAAATGTCTTGGTTATCATTATTCTTATACAAAAAGTTTGTAATTGATTTTGATATTTTAAGGTGGATTTAAGTAGCAAAAATTAACATTAACGTACTTGCATGTGCAATCTTACTTAGTGTAAAACGAACATTAATGATTGTATGAATGTATTTTGATTTCAAGGTTGAATTATTTATTGTGATGTACTCAAAAAGCAGACTGTTAGGTTTATTGTTTAGTTATCATTCAAATATATTTAACTGTATGTTTTATGTCATTTTTAATAATTTTTTTCTAAAGTACAACTAAAACTTAAATTATATAATAATAAGTGTAACTTATTGAAGTTGAAATTAGTTATATAGAGAACTTTTGATTTCTTTTTCTCACATAACCGTAATTTCGTCTCTCGAACGATTTAAAGAATTGCGTCATTGCTGCGAGTTTAGATCGTAAATTGTTCGCGTGTAGTAATATAGTTCAATTGCGTCGCGCGTCACTGGCGTTGCACATCGGCGTGTGGCGTGGCTGATTGAAATTTCGAAAATGCGCGTTGTGCATGCGGGGCACGTATCCATCCTCCCCCCCCGCCCCCCGCCCAATGCCCAACTCTGACGCTTGACGAAGGTTTGGGAAAGTTTAGCACGACGACGACGCGACGCGTCGCCGATCGCGTTCCGTACGGAATGTGTGAGGATTACGATGCTTAGACGCGGATCCAAAACGTTGATTCTATGCCCTCGGTGTTAAAGCTTTTTCGCTCGATCGATCGATTGATGAATAAATACATATTGGAAATGATTACCGAATAAAGCTATTGTCGCCGGCGAAGCATTGCGGACGAATATGGAATTTTAATATTTTAAATTAGTGGTGATTATATTTTTTTTAGGGGTAATTTTCGTTCGTTAAAATATTTGTATCATTTATCCTGATAAAGACCGACTACGCGTTTCATTGAAACGTCGATTTTAAATAAATATTAATAGAAAACTTTAACCTAAAGCAGTTTTATTTTAAGATATTACGCATTTGTGAAAGTACTAGGTAACAAATAAGTAACAGATTTAGTTACTTATTATGATATGTAAATAATAACTCCTCGGTTTTTTTGTTTCAAAAATATTTATTTTGGTGACTAGTTTCGCTGTACAATAGCTTCGTCAGACCAATTTTGTATAATATCATAATGAATTTAAAGTTTCAACAAGTAAAAGCAGAAATCATAGAAAAAATAGTTACTTATTTGTTACCGAGTATAGTAATTTATTTATATGTTCTATTATTTACTGTAAATAGTGTAAATATCATTTGTATAATTTTTCCTGTTGAAGACGGACGTTGAGTTCAACGAAACGTCGACTATAAATACATGTTAATACAGAACTATAACTTAAAGCAGTTTTATATTAATATAATGAGTTCTGAAAGATTTTTATATTTTTTATTGTGTTATTTAAAAATCGTGATGGCCTGTCATGAGTATGCTAAGCGAAACTTTGTATTCAATAACATGGTGATAACTTCGAACATCTTTTGTAGTGGATGATGCTGATTAATTAGTAGATTACTAGAGTTTAAAACAAATTAATCGTTTAATATAAAAACTAAAAGAATTATTATCTCGCTTATGAGACGACTTTTACTAAGGCGTTTTAAGGTTTATTATCAATTCTTTTTGACGTGTACTATTGTCCCCTAAAATGATAGAGAGAAGACCATATAAAATTTAATTTAAACTTCAGAACTATCAAACTGTTTTTTTTTGTTTTTAATCTAGAGAGAAAAAAAAAAACTGATGTCCAAGTTTTTAGTGTGCGAACAACAATATACTAGAGTTCCAAATTTTATATTCACATAATTCAGCGTAGCAAAAAACTTTTTTATTTCACCACTGACACATCAAACTCTAGATGTGCCATCCTGCCACATCCTGCACGTCGTAAAAACTTCCTGCTACACTGCCTTATATAGTCCTGTATCACATAGTTGTAAGATATCGGCATTGAACAAGAAACAGTTTGTAATTTTGTGATTTTTTCGCCCTCGTTTATGCAGAAATACGAAATATAGAAAGCATAATATATAGTTTTTTACATATATTCGTATTAAAATTTTAGTTTTTATGAGTAACCATTAATTTTAAAAAAATGACATTTATAATATCATAAAAATACATTTAGCCGTACAGCAAATTGTATAGCAACTTATATAAAATATTTTTTTTTCAAAGTATGTCTCTGCAACTCTAACTAACTACTACTTTAGTTAAAGTTGTAAGTTATAATATAATAAAAAATCTTTCAGAACTTATTATATAGTAATAAAAAATTACAAGATCCATCAATATTAATAACAGATTGATAAGTGAAACAATAGTAATTTATAAAGAAAAATATAACATCAATCAGTGATAATCAGACACTGTTTTAAATAAAATTTAGTTTTCTTTAATTAAAAATTTATAAATTTCTAGTTAGTTAACTTGTTTCCATGTTCTTTTTATTTACTCTAAATTCATTTGTATCTTTTTTCCTGTTGAAGATGATAAATAATTTTATAAGTTATAATATTTGTCGAGTTTTAAAATTATAATTACAAGAACAGCATTAGAATCAAATATAAATTATTAATATAATTCATAAGTAAAATAAGTAGAGGTAAGTGCTGAGTAAGTACAATAGCAGTAAAACTTTAGATTACAATTTATTATTAAACGTAGTCGAAAACTGTTTCATTATGCCGTACCACTGTATTATCATAAACGAACATGATTACTTACTCAAAGAGAGTGTAACAGAAGAGTGGAGAGAAAGAGCCTCTCTCTCTCTCTCTCTTGAACACATTAACACAATTCCTATTTCTCAGGGTAGCAGCCACCAGAAGCGCGTCATTGTTTGAACAAAACTGCTGTCTGACAAAGACACACACGAAATTCTATCATAGATGTATCTAAGTGCGACAACGATAGAAAATCGTTGTAAGAAGAACGATGACTATGAAAGAGGAAGAAACAGAGAATAGCAAAAGCGTCAGTACCAGGTTCACTTTGAATGGGTATGAGTTACGTTTCAGGAGGCAGTCACTTTTTGAAACTACACTGGTCGAGTTCAGCGGGATGATTCTGTAACTTGCATGAACACTTACGACACCTAAACTAACACATATTTATCACATGTATACAATATCTATCGGACATTTGAAGATCAAATGGGTATGACGTCATATTGTTGCGAGACCTCTATGATGATCCTGTTTCTTACTTGCGACACTATCTGTCTCATTCTAACATTATACTTGTCTTTTATTTTACTGGCGTTACCAAAAAATTTCTAGTTTACAACTAGATTAGAATAAATTATTTAAAACAATTATTTAGGGGGTGATAGTAAACCTCGAAAGAAGTTGATAAATCTTAAAACGTTTTAGTAAAAGTTTAGTTTTTACATTAAACAATTAATTTGTTAACATAGTAAAAAAATTTCAGAACTCATTATATTAAATGAAACTGTTTTATGTTTAAGTTTTGTATTAATATATATTTATAATCAACGTTTCGACAAACTCAACATCCATCTTCATCAAGAAAACTGATTTCACATTCATCATACACTATCATATTTCGTATTCAATTTCTCCTAGTTATACTACATACCTCATGTAAAAATCTCAGTTTTACAGCAGTCATTTTTCTTTTATATTTTTCCAGCCAAACTAAACATTCACTACCATACGGGCTTCAAACTTAATTGATTAAAAATAGAAATTTTAATTTATCAAATTTTTGTTTGTGCTACACACCGAAATAATAAAGTAGTAATGCAGTAATTAATGACAGTGATTTGAAACTGCACTGCCATTGTGAATGATGCTTTATCGTGTACCGCTGAAAGGGTTGTATGCAATCAATGGTTTCCAACGATATTTGATCACTGTAGGGAGATTGCTCTGAGACCAATGCCCTGGTTTCCGAGCCTACTGTGTGTTGATGCTTTTCTTTGACGGAATATCGAATGAAAATATTTAGAAATTCTCTAAATTACAGCGTTCGTTGTCGGAACCGGCTATATTAAATATTTAGAGGATGCGTTAAATTTCTACCCCATATTGTTTTCTCTTTCACCTGATAACAAGCTATGAATGAATGAATGTTAAAAATTTATCTTATTTTTGGCAAATGTTTACGTTATTTTTTAAATAAATAAAACTAAAAAAAAACCATAGATTAATTATTTAATACATAGATAAACTATTATTTTCATAGGTACTATTCGGTAGATCATATGTTTTTTTCTTAGGTCAAATATTTTTATCCTTTGTTAAATAATACTACTATAATAAAAACTATTTAAGTTATAATTTCATAACAAGCAACACTTTAAAATACACCTAACTTCCATATCTTCACCATCTAATATCCAAAAGCAAAGACAAGAAGCAAAAGCTCAGCTTACCACTTGCACATTCAGTGCGCGCAGCTCATTTACCGGGCGAGGGCAACGCACTACCACCATCACCCCTTCAGGTAAGACGCAGCGCGGTAGCACCCTCTTAAGCTCCATCATTCAACGAGCATTCCGGTCCCCGGCTTGAAAAACGGCAGGGACGTGTACCGAGTATTTCAAAATGGGAATATGTTTGATTCCCAGCTAGCACTTCGCCAAATGAACGAGAACAACCCCCCCTCCCCCTCCCACCACGGACGCTCACACTGTATATGTCCCGGGAAGCGGGAATGTTTCCGATATTGGTTGCAATATTGAGATTGAAATTTTCGTATCGAAACGGAATATTCGATGCGAGATGGTGGCTGCACTTGATTTCGTTTTTTAGATGATTTGTATATAAATGAACTCAAATTGAATGTTGTTTTAGTAAATGAAAATTTAGTGAAAAAAATTGTATTGAATTTACTGGAAATGTTGGTTTATAGATTATTTAAATTGCTTTTCTGTTTTAATTAATCAGATGTTACTAACTTAGTAAAAAATCTTTCAGAACTCATTATATTAAAATAAAACGGCTTTAGATTCTAGTTCTGTAGTAGTACTTAACATACATCTTTATCAGGAAAAATCACACAAATAATATTTAAAATAAATAAATAGAACATAGAAAAAAGTTACTAGGTGACAAAATAAGTAACTAGATCGTAAAATTTATAAATTTTTAATTAAAAGAAGTTGTTTTTGCGTTGTCTTTGCAAATTGTAAGTTTAATAGCTTTGATAGCTAAAAAAATGTTATATTAGTTGCATGTATGTTATCATAGTTCCCTCAGTTCAAGTTTAATTTTTCTATAGCCCTAACAGACTGTTTTTAATCCACGAAATTTTTATTTACACATATAATTTTATACGTATATAATTTTGATATTTAAAATTTCTTATTTATGAAAATTTTAATGCCTTTACAATGAAACATTAAATGACAAAAAGTCAAAATTTACTTGTACGTATTTTTTTAATTCTTTAAAAATTTTAAATTAAAAAAATAACCGAAACTTCTGCAATCAATAATTATGGTTTGAAAAAAATCAAGAAAAACTTCTATTTATTTAGTACATTTCTAAAAGCGTCTTAAATTTCAATAATGCTCTCTATTGAATTCACCATAAATCAAAAGACATAATTTACCACCAAAATACTGTTCAGATGCAGTCTGAAGAACGTGAAAGGCAATGGAAACATACAGAGCCGGATTGAATTATATTTTACGAAATGAATTATATCTGTTAGATTTTTTTTGATATATTATTTAAAAGTTATTGTACAAAGATAAAAATAAATACATGTTATTAAAATAAAATCGCTCTAAGTTAAAGTAGTCACTCAGCAATATTTCTTGAATTTTCTTTGTCTCTCTCTGTTTAAATTTGGTCAAATCCGATCAGATTTTACCTTTTTTTAATAAGAAACCGTTAATAAATTATAATAATTTCAACATTAGCAAGAGATTGATAAGAGAAGTAATAGAAATTTATATAGAAAAAGATGACATTATCCAGTGTGACTAGTAACTGATATAAATAAAATTTGGCTTCCAATAATTAAAAATCTATAAATTTTTATGATCTAGTTACTTATTTTGTTACCTAGTAACTTGTTTCTATGTTCTGTTTATTTATTATATATGTTATTTGTGTAATTTTTTCTGACAAAGACATAAGTTGAGTTCGTCGATACGTCGATTATAAATAAATATTAATACAGAACTTTAACTTAAAGCTGTTTTATTTTAAAATTATTTATTATGTATTTTTGTACCCTAGCATAAGTATTTTTTTTTATGTATGTTTCGCTTTTTAGAACGATAGCAATGCTGAAATAAAAAGTAACAACTATTTTTTAATGAAAATATGAAAACGTAAATACATTTATTTATCATATCTTTCAGAACTCATTATATTAAAATAAAACGGCTTTACGTTGCAGTTCTGTATAAATTTATATTAATAATCGACGTTTAGATATACTAGTTAAAAAACAGACTACAGTAAATTTCTTGAATAACTATAGTTAGTATGGTACTTAGATTTTCTTGTGTATTTTTTACATTCGTGATTTTTTTCCAGCTTAGCTATTAACTGAAGCCGGTCCTGCAGGCAAGATGCGAAGCATACATAGAGAAATGGCGAAGATGGAAAACAAGACAGTGCGGAGTCAAGGGGCCCAGGCATATAGAAATGAACACAAGAGGCAAGTAACGAGGAGTATGAATATGGAAATTAATTTTAGCAAACCATAAGATATCATTCAATAGATATAATTAGTGAATCGAAGTAGAAGTTTGAGAAGCAGCAGCACTTCCTTACGAATTTGATTTTGATTTCATTTCGATATTATTGAATGCGATAAATAGAAATTTTGTTATTCTCAAATGGCTTTATATCTTCCCTGTATTTTATCTTTATTCAATTTTTATTAAATGTTAATGGTGTTTCATCTGTTTTTGTCTTCTTTAATTTATTTCATTTAATTATATAAATTTGCTAATATTATTACTATATTAAAAACTGAATATATATATATATATATATATATTATATATTATATTATATTTTTTGTTATGATTTTATTAAACAAAAAATTTATATTTACTTTCTACACGTAACTCATAAATAAAAAAATAACAACAAAACGTATTTGTTTGTTATTTATTCATTTTTCGTCAAACTGAAAGACAAATACTTATTAATATTCTATATGTGTATAGGAAGACAGAAATTTTGAACATATCTGTCTCGGTATCATAGCAAAGTAAATAGTGCAATCGCAGTTTGTTTTATAAATGTGTATCATGAAATTACTCGACCAAATATAATGTAAACATTGACCAAAGTTCATTCCCTCGTATTTGAATATAAGCTTAGCATATTCATTGAAAAATTAAATATCAGGTATATTTTTAAATCATATAAATAAATAAATAGAACACAGAACAAGTTACTGTAAATGTCATATGTATTATTTTTCTTTATGAAAACGTACGTTGATTATTAATAAATATTAATACAGAACTTCAACCTAAAGCCGTTTTATTTTATAATTTTTATATTTTATATATATTTATTTATTTAATAGAATGTCAATAATATTAAAGATTTTCTATTAAATATTATAATTATCAACATTCATATAAACTTAGTTGCGTTAACAATATTTTTGTAAAACATAGTAAAAAATCTTTCAGAACTAATTATATTAAAATAAAACTGCTCTAAGTTAAAGTTCTATATTAATATTTATGTATAATCGACGTTTCGACGAACTGAACTTCCGTTTTCATCAGGAAAATTGATATAAATGTCATTTATAGTAAATAAAATATAAATGTCATTTATATCAGTTTTCCTGATGAAAACGCACGTTGAGTTCGTCAAAACGTCGACTATAAATAAATATTAATACAGAACTTTAACCCTTAGCAGTTTTATTTTTATATTTTTGTTTATTCTGTAAAAAAAAACACGTATGCATGCTTTAGTGTATAAAAATATTTATTTATTCATATTTTTGTGCAAACAAAACACAGGCGGATTTTGTCTAGATGTTACACAAATTGGCTATTGTTTTATGCCCACATTTAAGCGCAGTGACACGAATTGAAATATGCGTATAAATTTTGACATGTTTTTAAAAATATAAATAACCTCCATACGTATTTATGTACTTCAATATTTGCTACAGCTACACAAATAATATACAATGTTTTTTTGTTTTTAATATAGTAAAAAAAATCTTTTAGAACTTATTATATTAATTAGTTTTTATTAGTTATCGACGTTTCGGCGTACTCCACGTACAGAAAAAATTACACAAATTAGTAGTTAGTCACAAAATAGTCAATTTTACTGAGTGTAATAAGCCTATATGATTTTTTTTATGTGTGAAAATAAAGATATTAATAAACTTAAAACTTAAAAAGCATTAACTATATGTTAGAGATATTAGAATGATTAAATAATAAAAAATTTGTCAACTACAATGTACTTTTATAATAAATATGCATATGCTAAATAAATATACGTATTATTATTATTATTATATAACTTCACTTGAAAATATTCAATACAATGCGTTGCTTTTCCACAGACTTTATGTACTGATGTATACTGGCTATGAAATGTTTTACTTTCATATAAATGACGGTGTACAGAAAGAATTGTTTTTCATAGCGGTCGTAGAAAAAAAGTAATTAAAACAAAACGGATTACTTCAATTTGTAGACAATAAATTTTAAATACCTTTTATTTCATTGCCCTTCATATAACCGAACATAATAATGTAAAAAAAAATAATTGAAATCAGTATAAAAACACAAATAAAACGTTCGTTAATCCTCTTAGTTCATACATTGAAAGCTATTTAAAAGCAGTAAATTTTATAGTCCTAACATATCCATAATCTTCCTAACGGCTTTCATTTAATCTGAATATATATCTAGGCAGTATTTTGTACTGTTTCAATTTCAAATTATTACGATTGTAGATAATAAGCATTCACTTCCATCCACACACGCACACACACGTACAAAATCTATGTTGATTTAATCCTTCGACAAGGCGTATGAGAAGCTAAATGCAATACCGTTTCCGGTTTCAGAAAGGTGAATGTATATCGTCTGACCCTGTGTCAAGCGAATCGCTGTCAATATCCCCAGCTACGGACGCGCTTTTCTCTTTGATGGGTTTGTACGAGTTAACTCACAATCAGATTTGTTCCCTTACTATGATTGCGAGTGCTTCGATTTTCTTGGATTTTTTTGTGAGTTTTGAAGACGGTATAACTATATGATTGTAACTTAATCTAATTGTTTATTAAACTATATTTGAATATATATATATATATATATGTCTTTTTATTGAATCGTTTAGACAAAGAATTGTAGTAATAAATCAAATTTTTAAAAAAATTATATCTTCGATCAGGCAAGAAGAAAAAAAAAGCAGTAAATGGAAAAATGGGCTGTGACAGAAGTGATCACCGGTTGAATATTTTAAAAAAGGTTTTTCGAAGCGAAAGTCCGAAATGTCAGTCGGGTAATACATTGTCTTATCGGCTAGTGAACACGGTTGTGAAACAGAACTCAGGCGCCATTTGGTGATTGTTTCAGCTACGATTTGGCTGTCTGACAGCGTTCCAATATTTTAAAAAAGTGGATTCTGAAATATTATGGACAAAGATATTTTGAGATAATTTTTAAAAGTAGTAAACAGAGTTGGAAATGAAAATGAAAATTTTCTTAACATAGTAAAAAAAACAAAATCTAAAGAAATTTTATTTTAATAAAATAATGATTTCTGAAAGATTTTTTACAATGTTAAAATGATTTTAGTTTATAGTTCCGTATTAATACTTATTAATAATCAACGTTTCGACAAATTCAACGTCCGTCATTAATAAATATTAATACAGAACTATAACCTAAAGCCGTTTTATTTTAAATTATTAGGTAACAAAAAAAGTACATACCTCGATTTTTGAATTTGACTTCCTTTAATTATAAATTTATATATTTTTATAATCTATTTACTTATTTTGTTATCTAGTAACTTATTTCTGTGTTCTGTTTATTTACTGTAAATGTTATTTAAGACGTACGTTGAGTTCATTGAAACGTCGATTATTAATAAATGTTAATACAGAGCTATAGCCTGAAGCCGTTTTATTGTAAGTTACTAGGTTAAAAAAATAAGTAACTCTTTTATATATCTATACTATAAAAATATAAATAATAAAAAATTACGTATAAATTTGCAATAGGTTTTGTATTTATTCGTATTTGATTTTTATCTTGATTCAATATTAATGTAAAATAATTAAATGAAAAGTATATTTCATGCAATTTGCGTGTTATCTGTATAGTAATGTAATTTTGATTTTATATGACTTGCAAATGCATTATTAGTATCTAAATAATATATTGTAAAATAAATGGAAAGAGAAGGAAAAATACATGGTTAGCTCTCGAATAATGACATCAAAACTAACGCGACAATCAATTGAAATAATTTATATTAGTCGTTTAAATAAACGAGCAACGCAATGAAACGAAACAAATTGTATTTCATTAAAAACTTTAATTTATTTCGACATATACACCTATTTGATTGTTTCTGTAATTAAACGAAATTACTCATTTAGTTATACACTAATACATGCACTGATATAGTATATTATAGAGTTATTTTATTCATAATTACTTTGAATAATAAAATCAATAATTGCAATTGTTTTCAAATACAACATGTACTGAAATATACAGGGTGATTTATGAAGTCGGGGAAAAACAACACCAGATGATTTCTATAAGTAATCTAAATAAAAAACTACAAATAAACATATGTCCGAAAATGCTTTCTAACGGAACTGTAGCCGTTAGAATATAAATACGTTTGGAAGTCTCATTTTTTAGACACATCGTATACAATTGATATTCATATTGCGACGAATTACCTAGTGTCTCATCGCATGATTCGAGGGAGGATGGAGGGTTTGGTGCGTCAAAAGATTAATGATGACATCGGCAGAAAAAAACCACGACACCATTCACTATCGCATCACTGCCATCGAGCCTTGATCGAAATTTACAATGTAAACATTAAATCAAGTTGGGGGCGGAGGGGGGCGGTGTGCCCCCGGAACGGGGCTCTCGATACAGTGTGTGACGCGTCGTTCCAATGAGCTATTTCACAAAAATATACGCCGTAGCGATTATTTACTATCGTGTCTCCTCTCTAGGTTAGGCTGTGAGGGGATTGGCTGACATGAAAAGGTTAGTATTATTTATGAGACCAGAGAAAACATTGAAGAGGAATACTTTATTATAGAATGAATTATTTCGCTGAGTTTAAGAGATTTTTATTTCAATATTCTTCGGTGTTTATAATATTAATAGTATAATGCTTTGCTATGGGATTCACTACTTTAAATCCATTTTAGATTAATTGCAGTTTTTGGTTAATTTTTATCGTTTAATTGTAATAATAAACTAAAATTAAATGTTTTCTAAATTCAATACAAATGAACAAAAACCTTATTCAAAATAAAATATCAAAAATCTTAAAATAAAACGCCTTTAGGTTAAAGTTCTGTATTAATATTTATTTATAATCGACGTTTCAACAAACTCAACGTCCGTCTTTATCAGGAAAAATGATACAAATGGCATTTACAGTAAATAACAGAACATAGAAACAAGTTGCTAGGTAACAAATAAGTAATGAGATCACAATTAATGGAAGCCAAATTTTATTTAACTGAGTGTCTTTTCAATATTTATTATAGTATCTTCAAATTTAACATCATGAAGACATTCTAACGCATATTGAGCAATAGCAGATTTATCTGTATCATGAACGTTGAGTATGTGGATTATAAATAAATATTACTACAGAACTTTAACCTAAGATTTTATTTTGCTATATCAAAAATCTTATTGACATATATGCTCTCCATTAAACGAAAAAAAAAAATCTAATAAAATAACACGCTTATCATCTGCATTTTTACGTATGTCTACCTTTTCTTATGCGCGCCATATTACGCCATCTTTACTGCCATCTGTCGACAATCGTCGCCACATATACAAACGAGCCGGTACGGCTGTTTAAATCCGGCATTCGACAAGGCCGTCGCGACGGATACACGTAGTTTCACACGTGGAAACACTTCATTCTTCGGTCGGTCGGGCGGCTATAACATCTCTCTCTCTCTTAATAACATGGTCACGTCCGAATCGGAACAAGCCCGGCATATTTTTTTATCATCCTGCAGCGGAAAAAAGGAAATATAGATTTCAAGCATGCGAGTTCATTTTAATACTGTCCTTAAGATGAAAGTGCCTGAGCAGAGCGCGAACGGTGCGAATAGAGAACAGATGAAAAAGATTGTGATTTGGGAAAACTGGCACGGATCAAATAAAAACTAGTTGCTTTTCAGAGATCGTGTTCAAATTACATCTTAATATTGAATAAATTTGAATAAACGAATTATAGTACTCGTAATATTATAGTAATTAAAAAAATATAATTTTTTTCTTCAAGCGTATCATAATATTAATTTTATGTTACCATATTGTCTATGTAGAAGGAGATTATTATGTTACTAGTACAATAATGGCATTATACAGCAGTTAATTACTATATACATTATTGGTGGCAGCAGCAAACATAACTACAACATCAAGTTTATTTAATCTGATATTTTCGGCGGCCATATTACGTCAAGTTAAGTTAATTGACAATTGCTTTGTTTAGTTTCGCTTGAATTTTAATTCGATTATTGAAAATATGTAAAGAATTGTAAGAAATGCGATGTATACTATCCAGGGTGGTCAGAAATTACATACTCGACTAAACAAATACGGTCAAGTGCATTTAATTTGACATTTCCGTCGACTATATCAAAAATTATTAAGTCAAGTTAAGTTAATTGATAGTTGCATTATTTATTTTCGCTTGAATTTGATTATTGAAAATTTGTAAAGAATATACCACTCAGGGTGGTCAAAAATTTCATATTCGACCAAAGAAACACGGACTAGTGCATTTAATTTGACATCTTTGACAGCTATATTAAAAATTATTAAGTCAAATTAAGTTAATTGACAATTGCATTATTTATTTTTGCTTGAATTTTACTTTGATTATTGAAGTGCAAGAAATGCAATGAATACAGCTCAGGATGGTCAAAATTTTTATATTCAACCAAAGAAAGATTAATTCTCACAAATCATTTAACAAATATAAATAATATATAAATACTATTCTAGTACTGTTAGTAAGGTTGAGAATACTTGTCATGTATTTATTTTTAGTTTAGTTTAAATATTAAATATCTCCATCTCTGAAAATAAAAAAAAAAAAATGGGGACAGAACAAAAACAAAATATTTCCTATTTAAATGAAAAGAACTTAACTCTAAAAGCTTGCGGTCGCATTTAATACTTGAAAGCAATTTATGCTGGCATTGCATGGATAAATGTCCGTATTCCAAGTATTCCTACCTCACACAGTCTCCCCCTCTTCAAACCGATTTAAAAACAAAACAAAAAAATTCGAGAAACAAAAGCGAAAGAAATGATTTAATTGTTTAGCTTTAGTCGCGGGGTAGTGGTTCTAATGTGCGGTGGGACTTTAAGATGCGCCCGCGAAAAAAAAAAGAGATTAAAACATTCCTCATCTATTGTCTGCATTAATTCCACGCAGTGCCCTCTTGTGTTGTTGTTGTGTTGTTGCTGAAGAGGAACTGAATTATGAAATGTAAATAAAGCATTATGTTTCGTTAGGGCGTACCGGCGTTGTTTCCGTATCGCTGTTGAACGCTAACGTTGCAAGATGTTTACCATCGTTGATATCGATTTTAAATATTTCTTTAAACTTTCGTAAAGTTTGTTTAACTTATCTTGATTTTAATATTGGAAGTTATATTAAACAATAGAAGTTTAAAATAAATAAAGAAGGTATAATAAATTTATGATAATATTTAAAAATAATAAAATATGTATAAAAGCTTAGGATTAAGTTCTGTATATATTTTTATTTAAAAATCGACGTTTCGATATATTCTACGTATATCATCATTAGGAAAAAATATACAAATGATATAACAAGACATAGAAACAAGTTACTAGATAATGAAGTAATTAAAAAATTAAACAAAAATAATTATTAATAAAAGGTAACCATATTTTATTGAAAAAAATGACTTGAATTTATCAAGAAAGAATATTGAAGTTTTCTTTTCTTGAAATTGCAACACATATTGAAGAGTGTAAAAGATATTATTCAATAATGGTATAGAAATTATAGACCAATACAGTATGAATTAGTAAAAATATAATCTTAAAAAAATAGCTTATTTAATATTACATTTATTTTAAATATAATTTAAAAATAAGTATGTACTATAATTTTTGATGATAAACATATTTTTACTTATGTGTAATGAATATTTTTACATTCTATTTCTTCTATTGAATTAAATAAACGAAGAAAAAACATCGTATAATAATAAATAAAAATTTATTTACTTTTCTTCAAAACTTATTTAAAACCATACAATTTTGTTTAACCTATTTTGGCATTCTATTGCTTTCCATTTTTATCTTTTACAAAATAAACAAAAGTACAAAAACTTTGATAATACGGCCATTTTATATTCGATATATATGTATTAAATTTTAATAGATAGTATCAGTTCGGTTCGCTTCTAAAGCAGAACTTGTTTTTGATTCAATAGCAACTGAAGCGTGTATTTTCAGAGTGAATAAATTTTCGGTCGGCGTCGACTAACTTTAGCGATAAGCAAAAAATAAAAAAATAAGGAAGAACAAACTTGAAGCGTTCGAAAAAAAAAAGAAAGAACGTGTAACACATGTTGCTTGGACAATATTTTATCAGTTTGTTTCTTTAGATTCGTTCGTTTATTTACGACATGACACGCTTATAGATAAATGATTACGTACATTTATATAAGAAAAACTATGTTCTGATATATGGGCTTGTTTACATTCTGTACAGGCCAAACTGATTTATTTCTCGTGACGAGAAAAAATTGTTGCCGGCATATTTTTAGTAGAAAAACTTTTTCTCACTATTTTATTAGCTGGAATAATAATGCCTACTTATATATCGAACAAGTTTATATACTTATAAATTAAGGGGGAATAATCCGAGTGGATGGTCAAAAAGGTAGTCGAACTTTAGGATTGGATTGAAGAAAAACTACGAAGCAGATTTGAATGAGTTTTTGTTTATTAAAAAGGACATTGTTTTGGTTACAATTCGTCCAGTGCGCAAAAACGTAATTCTAAAAGTATTTTGCAGAACATAGAATTCATATAATAGATTGATAAATCAAAAATAATAAATAATAAAATTAACTAATGCAATTTTGTTTATTAAAGAAGGTCCATGTTTTGGCTATATTTCGTTCAGTGCGTAAATAGATAATTCTAAAAATATTTTTCAGGATATGGAATTCATGTAGTAAATTAATAAATAAAAAATAATAAATATTAAAACTAACCAAGTTGTAATGTAAAATCAACATCACTACTGTATAATTAAATATAAAATTAATTTCAATTTTATAAAAAAAAAACTGAGTTATTATTTTCTACATTCATTTTTTGACTTAGTTAATTACTTAATTACGTACTTAATTTTTATTATTTATTAGTTTTATTTAACAATATTTATCATTGACTACATGAATTCTATGTTCTGCAAAATATTTTTAGAATTACTGTACCATTTATCTATGTACCACCAAAAACTTGACATAGAATCTTAAATGAGAGTTTGATTCAACATGTAATATTTTTGACTACTTTCCCATTAAATTCAACGATATATATATATATATATATATATATATATATATATATATATAAGTTAAAGTTAAATAAAATATAGGTACTCTGCAAGATATTAAGAAGCTTTATGATTTGTTTAACAAAAATAAAAGTAACTTTTTAGCATAATTTTATCATTTTTAATGTTTTTCTAATAAAAATCATCGTAATAAAAATTTTGAGAAAACAAACTGTTTTTTTAAATTTGACATTATAAATTTTTCATAAATTTTAACATTGACGTGAAAAAAAAAACTGATATATACATGTAAATGATATTAATGATTCTTGAATAATAACACAAGCACTGAAGTACCCTTGGTTGCGTATCAAAATCATGTATTTACATTTCATATTTTGGTGAAAATTATTGTTTATTTGGATAGGCTGACATATATACGAGAGCTTTTCAAACATTTAAATTAATTTTACGTATGTTGTATTTTGATTTTTTGTCATGTTCAAATAGGTTAACTGTATTTTGATGATTTTGTTCACATATGGATTTGTAACTTTTGTGATTTTTAATTTTTAACCATACAATATTTTACATCTGAAGTAGATAAAAAAAATCAACAACTAAAATTTCATTATAGTTAATTGTATGATAATATATAAATAGGTAACATAGTAAAAAATCTTTCAGAACTCATTATATTAAAATAAAACTGGTTCAGGTTGTATTAATAATCAACGTTTCGACAAACTCAACGTCCGTCTTCGTTAAGAAAACTGATGCAGTTTTTCTGATGAAAACGTATGTTAGTTCGCGGTGTGCGTAGATTATTAATAAATATTAATACAGATAATTGTTAGAAGTTTGAGATATGACGAAATAGTACCTAGAAATTTTTATATAATTTTAGTGCAAACCTAACATATATTTTTCAATAGTTCCACCAAAATCTTTTCATTAATGACGTGATTATTTGTGTGATTACATTTCGATTTGGTATATCGATAACGAAATATCATTCTACCATCTAGTAGGCTAGGACAAGGGCTATGAAAAGTATGGGGGTGGTTATTTGTGGGTAGTGGTGATATGTTGTTCATTTATTTGCGGGCATTTTCAATACCACGTGCCCGATTCGCGAATAAACATTCATCAAATGTCACTCCCCGGCCACACACATAGCTAACCGCGATAAAATCAAATTTGAAATACGCGCGTTTTGTATCTGTCAATGATGGCCGTTATTTATCCGTTCAACGTGCGCGTATAATGTTACCAAATCGGGAAATATTGGCCCGATAAAGTTTCATTCACAATAGGAAAGTAATGTTAATGTTTAGTGATAGTATTATGGCCGTTAAAAATAACGGTTCGTTAAAATGAAAATTCTTGGATCTTGTAAGAAATTTTGTTGTAATAAACAACGATAAGATTTCTTACGGATTTCAAGAATTTTCACTTTAACGAAGATGTATTAGCGGGCATTATTCAATTTTAAATAACGGAATTATATTGATAATTTTCGGTAACTGGTGTGATTTAGAAATAACCCTGGTGTTTTGAAAAACTTTCGTTAAAAATAGCAATCCGTTAAAAAGAAAATTTTGAAATTCTGTAAGAAATCTCGTTGCTATATAGCGAGATTTCTTACGGAATTTCAGAATTTTCATTTTAACGGACCGTTATTTTTACCGAAAGTAATTCAGAATACGAGGGCAAGTAATAAATAAAGAAAAATATATTGTAGCAGTAAAAAAATCATTCAGAACACATTATATTAAAATAAAACGGCTTTAGGTTGTAGTTCTGTACTTTTACATAATATGAATATAAAATACGTATATTTTATGTAAGTTTACTTACTTTTTTGGTAATGAAAAAACATATAATATGGTAAATTAATTATTTTACTTAAAATTACAAAATTATATTATTTTTATATGTAAAATGACAACTTTCTTTACAGTTAAGAAAATATATAATTATATTATAATTACATCGACTCATAAATTTTATTACTTTTTCTAAACTTTATCACAACTAACGTTTCGGATTAAATTGCGAATAAGAAAATAAAAATAATAGATATAATTGTTGATAAATGTATTTTAATATATGTAAAGGAGTCTGAACAAAAAAAATGTATTGTATAACGCAAACACTGCATACAACATACAATAATCAACTAACAAACAATTAAACGGCATTAGTATTCGACAATACCATTTCGTTCATATTGTGAATGAATGCTTAGCGATAAGTTGACACAATCTGCGTGCGGAAACGTTGAATTTATGTCGCGCGCGACCGATAACGAGCAAAGATATGCAAATACTTTACCACCAGAGCGCGCCAGCCACAACTAAAAAGGAAAGACGGTCGTCGCCGCGACGCCGCGCGTCGAAGCAAAACTTTGATACGCACAACGACGGCGGCGACGGCGGCTATTGAAAAAGCGACTTCAAAAGAAAATATGCAAAGTACAATTTTTGCATAAGTCTGCAGTTATAGTACGTGTTGCCATTTTTAAATCAATATTCCAAACGGGACGACAGGGCGCCCGCACACCGCATTGGGACATATAAATCTAAAATGGAAAAAAAAAAGAATGAAATTTGCCTCACAATAGAAGGTATGAGGACAGAAATTCTATATTGAAAACAGCGATGTAAGTATGTCTTTAAAGGAAAAACAATATTACAATATACATTATTTACTGTTAAACGTTACATTTAATATATATATATATATATATATATATATATATATATATATATATATATAATAAAATAATTAATTTACCATATTATATATGTTTTTTCTACCGAAAAAGTAAGTAAACTTATAAATTTACATATTAAACTGGTATAAAACAGTTGCTCAAAGTTTTTAAAGACGACGCAATATTGCAAAATCTATATTGAAATTTAATTTCAATATTTTTTGTGTCGATTTACTTAATTTTCGATAAAAATATTAATAAAACATCTATATTAAAATTACAGATAAAACTAAAGAAAGCTCCCAAGAAGATCTTAAAAATATTGTAAACATGTTTACATATAATTTTAATATTGCTTACGAATATAATATTTTCTGCTTTATACAATATTTTTGTGTATATACTTATTTTGCATTAACCAAACATCTTTCGTCTCCTTTTTTCCGGAATTCTCTTTTAAATTAGTTTACTTAATGTTTTGAAGCAAATTATAAAGTTTGAAGAAAATTTCAAATATATTCCACAAATATTTATATTACATCAAATGTATTTTATTACGGTAAATATTTGATAAATAATTCATTTTTATTTTTTAATAACAATTGTAGCTTTAAACTAATGTTTTTAGAAGAAACTATGAATATTTAACATAGTAAAATATCTTTCTGAACTCATTATATTAAAATAAAACGGCTTTAAGTTGTATTTGTGTATTTATAGTAAATAAACAGAACATAGTAACAAGTTACTAATCGTAAGTAACAAAATAAGTAACTAGAAAGTAAGCCAAATTTTAATATTTAAATTGTAGAGTAAAATTCAAAGAATCTATAATAATTGCAAGACCCAATAATATTAACAGTAGATTGATAAGAGAAGCAATAGAAATTTATAAAAAAAAGGTCAATAATGATCTCTTCTCACATAGGCAATATGGGTAAAGTAATATTAATATTATGATACGAAAAACATTATATTATTATTTTAAAATAAAATCGAAATGAATAAAAATATGTAAACAAAGTTTTTGTGGAATAAGATTGAGGTAGAAAGGAATTGAGAAACAAAATTATAGATCCGGTTTTTCCTCTCTACCGGAAAGATATTTTTTAAATGGGTGAGATTTTCTCAAGGATTTATTTTCGTTACTTTCGACTGCAAAGAAAACAAATTATAAAACCTATTTGAATATGTAAATATTTGAATGCGGCATGGAAAATAAAAGGAAATGGAATTGAAATTAAAAAATAAAGAAATTAAAAAGAAGAGTTGTATCTGAATCGACTAGTGCATAAGAATTTTGAAAAAAATTGTTTTTATTCAATAAGGCTTTTATTTATTTTCGATTAATTTTTTTCGTTAAATACATATCCTAAAGTCAAACTTTATATTCCTATTTAAAGTAATTTGGAACAACTGTAAAAAAATTTATGTATGTTTACTGGAGATAATATTTCAATTAAAAAAAAAAACTTTAAAATATCGAGATCAAAGATTTATAGTAAGTATATAAGTTTCATATGTAATCACAATGAAAAAAGTAAAATAAAATCTGTCAAAAATTTAAAATTACAAGGTTGATCTACCAGACAAAATGGTCGCTGAAGATTAAATTCTAAAATAAAACTGCTTTAGGTTTAAGTTTTGTATTAATATTAACATCAGATTAATAAAAAAAGCAATTGAAATTTATTTAAAAAATAATGTAGTACAATAATGACATTATTATTTTTTCGAGAAAAAAATAATAAGTACATATTTCTAAAAATTTAGACATGTAACGTCAAATTTGTAACAATTTTAGCTTTGAATATTAGTGAAGATTTTGACCGTCAAATATAATCTTGCTATTTATGAGAAACTATGTAAAATATGTTTTTCAGAAATAATAATTGTACCTATATTTGTAGTTTGTTGTACAAGTTTTAAATAAATTTACAGCAAAGCAGAATTTAATACTATATGATCGTATGATATAAATAACAATATGTTTTTTTTTTATATGTAAACAATATTCTTTGAGTTTGTGTTCAATTTAGATTTCAATACTATTCAATTTCGAGTGTTGTATCGCACGTGCTACCAATCAGATTTCACCGAAAATAAAGAATTTACTTTTTTGTAAATATATCTCTGTGAGTGCAATATGTTTGATCAAAACAAAAATATTTATTTTCGCTTTGCCTCATTTTTCTTTATGAAAATATTTCTGATTTAGTTTTTATTTATAAACTGTAAATATAAACAAGATTAGAAGTATATGGGCAAACCCATATATAGACTACTTTGACATTTCTCGTAAAGTTGGCAACACTGTATTTTAATAATATTATAATTTATGTGGGCACTAGGACATACTTTTCTGAAAATTTGATCAAAATCGAATAAATAATGTAGCCACAATGAGTTTTTTAAAAATTTTGTGATTTTTTTCTCGATTAGTTGGCAACACTGTATTTTGTTAAAATTGCATAATTTATTTAGGCACTAGGAAAAACTTTTATGAAAATTTGATTAAAATCGGTTAAATAAAATGGTCAAAATAAATTTTTAAAAATTTTACTAATTTTTTTCTCGGAAAGTTGGCAACACTGTATTTTGTTAAAATTACATAAATTATATGAATACTAGGAGAATCTTTTGTGAAAATTTGAGTAAAATCGGTTGAATAACATGGCCATAATAAAATTTTTAAAACTTTAGTAATTTTTTTTTCGAAAAGTTGGCAACACTGAATATTAATAAAATTATGTAATTAATGGGAGCATTAGGGAAATCTTTTCTGAAAATTTGATCAAAATCGGATAAATAACGTAGCCAATATGAATTTTTAAAAACTTTAGTAATTTTTTTCTCGGAAAGTTGGCATCACTGGAAAAAACCAAAACCACATGACCATCTTGGGCACTAGACAAATTTATCCTGAAAATTTCATTAAAATCGGTTGAACCGTCTAGGAGGAGTTGCGCCCACAAAATTTTGACTTACGACCGAGCGAGCGAGCGAGCGAGCTGACGACGCACATCCATACACCCACATAAACTAAGTTCAGATTCGTCATCTACAGGCTATATGAAGGATTTCTATACAATTTTTTTTTTTTTTGAAAATGTTACAGACACCGTACCAAACGCTATACTACTTTTTCCTTACAGTCAAAGTAGTAAAAACTGTATAATAAAAAATAAAATGGCTTTAGGTTTAAGTTCTGTATTAATATTTATTAATAACCGACGTACCGACGAACTCAACGTCTGTCTTCATCAGGAAAAATGATACAAATAACAATTTCAGTATAAATAAAAGAAGCCGTTTGTTTTAATTACTTATTGATATATTATTTTAAAAAATAAAAAATAAATTTGTGTTATTATACATATTTATATAATTTCTTTTTTTATATGGACAAATATATTGATTTAATATGAAAATTTATAACTTATTTGAAAATCTAGTTTCATATTTCCAGTAGGTACAGAATTGTTGTGTGGTTGACGTATTGTTAGAGTAAACTATGACATCTAACAAGAGAGCGTAACAGGTCGTCTAGTTTTTCGATCATCTTCTACGGTCTGTTAGCTACAAGTAACGAACTGCACTTCACTAGTTGACGTTTCAGTTTTCAACTACTTCTGTTGCACGTGATATACGACACAGAATGCACACACCGCCAACGAAACTTGAGCTTTTACGGGGCGCAACTTTCGCGTACTTTCTCTAACGATGAATGCAAAACCCAACCGCTCTAATATCATTCAATCAACCGATGTGCACCTTATTAGGATTGTATTGATTATATTTTGCTAATTACAAAATGTACTTAACTTTGATCAGTAAAATACATTTTTTTATATTTTACTTATTTGAATATCATCATTTCAAAATTAGGTACATACATACATATATACATACACAATCACGCCATGTACCCAAAAGGGTGTGGCACAAACTCTTTTCATCATTCCGAAATTAGTCGCCTCCAAACATTCCTATCCAAACAAGCAACTTTCGCTTCATCCACATTCATAATTCTTCTCATACATGCTCTTTTATTCCTACTACTTGGAAACTTTCGCTCACGCAAAACACTCTCAATCATACCACTCCAACTACTCATCGGACGTCCACGCAAACGTATACCATCAAAATCATTCAAATAAATCTTTTTAACCAAACGTTCATTAGACATTCGCTCAACATGTCCGAACCATCTTAACTGACTAACACGGCAACTTTTGCTACAAGATTTTTTTCAATTTCACTCTCATCATACACTAATCTATTTCGTATCCGATCTCTCCTATTTACACCACATACCCCACGTAAAAATCTCATTTCCACAGCAGTCATTTTCCGTTTATGCTTTTGCATGATTTTAATTGAGAATATTATCCAAAAATTGCTGGACAATAGTGAAATCGTGTTCGAAATAATTTTAACAAATTTTAATTTAAGCGTGATTTGTTTTTGAAACAATAAATATAACTTTAATAACATTTACACTTGAAAAAAACGTTTTAAAAAATTAATAAAAAAATATAAATAACTAAAAAAATTACTATTAAAAAAACGCTTGCTTATTTTCAAAGTTGTATTATATTGTATATTGTATGATATTAAAGTAATGTTTTCTGCGTTGACACGAAGAATTTTAGAAATATTTTAATTTCCACTTAATCGCAGTAAACTAATTATATAATTAGTAAATTTAATAAATTTGGAAAAATGTATTGGCCTCGTCGAGATTTCTTGCCGTAATGCAATGTGTAGTTTCTCTTTAGTTGGGTTTGACTAGTTACCATAATTCTAGTTTTCATGAGAGACAACGCCACGTGGTATAGGGGCTTTAATACCATCAAAGGTACTCGGTACGTCGTATCAGTCTCTCACAACACGCAGAATCCTATTACTCTTTTCCTTGCAAGATGCTTACCACTGCAAATTTCTACCTAACTAAGTTCGTGCCTAATCGTATTATTAGTCGACTAGAAAGGAAACCGAAGGACTAGTTGGTGACTAAATATTATATGTAGTTTACCTTATATATATATATATATATATATATATATATATATATATATATATATTATAATAATAAATAGAAAATTCACGACTAGAATGTATATATTATAATGTATAAAATACAATTAAACTCTCATTAAAAATTTTGTGTCGTGTCTTCAGGACATGTTCTTTTTAGAAAATTCAGAATCAAATACCTAAATGGTACAGCAATTTTAAAATTTGCAAAACATACAAATCATGAAATCGATAAATAATTAAAAATAACAGATCAAGTTTGTTAATAAAAAATCAATATTACTTTCTTATTAATACATATTTGACTACAATTTTTGTTATATGTATTGGATTCTTATTAACAAAATTGATCTCTACCGAGAAATACGGTAATAAAATATAAGGTAAATAAATTTTAATATGCCCAACAAGAACGTATTTTTGTTGTACTGCAGAAGACACAAAATTGTTACAAAGTAATATACATACTACATGTAACACCATCTAACTTTACAATATTAATATTAGAATATTCAGTATAGTTTATGACTACCGTTAGTTAGGACAAAGTAACTAGTAATAAACGCTAGACGTTCTAAATATTTATAAATAATTAATTTTGTTCTCAACAATTTTACATACATAATACTTACAAACTATGTGGAAATTTCAAATATTTATTGAATGCTATTTCTGTCAAATATTCCATAAAATCAATATCACAATATTATATAAAATCAAATATCAATATTAACAGCAGATTGATAAAAAAAAGCAATAGATATATAAAGAAAAAGATTGTCCAGGCACTGATTTAAATAAAATTTGGCTTCCTTTCATTAATAATAATTTATAAATTTTATGATCTAGTTACTTATTTTGTTACCTAGTAACTTGTTTCTGTGTTCTGTTTACTGTAAATGTAATTTGTATGAGTTTTTCTGATAAAGATGTACGTTGAGTACGTCGAAACGTTGATTATTAATAAATATTAATACAGAGCTATAACCTAAAATCGTTTTATTTTAATATAAAGACTTCTGAAATTTTTGTAATTTTATAATTTTATTTTATTCTATTCTATATATTTCAGGAGGAAAAACATGTAAGCAAAATATAGTTTATGAGATTTTAGATTGACAAATATGAATTTATATTATATTTTAATTGTTAGGTACTTAATAATTTATCAGATACATAAATTAATATTGAAAACTATTTCGAACAGGTTATTATTATTATGGAAGTTGTATGATTATGTATTATTAATTTACTGGAAAATAATGTACTGATTTTATCATTTTTTTTAATATAGTTAACGGCTTAACAGTTCCCGTGTTAATTTATATCGCTATATAATCATGCGAGCTATAAATTAAAAAGAAAAATTAATTTTGTCATGCTAAAAAATATATTCTGCCTGGTATTAACAAAAATAAGTAAGAATATTGAAAATATTAATTTGAATAAAAATATATTCAATGTAAAACTTATTTTTAACAAGTTTTTATTAACTCGCTATATTAATTTTTTGTTTGTTTAAATAATTATTTTGTTTATTAGTTTAAACTCAAAATAATAATATATAAATAATCATCCCAACTTAATATACTATCAGAATACTTTCCCCTAATACAATGTAGTAATAAAATGGTTTCATATTGTGAATCCACCTGATTTAACTAAATTTTCAAGCAAATATAATATAGTAGTACACATCTTGAATATTGTGGCTTGTGCCGGACTTGGCGCAGATTATATTAACCGTATATACTACAAGGAAGTGACATTTTATGTTGAGATGTTGTAGTTGTTTGTAAATACCAGTTTGCGAGGAGCCGTGCCGTTATTCGAGTACACGGCGAATGGCCGTATATATATATTCGAAATGATAGTCCCAAATGGTTATTTCGCAAACCGAAGATAGTTTGCGTGCGACCAATATTTGAATGTGCTTCAAATACTGCTGGTACCACTTATGTTCCAGATGCATGTGATGCAGGGACAAGTTGAAATTTCAGCATTTCCAAATATTTGATTTTACTTAGATACGATTAGATTGCCAGCGATATGGGCGGACAAATGTTTATTTTTTAAAGAAAATTATCAAACATTTGAATACGAAATAATAAAAAAAAACATGCTTCAGAATATCTTCATGACATAAAATTTGAAGATAAGGCAGATTAATAAGAGAAGCAATAGAGATTTATAAATGAATCACTGTGACATAGCATTGAGTTAAATAAAGTTTGGCTGCCATTAATTAATCTATAATTCTTATAATCTAGTTACTTATATATTACTTAGTAACTTGTTAGCTGTGTACTGTTATTTATTTTAATGTCATTGATAAATTTTGACCTGATGTGTTGTCGAAACATCGGTTTATCCGAAAACAGATTTATTTTAATGCAATGAGTTCTGAAAAATATTTTACTATTTGAATACGAGTTTGTAAAAGTATATATTTATGTATAAATTTCAGTGTTACTTACTAACATTATTCTATTCTTCTGTAAGATCTTTGAGTTTTTTGTATTACAAAAGATATATATCGCTAATCTATATAATTTACACAACAAAATGTAATTTGTTTAACATACATGTATAATTTATAATTTTGATGTTACTTGTTACATTTACATGTACCTAATATATGGCTGAGATTCAGATTTGTGATATTTGAATTGAAAGAAACAAAACTATTCACGAAACTGATTTCGAGAGAGTGGAAAGAGTTTTTGCTACATTTATTTTGTATGTATGTGCTGTACTGTTATAAAAATATTATGTAAAAGTATAGTTCATATTATTCTAACATAGACACCAACTAGTTGATGAGTCGTAAAATACATTTGAGAAGCTATTCTTATTTAACCTAGATGGCGTTGGATGCCTGCTAAGCTGTGTAGCTGGTTCTGGCTGGCGGCTAAGTTTTAATTAAATGAATTAATTAATCTAGAACCATTTTACTGACCTAAATAGGAAATGAAAATCAAGCTTGTATACTGTTTTCGTACAGGTGTATAGCTTTATTATTAATTGTTTCATTTAAGACGATCTGATCTTTATGAACTGTGTACATTTATATTACCTATTTGCGTTTATATATATATTACAACAAAAAAAAAACTAATGCATAAAAATTTATTTAAAATAAAAAAACTTTAAGATTCTGTATTAATTTTGATTAAAAATTGACGTATTCTACGTACACCATCATCAGGAAAAATGATACAAATATATCATTGTGTTATAACATGTTATAACATGTTATAACATTTTAATATAATAAAAAAAACTCATTATATTAAAATAAAAAGGCTTTAGCATATATTTCTGTATTAATTTTAATTAAAAATCGACGTACGTTATCAAAAATCAAATACATAAAACTGCAGTAATTAATTTTTAATAAATATTGTAATATTTTACAAAGTACATAATTGTGTTTTATTATTTTATCTAATTACTCAATATGTTTCATGAAGTACAAATTTTTGTTTTGTTTCATAAAATAGTTCATTCCGATTTTTTTTACAATAATTAAAATTTACTTAACAGAATATCCTAGCGATTATGAAACCCCCAGTTAAAAAATATTCCATCTCATAAACCCGTCACAAATCAATAGCGCGTACCAATTTAATTATTCTATAATTCATTCATCACCATACGAAAAAAATTGTTTCCCAACTCGCCATAAATAAAAACCCCCCCACGTGAACGATAATCTCATCCCCAATTAATCTAATTTGACATTCACTGCTACCATATCCTACCCTATCCCTATCTCGAAAAACAGGAGAGGGGTGTGAAAATTTAAAGGTGCTTCACGCTGTCAAAATATTAATTTTCATTCGAGGGCAAGCACTCGATTTCCGTGAGCATTTTCCACTAGAACGAATCTAATTTACATGAACAATGTCGCTCTCAAATGCGGCCATAACCAGAAACTATAGTCAAACACAAACTTGCAAGAAAACAAACCGATTTACCAATTTGCATTTTCTTCGCGGGATGCAACTATTTAACGCATAGATGCACGCTGTTGGTAAAAGGTTAAGTAAACGGGGTGGATTGCTACGTGAAGGATGAAGCTATACGGTAAATTTTTCAGACGTGATAAAGTACCCGCATTGTTTGATGTAGTGGTATCGTTATAATTTTCCTTTCGCGTTGATGAATAGGGTTAATTGATGGAGCTGGGGGTTATTGGACTAAAAATAATAATAAAAGAAGTGTTGAATTTATTCATTGTGCAGTGCATGCCGCTTAATGTTATCACATAACAAATTTTGGAGTAAATTTTACATATAATACATTAATAATATTTTACTATACAAAGTTAAAATTAATTATCAATATATTGATGCAAATCTTTAACACGATTTTTAAATTGTGTATATGACATATGAAATATATCTAGTCTAAGTTGATAATAATTATTTCAGTTTGCACATAAAAATAATTGAAGAATACTTATATAACGGACGGTACATTGAGATCCAACAAATTCAGAAGCATTCTTACATCTAACTGCTTATTAATAATCTTATATAAAAATAATAATTTTGAATTCTGCGTTGCTGAAACGATGTGTACAATTAAATTCTTGAACTCATTGAACAATAATTATCATCAGAAAAAATTTATACAATAATTGACATTTACAGTAAATAAACAGCACATAGAAATAAGTTACTAGGTAATGAAATAAGTAATTAGATCATAAAAGTTTACAGATTTATTATTATTATTAATAGTTTTACAATATGGCCGCCGAAGATATCAAATGAAATACGCTTGACGTTGTAGTTATGTTTGGTGCTACCATCAGTAGTGTATACAGTAACTAATTACTGTATAATAATGTGCAATATTGTACTAGTAACATAATGAACTCCTTCTACATAGGCAATATAGTAACGTAATGATACGCTTTTTATCACTATTGAAAAAGCAATATAATGCCAGTTGTACAATATTCAAAACAAGATAAAATTGTAACATTCAAACACTGAACCCACTTGAATGACATTGACAAATGTGTGAGTAATTTACGGCAAGTAAATTCGTCGGTAATATTTCGCAAAAAAAGACATATTTTCTCTGCGCACCGCCACCGTCTGTCGCTGGTTCGTCTTCTTTGCTCGCGCATAATAAATGGGCTAGGTTTCGCGTCGCGCCATATACCTCTTATACATATATATATATATATATATATATATATATATATATATATATATATATATATATGCGTCGTGTCTTGCACGACATTCCGCGGGCGACACCCAGCGCCACCATTCCTCATCTAAAGCAAATCCGACTGGAAATATAAAAGCATACACGTGTGATATATCTTATATGACAAGATAATATTTCGTTTCTGTGGAAGACACACAGAGTTTCACACTCTCGCACACCCGTGAAATATTCACATTGGAAAAAATGTATTATATAAGGGAATTACGAGTAATTCGCGTATGCCCCGGCGAAAAGACCTCGTTGCTGCCAAGCACTGTTACCAACTTTGCTAGATTTATGATATAATGTTGGCGAGAAATCGTTATTGAAATACTAATTTGAAAATATGCTGTCTTATAATGCGAAATGTAGGCTGTTTAAGATTTGTTAATATTATATTAAATCTGCTGTTGCGCAATGTAGGTTAGAATATCTTTATGATGTAAAATTCTAGGATACTGTAATAATTGCAAGACCTCGTCAATATTAACAGTAGATTGATAAGAGAAGCAATAGAAATTTATAAAGACTAGTAATTGACTAGTAATTGATTTAAATAAAATTTGGCTTCCTTTAATTAAAACTTTATTTACTATAAATGTCATTTGTATTTTGAGTAACAGTCGTTGAGTTCGTCGAAACGTCGATTATTAATAAATATTAATATAGAACTAAAACCCTACATAGGTACATTTTATTCTAATATAATGAGTTCTGATTTTATAAATTTTATAATCTAATTATGATATTTTGTTATTTAGTAACTTGCTTCTATATTCTGTTTATTTACTGTAAATATCATTTGTATCATTTTTTCTGACGAAGATGTCGATTATTAATAAATATTAATACAAAACTACAACCTAAAGCCGCTTTAGTTCAATACAATAAATTCTGAAAAAAATTTACTAATAGTAGATTACAAGAATTTAAAACAAATTAATCGTTTAATATAAAAACTAAAACTTTCATTTTATAGTTTATCGACTCATTTTGCGATATACTATCGCCCTCTAAATGCGTACACAGAAAATACCGTAAACACCCTGTGTATGTATTAAATCTAATGCAATGAAAAACTGGAGATAAACCAACGCTAACTTGATGCAAATGTTAAAGATCAACCTTATACATTCGGCAAGCAAAAGATGGCGTTAGGCTAAACATTTTCAGCATATTCTACTTTGTCTTTTCCATCTTACTTGCGTACAATGTAAACAGGGCCGGATTATGGCCTAGACAAAAAAGACAAATGTCTAGGGCCCGCATAAAAAGGGCCCGGCCTGCAGTCGGTCAAATTTCATTTTTATGTATTTTTACGCAATAAAGTCCTATTATTTTTGCCCGGAGAAAAAAAATGTCTAGGGCCCCACAAAAGGTTAATCCGGCCCTGAATGTAAATACATTTTACTCGGATAATCTGTATCCAGGTTAGAATGCAGCATTTACAAATGAATCTTATCTTTCCAAGCAAATAAATTTAAAAACGAATAGAATTGCTGTCAAAGTACCTACCGGATTGTCTTTGTGCAGGGAGAAAGAAAGGTAAATTGTGTTTTTCGGGCACGGGAAAATATCGCGACTATCAAATGCTTTTTATAAATGGAAAAAAACCCGTAAATGGATTATGGCTTTCCATCTTCTTTTGCCAAAATATATATTCGGTAATCAGCCAGACGATATCTGGATAAGCAAGATTTATTAATATTGATACAATCATTGTTTTCGAATGAGAAATAGAATGATTAAAACATAAATCAAATACGTTGGTGATAAATTCGAGTATTTGTTCAAAAAGTATTGTCGCAAAGTGTGCTCTATTAGCTAAAATATATACTAAATTTTTCATGTATTTATTTATATTTTATTATTTTGTTCATTCGTAATATAAAAAAATAATTTATCAACTCCAAAGTGATCTACATCAATACAATACATACAATACGAAACATAAATCTAACTTCTCTATTTTAGTTATAAATTTAACTAAAGCTAAGTTTAATCCAAATCACATTGGCCTAATCTTTTACAATCATAAAATTTGAAAGTAATTTCAAATTTCATTTAAAGAAATTTTTCATCGACAAAAACTATTGTAAGTTTGATGATTATCTTAGTGACAAGTTCTAATTTTCAGTTGTAATGTAAATTCTTATGTACTATAATTTTTATGTATTTTTAATTGACTTTTCTCATACCATGTGGTATATATGGAAACGAAAAATATTATTACATATTTTTATTATCAATCAATATTAAGTATTTTATTATAATTTTAATTTTTTTATTGTACTATACTGCACTGCATTAGTTTAGTTTCTGTATATATATTCAATTAAAAGAAAAGCATAAAAAATGGGAAACTGCACAAAATTTATTTATATTTCAATGAAATACAAAATTTAATTTAAGCAGTTAATCTTTGTTCACGAGTAAAGTTGAAAAAGTAGTCTGAACTTGTATTGATTTTTACACAAAACTTTATTAAAATCTTCAAGCGATAAATTTATTGCCTAAGAGGTAAGTATCAATTAACAGTTGAACCATAAAAAAGTAATTTTATAATTAATTTTGAATTTCGCACGTAAATTTCCAAGACGAAACTTTTTAAAACTTATCAAAGTTACGTAAATTTTAATCAAAAATGAACTTCCTTTTCAGCTGCTCAAACACTCTCGTTTTGTTTTATGTATATTTAAAAATTCTCTAATAAAATATTTTTATTTTTAATTAAAATTTTCGAAATATACTAAAAAAACGTTTGATATTTATTCACGAATGTGAATATGTGTCTGATATATAAATTTAGAAACGTACACGTACACGTATTAAAGTTATATTTTTGACTTTTTCACATTGATAACAAAAATTAAATTAAACATTAAAACACAAACATTGGATTTGTTTAAAAAACATCTTTATATATAAAATTTTAACAATATCGCTGTTTTCAAGTAAAATTTAACAAAATTTAACATATAAAATTAATTTTAATAAGGTAACACAAATGTTATGTGGACATTTTCTTTGCAGATCAGTTTAATATGCATTTTCTAAACAAAACTATAATTAATTCAACCTTTTTATGTATTTGTTTTTTGTACCAAGAACAATTTAAAAATTATTTTATTTTATTAACTTTTTGTCACAGTATTTTATTTTCAATAATAAATCTAGAATTTCTCATTTTACTATAAGTCTACTTTTTAAAATACTTATATCATACGATTAAATTACAAAATATAAAGTAGAAAACTTACAAAGAAAGATTTATTTATCAGTGAATAAAATTATTGACAATAAACTAATATATAGCTCTTTATATCAAGTTTGGCTCCAGAATTTATGTTTATTGCCTATATATATATATATGTTTTCTATACATATAGCTAAAATATTGTAACGTAAAACCGACTTTGTTGCGTAATTTATTATTGGTTATTGTTATACTAGCGCCAAAATTTGATTCATATCTTGATTTATTTAATATGTTCATTTAATCATTCAGCCATTTATTATAATTCGTACCAAAAACATAAATAATAAATACATTTTACTGCAAACTCGACTATTTCTCTGAATCTCTCTATCTTTCTTATTGAAATGCTAAATGTGATTGTATCTGTGATTCGAATTATTTGTTTCGCACGCAAGTTCTATCGATGAATTTTAATTTATATTTCGAAAATATATAACAGATGTTTAAATTTTATAGCATAAAACAAAAAAACCAACGGGTTAACAATTAATTTAATTAAATTTGTATTTAATTTTATTATATAATATTAAAAAAGTTATTGCACGTGGTCTAAATCAATAATTAAAACTACGTCAATAATTATTGGTTCAAATATTTAAGTAAATTTTTGTGTATAATTAAAAATAAAAGTTCGATTAACATAGTAAAAAATCTTCTAGAATTATAGAAATAATAATTTATCGTACATTACATTTTCAACAGACGCGAAAATATAATATTCCATTTGTGTAGTTTGCATAGAAATAATGTCTAAATAATATCAATAACAGTTTTCTATTCGGTACGACACGGCACGTTTTCCATATAGAGTTATAATAAAAAGATATAGACGCTTTTCTAGTAGACTTAACGAAATGTTTAATACTTACCAAGCCTTTCGGTGGGCGGCAGATTGTTGTCCCGCTAACTATATTCAAAACCTGGAAATACAATTCAAATTTTTAGTATATGGACAGTGAAAAGAATAAAATATTCTAATGTACTATAAAAATATTTTTAAAATTACGTTTTTATTATTTAGTACTACTTATTGTTAGTTTTTGAAAAAAATAAATACGATACATCTGCCTCAAAATTCTGTAATTTTTACATAATTCATAATAATCACATAAAGTAAGTGAAAATAACTTAATAAGTATGTAAAATTGCTTACTTTTTGCAAATTGCATCACATACTTAATATAGAATTAAATATTGTTGGTATAACTTTATAAATTATGAAAAATTACAGCTTGCATATTAATATCTGTAATAATTCATCAAAATAATGAGACTTAGTATATATTTTGTGGAATAATACTAATAAAATATTTTAATTGTAATTCATTCATTTCAAATACATTCTTTATGCAGATTTAGAAATGTATGTAATTATACTAACAATAATATTAAACTAAACAAATTATACCTATTTATGGAGAATTAATAATAGCAAATTTACTGAAGTTCTGCAAATTTATTAAAAGATACTTTACTAAAAAAAATTGTAATATTACATACATATGTATTTTTCCATCTCGTTGGTAATATATAAAATATTACATAATGTTTGTAATAGTTTTTATATTATATATTTTTAAACAATTACAGCAGTTGAGTAATTATATTTAGAAATACTGGGCATCATAGTGTCTCATGATTTATAGATAAAATTACATAATTTTTTTTTAAAGTGTATCGAAGAATAGGTACATTTACTGAGAATTTTAATTACTTTTAACATGTTAAAATACATTATTCCCAACTAGTAATTTTTGTTTTTTGACAGACAATTTATATATATATATATATATATATATATATGTATTTTATATTTGACATGATTGGACATTTAATAAATACTTCTTTAAAGACATATCAATATTTTGAAGCAGACATGAAATACGAGGCATATGTATACAGCATTTATTAAGTTATATTAGATTATATTCTAAATTGTCGAACATTTATAGCGATTGCTCATATCCGCGACTCGGTATAATAAAGTAAGAATAAATTCAACACTACGGTACGTGCAAACATGAAGCACCATCTGGTTTAGAGCACGTGTTTCCGATGCGAAAATTCTAGATAACAACGTCTTAAAAATTTTCCAATCAGACATCGCAAAATTTTATCACTAATAAAAGTCAAAAAATATTAAATCGCTTATTTTACGTTTTACTCGAACAAGAAATTTTTACTTTTATGCCAGTTGTCGGAACGCAGATATATTGCCGTCATCGTAGCGCCGTATATATGTATATTGAATTCTTTTTCTTATACCTTTGATCTTCTTACAAAGAAAAATGCAAGGTAAAATCGTCGAGCTATATCAATGTTACAACTCGCGATATTCGTTTTATTAAAATTGAAAATTGCAAATTCAATTAATATAACCTGATGTTCAAAGAAAAATAAATTTAATAATATATATATATATATATATATATATATATATATATATATATATATAGAAATTAAAATGTAGTTAATTCTTTTATTACCAAACCCGTGACACTTAAAGAGTCACGTTTGAAGTCGAAAATAGTAATTAAACATATAAACATAATAAAAATAAGTAAATAAACAAATAATAATATAATAATAATAAAATATCAATTGCACTATTATATATTAGTCAAAAGCAATATTTCTATCAATAGTGTACATAACTTCACACAGCTGCCATTTGACATTTGCATTATATACATAATTTTTCAAATTTTTGAAAACCAAGATGAAATCGTAGAAATATGAAACTTGCCAATTCTCAAATAGGGAATGAACCAATTAAAATGACATTACTTCCACCAAAATCGGTTCAGAGGTTTAGGAGGAAATTCTGGAGAAACATATATACACATACAAACATTTGACAATTAGAGAGATTAATTATTTAATTAGTTCATCAAAATAAATTAATGGCGACTTAAGCAACAATAAAATATGATAACCTAAAACAAACAAAAAAAACTTAATTGTATTCTATACAACTGTTTCTAATAAACAAGTTAATAAAAAAACTCTATTAGCTATTATCATCAATAGCGAGTGACTGTCCAATAAACTTGTTTTCAACCTCACTAAAACCTATTCAAAGAGAAAAAAAAAAGGCGGACAAAAGAGAGAAGACTAAAGCTTTCCAGCTAGCTTAAAATATTCAGCCGTTAATGCAGTTGGCTGCCATTGCACGGGGGGGTGCAAATAAATCCCGAACGGTGTATCGCCCAGTTTTATCCCGAACATGCCGACGTTAAGAGGATTTCATCTCTAGGCGTTGTTGTGTGTTTGTTTTCGTATCATTTGTTTTGTGTTTTCGTTGGCGTGCGCTGCGCGAAAAATTGATGTACTGTCTTGTTGCCCCCCGTTCCCTGTCTGTATCATATGTGGGTTTAGTAAGGGCTTGGGTGTTTTGCTGTTAAACCCAGCGGAAGCTCTGGTGCTAAGTCGTGAAAATTGAATACGACGTGTGGGATAAGAAAAAAAGAAAACGGGAAAAAGATCATAGGTGGTGTTGAACCGTTATTGCATTTAGGTGCTCAATGTTTTTCACTCGATTGTATTGGGATTGTGTTGTGATGATAGTGTTGCAACAGGGACTGATTTGGAATTTATTTGGGAGTGGTATGAATTGAAAGTGCTTTGCGTGAGCGAAAGTTTCCAAGTAGTAGGAACAGATGAGCATGTATGAGAAGAATTATGGATATGGATGAAGTTAAAGTCGCTTGTTTGAAAGAGGTTGATTTCGGGATAATGGAAAGAGTTTGTACCACACACTTTTGGGTATATGGCGTAATTGTTAATGTATGTATATTTTTTTTACAGTGTAGGGATGTGTTTTTGTTCAATATGATTATTATTTTAATTATTTTGATAAAAATATATATAAAAAAAAATTCGTAAAATAATAATGATATAAAATTAAAATAATGAAATTTAATATTTTAAAATATTCCTAAATTATATTATATATTATATGTAATTTTTATATATTTATATCAGAAATATTTCATAGGCGTATCATTACTACTTTGACTGCAAGGAAAAAGTAGTATAGCGGTTGGTACGGTGTCTGTAACATTTTCAAAAAAAAAAAAAATTGTATAGAAATCCTTCATATAGCCTGTAGATGACGAATCTGAACTTAGTTTATGTGGGTGTATGGATGTGCGTCGTCAGCTCGCTCGCCCGCTCGCTCGGTCCTCAGACTAAATTTTGTGGCCGCAACTCCTTCTAGACGGTTCAACCGATTTTAATGAAATTTTTAGGATAAATTTGTCTAGTGCCCAAGATGGTCATGTGGTTTCGGTTTTTTCCAGTGATGCCAACTTTCCGAGAAAAAAATTACTAAAGTTTTTAAAAATTCATATTGGCTACATGATTTATCCGATTTTGATCAAATTTTCAGAAAAGATTTCCCTAATGCTCCCATTAATTACATAATTTTATTAATATTCAGTGTTGCCAACTTTCCGAGAAAAAAATTACTAAAGTTTTAAAAATTTTATTATGGCCATGTTATTCAACCGATTTCACTCAAATTTTCACAAAAGATTTTCCTAGTATTCATATAATTTATGTAATTTTAACAAAATACAGTGTTGCCAACTTTCCGAGAAAAAAAATAGTAAAATTTTTAAAAATTTATTATGACCATTTTATTTAACCGATTTTAATCAAATTTTCATAAAAGTTTTTCCTAGTGCTTAAATAAATTATGCAATTTTAACAAAATACAGTGTTGCCAACTTACCTAGAAAAAAATCACAAAATTTTTTAAAAATTCATTGTGGCTACATTATTTATTCGATTTTGATCAAATTTTCAGAAAAGTTTCTCCTAGTGCCCACATAAATTATAATATTATTAAAATACAGTGTTGCCAACTTTCCGAGAAATGTCAAAGTAGTCTATATATGGGTTTACCCATATACTTCTAATCTTGTTTTTTTATAATTATAGTGTTATATAGGTATAAATGTGTGTGTATACAAAACAAAACTATTTTTTTGCAGTTTAACTTGAATAAAAACAGGTTAAATTTTGTTTGTTTTTATAGTGCGCTTAGAACTTTTACTACTCACGTTGGATTACAATAAGCTTCAAGTTAAGTCGGGTCATACAACACGAAAGCAACTAAGCTGTAAAGCAAGCTTTGTGGTCACATGCAAGAAAAATTGCATTTCACAGACTTTCAGTTAGACGATTTCAGGTATATTAAACTTTTGGTGTATTCTATTTTCATTTAATATATTACATACACTATAAAATAAACTTAATATTACGTAAATTATCACAGTAAAATTACAAAATGTTGTTAATCTTACTGTTAAAACTTATATAAAATTACATAAATTTAAAATATATTTTTTACAGTGTAGAATTTGTGAAATAATATTAACGTAGCTTTAAACGTCCAATTTAGTAAAAATCTTTCAGAACTCATTATATTAAAATAAAATGGCTTTAGATTGTAGTTCTGTATTGTACCTAACTAGCTGCTGTATAATAATGTCATTATTGTACTAGTACATAATGACTGAATTAATTGAATTATATAACAATTTTTATTATTTACACAAAATATTTTAATAAAATTTGTAAAAAATATTTGATATAAATTCTATTATATTGATTATATGATAATAATTGTGAATCAACAAACAATAATATAATATGTTGAAGATGTCTGTGTCAACAAATTTGAAAAACATTCGTGGAAAGAATACTTATGAAAATGTCAAGCACTTTCTGAATCAATTCTGCACGCAAGAAAACTTAGAACGTCTCTGAATGTTAGCCAAAAAAAAAAAGACGTCAATATGCTGAAGATTTTTTTAAATAGAAGTCAATAGATACTTGAAATTTTCTTTCAACGGTTTCGCATTCATGTTAAACTAGTAGAGTTGAGATCGAGAAAATCAAATTGTTCACATATGCATATTACGAGAAAATTTGTTAATAATTTTGTACACAAATGCGGTTTTGTTATAATCAAATTCCAATTAAAATTTAATCGTATTACACTAGAGATTACTATACCGGGTGTAGAAATGAAATGTGAACCATAGGGATTTCAATGTTATTTTTTAAATACGGCTGTATCTCTTTCCCTATTGACTTTAGAGCAAATATTTAAATACAAAACTTGTTCAAAATGTGAAAATGCATGGTATAAAGTCAATTTTCTTACATAAATATTAATATTTTACGATATACAGGGTTAACCACTAAAAAATGAGTTATAACATTGGGAAACGGGAATGGTATCGAAAAATGCGGAATAATGAGTTCTATAATTCGGTGAAAAAATAATTGTTCTACGATACTTCGTTTAGGAGAAAAAAAATTAAAAACTGATTTTTGAAAAATTTCGTAAGTTGGTACCTCTGTGTTTTGTTTAAAAAAAAAAAGATTTTGGATATTTTAACACTGGCTTTCGTTGTCTACTCTTTTATCCTACTCTTTGTACCAGACACTTTTTTTTTCCTGTTTTTCTTTAATTTTTTATTCACCTTTTTCTGATTTTTCGAAAAGTTGATAAGGGGGGACCATTGGCATTTTTTTCGATAATCAGTTTTTAATTTTTTTTCTCCTAAACTAAGTATCGTAGAACAATGATTTTTTCACCGAATTATAGAACTCATTATTCCGCATTTTTCGATACCATTCCCGTTTCCCAATGTTATAGCTCATTTTTTAGTGGTTAACCCTGTATATCGTAAAATATTAATATTTATGTAAAAAAAAAATGACTTCATACCATGCATTTTCACATTTTGAACAAGTTTTGTATTTAAATATTTGCTCTAAAGTCAATAGGGAAAGAGATACAGCCGTATTTAAAAAATAACATTGAAATCCCTATGGTTCACATTTCATTTCTACACCCGGTAGATGAATAATTCTGAAAATGCGAATTAATATGGGATGCTGCTGCACAAATTGATTTAGCTTCCCTAACTTAACTCAATATTGAATTCTTGCTATATAACTATCACACTATTATCTATTATTGCATTTTACATTATTGTATTATTCATATATATATATATATATATATATATATATATATATATATATATTAGATTTTATGTCAAGTTATCGGTGGTATTTTCAACTTTCTTCAGGACCTATAATTTTATTAATTTATTGTACAAAAAAATAGAATACGCAAAAAATTAAAAGTAAAAGTTACTAAAAATAATAATAATAAAAAAAGTAATCTATCTTCGTCGCAGACGTTTCACCAAACATCGTAAATGGCATCAGTGCTTGGTAATATAGGTACATATATGTACCAGATTGCAGAGCAAAAACTGTTATTCAGATACCAAGCACTGAGAATGCATTATATTAAAATAAAACGGCTTGAGGTTGTAGTTATGTATTAATATTTATTAATAATATACGTTTCGTTGGGCTCGTCGTATATTGTCAACAGAAAAAATAATACAAATGACATTTACTGTAAATAAACAGAACATAGAAATAAGTTAGTAGATAACTAAATAAGTAACTAAATTATAAAATTTATAATTTTAGTAACTTGTTTCTATGTTCTGTTTATTTACTGTAAGTGTCATTTGTATCATTTTTCCTGATAAAGATATACGTTGAGTACGTTGAGCACTTCAATTATAAATAAATATTAATACAAAATTACAACTTAAAGGTTTTATTTTATATATAGCGCTAAACATTTAAATTTGAATTTACCGCGATGTTATAGTTGCGTGCTAGGTGGCATGATGGTGGTTCCTGGTCGGTAATACAGTGTGTGTGTCAGAGTGAAGCAAGCTGGCGAGGTGTGCGTTTAATGGCGCGACATGTTAAATTTCACTACAACAATAAATCAACTAATATCTTATGTCTAGTGTTTTATTTCTTGGCCATCACTTACTACAGCTTCAGAAGTGGGATTATAAGAATTCAATCACCACGTTTATTTGTGTGTATTAGGGGAAATAGTGAAATTAACTCGAACCTTAGAACTGTGGATTAAACACGTGGTAGAAAAGGATAGTGAGATATGAATACTAGTGAGTGCGAGAGAGCACGATAGTGACGCGCTGTTTTGCCAACGATTTTATAAGTTTTATTTCTGATTATTTATTATGGGGGATGAACAGAATACAGTAACATTGATCGATATACCCGAGATCGCGAATAATATTAAAACTTCTCCAGCATCGGTAATTAAAGCATTACATAAGTTTATATTCGGAGTGACTGGCGATCGTTTAAATCGAAGCCGGTTACGTAAGTTTTCGGGATTTGAATTCGCTTCGGATTCTGAAGAATTCACACAGAAGGTTGAGTGGACAGTTCAAAATTGCTCTGTCGGTGATTTAACAGCCAGTTGTAATCTTTTACGAATAGACTATACGGGTACTCCTAAGGAAATCGCGCAAAGATTGTGTGAACATCTGACCAATTTAGATTTATTACAAGGTCGCCCCAGTGACGAAGACGTCGACACTGAAGACCCCGATGACGAAATCGACGAGGATCAAGATGAAATACGAAGTTCCGTAAGTCAACAACTTGTCAATACTAATGCCACTATAAATTTTAGAGATATTGAAGACACAATTCGATTGTTCGATGGTAATAACTATCCTGTTAAATTATGGGTGACCGAATTTGAGGATAATGCAATTTTGATGGGCTGGAATGAGCTACAGAAATTTATTTTTGCAAAGAAACGCCTAAGTGGATTAGCTAAACTATTTATTCAGAGTGAACGGGACATCCGATCGTGGAAACTCTTACAACAAAAACTTATTGAAGAATTCTCGTCAAAAACAACTAGCGCACAATTACATAAAATGTTACAAGATAGAAAAATGAAACGCGATGAGTCGGTGCAAGAATATTTCTTACATATGCGAGAATTAGCTTCAAGGGGAAGTATTGAAACGGATGCTGTTATACAATATGTTATTGACGGTATAACCGACGACCCGAATCGAAAAAGTATTTTGTATGGTGCACGTAACTTCAGAGAATTTAAGGACAAGTTAGAAATCTATACAAAGATTCGCGCATCATTCCATTCTTCATGGAAACGAACTTCGTCCGTTCCAAGCATTAGTCGATCGCAAGGAATTGATCGAAATGAAACAAGTAAGAAGCAGATGCCTGCCGAAGAAAAATCGAAGACCGACACTAACCATGTAAGATGTTTTAACTGTAATAATTTAGGTCATGTTGCAGCTTCTTGTCCCCGACCACGAAGGCCCAGAGGATCCTGTTATGGTTGTGGATCCACCGCACATTTGAAAAGAGACTGTAAACAAAATGGCAGAGAAGCACGTGGCTCCGCACCTGCTGACAATGATGGTCGTCAAACCGGTGAAACAAGTAATGCCTTCCATCTTATAGAATCTGCTCCAACTGTTGTGTTACCAGTTCCGAGTTATACGGTGTTACTTCAACTGGAACAAAGTGAGATATGTGCAACGCTAGATACAGGTAGCCCCATATCCCTTTTATTAGAAAGTAAGGTGCCCAAAAATGTGAATTTGAATACAAATGTAAAATCTCATAATTTTGAAGGTGTCAACAGTAGCAAAATTATTATATTAGGTCAATTAAAGTTAACTGTAATGATTAATGATATAGAATTATTAGTAAATTTCTATGTTGTACCAGATTGTACTATGAGTTGTTCCTGTCTATTAGGTAGAGATTTTATTATCCGAAACGACATTCAAATAAATTTTAGTAATACTGTTGAAATAATCAAAAAACCTGTTGTTAACATTGTTGATAATTCGTGGGATAATGAGATTCTACATATTGCGACAGAAAATAATAACACAGTAAATTTAAACATTAATGAGAAAATTGATGTTCAATCAGGTGGTAAGGTTTGTGAGATAGTTAAAAAATATTATTTTGATGTTGAAAGACCAAACGAACCACAAACGAGTTTAGAAATGGAATTAATTTTAAAAAATAACTTCAAACCTTTTTATTTCAATCCTAGACGCTTGTCATATCAAGAAAAGGAAGCTCTTAAAGAAATTATAAATGATCTTTTAGCTAGGAAAATAATTCGACCGAGTAAATCACAGTTTGCTAGTCCGATTGTGTTGGTTTCTAAGAAATCAGGTGAATATAGAATGGCAGTCGATTACCGAGAACTAAATAAAATGACACAACGCGACATATTTCCGTTGCCAAGAATCGATGATCATATAGATAGATTAAAAGATAAAATATACTACACTCGTTTAGATTTAAAAGACGCGTTTTATCACGTTCGAATAAAAGAGAATTCAATACCTTTTACTTCTTTCTCCACGCATTTAGGACAATATGAATACGTAAGATTACCTTTCGGATTGTCTAACGGTCCTTCATTCTTCACTCGCTATATTTATGCTGCATTTCGTAAATTATTAGACGAAGAAAAAATATTAATTTATTTAGATGACATTTTAATAGCGACTGAAACTATAGATGATAATTTAAACATTTTAAAAGAAGTATTATTAACTTTGACGCGAAATCATTTAGAACTAAAATGGGTTAAATGTGCATTTCTGTTAACGCAAGTTGATTATTTGGGGTATCGTATTGATGCCAGCGGAATTCGTCCAAATCCAGAAAACATTGAAGCCGTGACACAGTATTCAATTCCTAGAAGTTTTCGCGAATTGCATAGTTTTTTAGGATTAATATCGTATTTCCGTAAATTTATAAAAAATTTCGCAACTTTAGCCAAACCGTTATATGATTTATTAAACTCTAAAACCGACTTTCAGTGGAATAATGAATGTTCAAATTGCTTTGAATATCTAAAACGCATTTTGATTAATGAGCCAGTTTTAGCTGTTTATTCTCATACGACCGATACCGAGTTACATTGTGACGCGAGTAAGCACGGTTATGGATCTGTTCTGATGCAAAAACAAACCGATGGTAAATTTCATCCTGTTTGTTATTTCAGTAAACGTACTTCAAAAGCTGAAGCAAACTATCATAGTTTTGAGCTAGAAACTTTAGCAATAATTTATTCTTTAGAACGTTTTAGAATTTATCTACAAGGAATTCCATTTAAAATCGTAACTGATTGTAATAGCCTTAAACTAACGTTAGAACGCAAGGAAATCAATCCGCGAATTTTGCGTTGGTCGTTAATTTTGAGGAATTACAATTATACTTTGGAACATAGATCGGCGGAACGTATGCAGCATGCGGATGCGTTAAGTAGACAATTTGCAGTACTTGTTATTACGGAAAATAGCTTTGAGCGAAATTTAGCTATCTTACAAAATTTAGATCTTGATATTGTCAAAATTAAGAACGATTTAGAACATCGAGAAGATAAAAATTTTGAATTGCAAAACGGATTAGTTTATCGGAAAACAAAAAACAAATTATTATTTTATGTACCGAAATCAATGATAAATAATGTTATTAATGTTGCCCATGACGAGATCGCTCATCAAGGAACAAATAAAACCGTAGAATATCTCATGCGTGTTTATTGGTTCCCTGATATTAAGAGAAAAGTGCAAAATTATATTTCTCAATGTTTGAAATGCATTACTTATTCTACAATAGCTAATAAAGGTGAAGGTAGATTACATTGTCATGATAAAGGAAAACAACCATTTTATTGTCTTCATGTAGATCATTATGGTCCCTTAGAAAAAACGAATCATCGTTATAAATACATTTTTGAGGTTATAGATTCTTTTACTAAATTTGTTAAACTTTATGCCACAACTAGTACTAAAGTCGATGAAGTAATTACGCATTTAAAAAGTTATTTTAACCATTATAGTAAACCGAGGAAAATTATTTCGGATAGAGGTAGTTCGTTTATGTCCGACAAATTTAAAGAATTCTTAAACAATGAAAATATTCAGCATATTGCTATTGCTAGTGCAACCCCACATGCTAATGGTCAAATCGAAAGAATAAATCGAAGTCTGACGCCAATGTTAAGTAAATTATCTAACAGTTTATCCACATGGAATACCACTTTAAGCGATATAGAGTACGCGTTAAATAACACTATAAACCGTTCGATTGGAACAACCCCCGCACAACTCTTATTCGGAATAAACCAGATCGGTAAAATTAAAGATGATTTAAGCCAAGCTTTATTAGACCAACAAGACGTTGATCGTGATTTAATTCAAATGCGGGATGATGCTTCTAAACAAATACAATATACTGCTAATCGTAATAAAAATTATTATGATCAACATCACAAACAGCCGTATGAATATAAAATTGGAGATTATGTTATGATCAAAAATGTCGATGTTACTCCAGGAGTGAATAAAAAATTATTGCCGAAATACCGTGGTCCTTATGTAATTAGAAAAGTTCTAGACAATGATCGTTATGTAATTACGGATCCTGAAGAACATCAGTTGACTCAAAAACCATTCGAAGGAATATGTTCTCCGGAAAACATGAAACTTTGGAAGGAACATATTTAATCGAATTCAAATTGTTATGAATATATTTTACTTTAGTTATGTTACTTATTATCTTATGTATAACTTATGGTTAAGAAAATTATGTCAACCAATCTTATGTATAACTTATGGTTAAAAAAAAAAAAAAAAAAAATTATGACCAACCTTATGTATTTTAAGATTTTATGAATCATTTATGAACTTATGTCTTTATCAACAAATTTATGTATTTATGTATACTTAGATTATTTATGTACTTATGTCTTAACAACCGAATTCATGTATTAGTTATGTGTGAACCATTTATGTTAAGTGTTCCAATGATATACGAATTTTGTTGTTAACCTACAGATGATTAGGGGCAATCATTGTGTCAGGAAGGCCGAACTATAGCGCTAAACATTTAAATTTGAATTTACCGCGATGTTATAGTTGCGTGCTAGGTGGCATGATGGTGGTTCCTGGTCGGTAATACAGTGTGTGTGTCAGAGTGAAGCAAGCTGGCGAGGTGTGCGTTTAATGGCGCGACATGTTAAATTTCACTACAACAATAAATCAACTAATATCTTATGTCTAGTGTTTTATTTCTTGGCCATCACTTACTACATATAAAAATTAATATTACTTGTTTCTATGTTTTGCTTATTTACTGGAAATGTCATTTGTATCATTTTTCCTGATGAAGATGTACGTTGAGTACTTGGATTATTTACAAATATTAATACAGAACTACTACCTAAAGCCGTTTTATTTTATAAAAATTAATATTATTAACAAATTCAATATTTGTATGTTAACATTTTTATTCTAAGGATCATTTTAGATGCCAGTTTTTGGCAAAAATTGCTGACGTTATCTATCCAACACAAACTTCTTTTCTAACCAAAGAAGAGAACGTTTTTCTTTTCTCCCTTCATCTTCTTCTCGTTCTTCTTTTGTTATTTGTCTTTGTGATTGTTTCAGAGTAGTTTTTTGTTTGCAGAGTGCGTTTTATTTTAACATATGAACTTTGCAATTGAGTTGAAACTCGAGTTAGTGACTATAGGTAGAAAGTAGTATGACGGGTTGAGAGAAACTTTTATAATAAAGTATCCCTTTGGAATATAGCAGTTGTTTATAGGGAGGCGAGAGCAGAAAAAAAAGAAAGTTTTTTTTGGTTCTGACAAAATATATTTTTTATGTCGCTGGCACGTGTTACAAGTAACAGCCACTGACTTTGCTGTTTGTATATATATATACGAACGCGGGGTGCTAAGTAAAAATACATTGGGAAGAATTTTGTTTAACGTTATTAAAAATGGCTGACAGCCTTCAGTGTTTTTTTCATTTTTATTTCTGCCTGCCAACTTGTTATTTACAATCTTTCAATTTTTAAAGCTGGTTTTTTTTTTTTATTTTTGTTTTACTGGGTAAATACTGGCTGGGTCTGTTTTGAAAGTGTTTTTGACAACTCGTCAAACTCGCAAATATTTTGCAAACTTATTTTTCACAATTTTTAAACAAAAATTCTGTATTTTGACATATAAATAATAAATTAACATAGTAAAAATCTTTCAGAACTCACGATAAAATAAAACGGCTTTCAGTTGTTTCATTTACAAACATACAAACAATTTACTAGGTATTAAAATAAGTAACTAGATCATAATATTTATAGATTTTTATTAATATTTATTAATAATCGACGTTTCGACATTTTTAAGGCTCTGATTTAAATAAAATTTGGCTTTTAAATTGCTATAGATTAAAGTTCTGTATTAATATTTATATATAATCGATATTTCGATGAACTCAACGTCCGTCTTCATCAGAATAAATAATATAATATTATTAATAAATATTAATACAAAACTAGAACATAAATTCGTTTTATATTTATAGTAATTCTTCAATGGTGTTCCTTTGGTAATATATTATTGGATGGGCTAATATGAGGAACTTATTAATAACATACATTCTTAATTATTTAAAAAATATATTGGACGTTTCGACTTTTACAAACTTATAGCAAACTGATAATTTTATAATGTATTAAAATCCGCCAAACTTATGTGTTATATTTTCTTAATAGATTTAATTGCTGATGATGATTTGTATCAAATTTAAAAGTCCAATATATTTTTTAAATAATTAAGATTGTATCTTATTAATAAGTTTCTCATAAGTCCATACAATAATATATTTATAGTAGTATTAATATATTTAAAACATATATTTGATTATTTTTACAAATTGCCTTTTAATAATAAATCTGTTTTATAAACTTACATATGACACATTTATACATATTTAAATTCAAATTCAAACAGAAATAAGAATTTATCGAATTACATGCAACTGAATCGTACGTAAACAGAAATAAAATACGAATTCCATATGCAACAAATCGATCGTGATGGTCATCATAGACACTGACTGACCCGTCCTGTTCTCCGCCGCGTGTCTTCAACCCTGTGCTAAGTCCTCCAGCCCTAAATTCACTCCAAGCCAGCGGCAGTGCTTCCGAATCGAACTATCTAAATCATGCATACATATGCAGACATACAAACCTCGCGTGAGGCATCTTGAACATGTGTGCGGTTCCGAAATGATTATTTAAAGTGTTCTGGTTTTTACCTCGATAAATATTAAAGTAAGCCCCCGACTCTCGACTCGGTTTGGCTCATAGACTAAGATATAGAGGGGGAGATGGGTACTGAGCGTTGAAAAATTGTCGAAAGATCTATGGGTACGTAAGATTTTAAATAACCATTGTATTTAACGTGAAAATCATGTGTTTTTTGGAACATCGAAATAGTGTTTATTTTATACCTAGTAACTTGCTTCTATATTCTGTTTATTTACTGTACATGTCGTTTGTATTTTTTTTCTGATGAAGAAGTACGTTGAATTCGTTGAAACGTCGATAATTAATAAATATTAATACAGAATTATATGAGTCGTTTCATTTTACTATATACTATATACGTTTGATAAATAAGGGCTATAATTTAACTGGTCGATGTATCAAAATCAACTGATCAAGACAAATGATTTTAACTATACTATAGATCTTTCGACAATTTTTTTCAATGCGTTAGTATAGGCATAGCCTGTCTCTCCGCTCTACCTAGTCTATGGTTTAGCTTGGCAGGATAACCTAGCGCGAGGAGTATCTCTGATTCCTGCCAGGCGAATTATCTGCCCTCTTTTTCCGGTCATGTTTTTTCAAATATGCGCGCACTCGCGCGCCACCCAACACATTTCCTCTGCGGTAAAAGAATCTTGTTTTGCTTTGCTTTCCCGACCTCTGGTTTTGTTTGTTTTTTATTATTAATTTATATATGAATATGAAATTTGTTTTTACAATATACAGAAAAATGTTACACGTTATCAAATATTTAATTTATTACATGCGTATATATTTGTTCTATTAATACAAATTATTATTGATAAATACAGAAAGAATATACAATATTCAATTTTCGTTTGAAAGATATTAATGAATTAACATTTTTTTTATGTATGTTGATAAGTTATATAGGATAAAATAATACAGTAATTACGTTAGTCATTTATTCAAACCGTGTAATCAACAAAAAGGGCAATCGTTTAATCATTTAGCTACAAATGTTACAAATGTAACATATAAGCGTAGGACACGACAATACGAGACACCCGATTCTCGTTCTACATTGTAACCAATTCTATTCAAAGTCACAATTCCGCTGTCGCAGCTTTTTGTCGGCCCGGATGTTCATTAACCGGACTCGCTATTCTATTGTTTTGCGTCCAAAGCGCCCCGGCCTACTTCGATTTAAGCCAATGTCCACTCGGTCATTCAGCAACGGACATTTGCGATGATGCGAATTACTTTAATTTGGATGTTCGATTTTTTTGTTATACCGAACAATTCGTGTTTTTTTTTTCTCGTCTGCTTTTTGTTTTATTTGGAAAAATATTTGCAGCTGGTCAACCGTGAAAATTAAACTGTTTTTTGTTTCCAGCTTTTTTATTTACATGTAGAGTTTTGTTTTCACTGCCAGAATTTTATTTGTTGTACTAAATGTTATTGGCTATTTGATTTAGATTTTGTTTTATATAAAATATTTTCGAATTTTTGAAATTTTTGTTAACTATGTTTAACAGTAATATTGTTTAAATTGAAAACAAATGATTTTAAGCAGTAGTATGATTAAATTGTTAATATTAACTAATAAAAATCAAGAGAATATATTTTTATTCAAAAATATACTTTAAAATAACTACGTAAATATATATTTTAAAGTAAAATTATTTATAATAAAACTAATTGTAGATATTCAGAAAAATGTCAATTAATAATAACTAAATTCAAACTGAACCTTCCATATCAAAATTACCCCAAAACTCTTCAGGAAAAAATCCTCCTAATCTCTTAGACAATAACATCATATATTCTACTCCATTTCTAACCGTATTCTAGTTCTTCGTAAACCCTTTCGCGACCGTCACAAAACTAAACGACTGATTACAGACGCGATTAGAGCGGTTATCTCTGTAACGACGTTTGCGCTAATAGAATCTATATTAATGGACTTATCTACTGCGCCACGCAACGGACAACAGCCGCAGTTCCGGAACCGCTATTATGAGACTTCGTCCACATCCTTTGTGACTCATTTTTGCTGCCAAAAAACCCGGCCCCGATTGGGAGCACAAACTGGAAAATATCAGTGATAGAGGTTATATTCTTTTTCGTATGAGATAATAATGATTGTTTGAGAATGATAAAGTTTAAGTTGAAACAAGTTTTTAAAATGAATATATATTAGATTTTGGTATGGTTTATCATAAATTACTTTAAAAGTAAAAAATTTTATATAATTTTTTGTAATTTTGGTTAAAATTTAGAAAGTGGCTATTTATACATACGGTATGTATACGCAATTGGCTATTTATACATACAGTATTTTTACGTAATTGGCTATTTAAGGTAGGTTAGGTTAGTAGGTTGGATTCGGTTTTTTTTTTTTTTTTAGTATGTATAAATAGCCAATTGCGTATACATACCGTATGTATAAATAGCGCCTCATCCTAAAATTTATAATGTTTATAAATTTTATAAAATTATTAGAGCAAAAATACTACTCGGTTAAATTAGGTATTATGAGGTAAATAAATATTCTGTAAAACATGAAATAAAAAAAACAAAACAAAATAAAACGGCTTGATGTTCTAGTTCTGTATTAATATTTTTTAATAATCGATGTTTCGACGAACTCAACGTACATCTCCATCAGAAAACAAATTAAGTAATTAAATCATAAAATGTATAAATCTTCATAATGTAAAATTTAGAGACAGTGTTAAAATTGCAAAACCAATCAATATTAACAACAGATTGATAAGAGAAGCAAAAGAAATTTATAAAAAAACAGATAACATCAATTAAAAATTTATAAATTTCTTGATCTAGTTACTTATTTTATTACCTAGTAACTTGTTTCTATGTTCTATTTATTTACTATAAATGTCATTTGTATCTTTTTTCCTGATGAAGACGAATGTTGAGTTCGTCGAAATGTCGATTATTAATAAATATTAATACAGAACTAGAACCTTGAGCCGTTAATACTTTTACAAACAAATTTCCCGCAAATTTATATATAAATATTCAGATATATGTTTTAAAAATTAAAACTTGCATATTTATCCTCAAATATTTTCATTTTATGTTTGTATAACACAAAAGGCAAGCAGAGCTTAAAGGATAAACTATTAATATGAGTAATTAATCACTGTCGCCTTAAAATAAACTTTTAAAACAGACGATGCACTTTATTTGATCGAAATAAAATTGAATTAGTCTGGGAAAACTCATTACCGGAAACTAGTCCTTAAATCATGCAGCACAGATCCTAACTATACAAGTCTCATTTCAATATGGCCGTTATTAAATTTACTCTGTTCAAATTACCAACTAAAAACCGCCGAAACTTTCAAAATAACTTCATGTTAAGGTTAATGTAGCACCCAAGTTCCCGCTCGGTGACGATGGTGTTCTGGGGGTGTTCTTTAATATCCTAGTGAACCAACCACCTTGTGCCCCATGTACAGCTGCATTTTCCTGGGTGAAATATAACCGGTTCAGGTCATTAGAGGTGCCTGCTTTGGAGACTGTAATTTATCCATTTACTACAGTATAATGATCGTAAAATAAATTGTCATTATTAACCTAATTACGAAAACTGACTGTACCGATATATTTATTGAAAAGATATTGGCAATATTGGAAATTAATTAATTAGTTACGTAGAATTTATAAATATTAAATTTATGGGCTTTGCTATTAAATTATAATTAATTGTTTAAATTTATTTTTATTTATTATAATTTTAATTATATTGTTTTTAAAATAAATAGTACTCCGAGAAACAAACAAATTAAGTTTTGATGGTTAGTTAAGTTTCGTTCAGATGTTTTTAAAACTGCTTGTTAATAAGAATGATTATGTTTGTTTGTTATTTAGATGAAAATTTGATCGTAATGTTTGATTATCTTACTTTAAAATAAAACGGTTTTAAGTTGTAGTTCTGTATTAATATTTATTAATAATCAATGTATTCGACGTACATATTTATCAGGAAAACAGATGCAAATGACATTTACAGTAAATAACAGAACATAGAAACAAGTTACTAGCTAACAAATAAGTAACTAGATCGATATTAATAGCAGATTGATAAGAGAAACAATAGAAATTTATAAAAAAAAACATAATATCAATCACTGTGAAGGCACTGTATTAAATAAAATTTGGCTTCCATTAACTAAAAATTAATAAAAAAAATTATGATCTAGTTACTTATTTGTTGCCTAGTAACTTGTTTCTATGTTCTGCTATTTTTATTTATTAGATTTATGTGGATGGTTTAGACTTAGACGTTGTTTATTATATATTTATTTATGTCTGTGCAAAAATTTATAAACTAGTAAATTGGTTTACTAGTGTTTAAACAAAATGTTAGAAAATCAATCAGTAATTTTACAATTATTCAGAAGTTTATGACTTTTTTCCTGATATAATAAATAAGGCTAACGCGATTGATGTTACATGTAATAAATTTCTAACGGCTACAGTTCCGTTAGAAAGCATTTTCGGACATATGTTTATTTGAAGTTTTTTATTTAAATTACTCATAGGAATCATCCGGTGTAGTTTTTCCCTGATGTCATAAATCAACCTGTACATACACGAAGATTAATATCTTTTACATTCTTTAATATGCGTTGCAAATTCGTATCTGGAAAATAAGAGACTTTAGTTTTCTTTCTAGATAAAATTCTGCCTATTTTTACTATGTTATAGAATGTTTCTTTTTTTTTTTTTGAATTAAGAATAACCAGAATTACAATGTAAATCTAAAAAAGGAAAAGTTTCTTGTCGAATAGAAAAGAAAAAGGTAAGTAAGATCAAAAGGAAAGTTGTGCGAGTGATATGTAAGCAGTAAGCAGTAGTTCTCCCTTAAGGGCAAAAAGAAAATAAAGTGTCGCCTCCGACGACCGAACGGTTAAAGTCGGAAGGAAGTGCGTCGAAGCGGATCGGTGACCAGTACGAAATGCTCTTCTTTCGTTTTGCTTCGATTTCTTCTTTCTTCAACTACGGACCACGGACCCAATCCTCAATTCCCCGCTTCCCCCCCACCCCTCCGCCAACCAGAAACCGGAACGAAACGGTACAAAAAACGATAGAGCTTCACACGATTGTTCATGTCACACCACTAACATGTGTACAACCTGCGTACAATCTTAAGACGCACTCACATTGTAGTAAATACTGTCAATATTTTTCTGTATTTTTGATTTTAAATTATATTTTATATATTTTCATTAATCTTCTAATCTAACGTTTTGGTAATCACTGTTGCCTTCTTCAAGACTCTACAATAGTGATTGCCGAAACGTTGGCATAGAAAACAATAAAAATATTAATCTGACTGAATTCCATCTATTATTTATTAAATTTTACCAGTCTACTATTTTCCAATTTATTTATATTTTATGTTTAAAAAATAATAATAATAAATATTTAAACTGAAAAATATTTTATGATTATAAAACTTATTATTTTTATTATTATTATATAATAAAATTAATTATTATTATTATAAAACTTAAAAGTTTATTTTTCAATTAAAAATACGATAATTAAATATAAATGTGATAATAACTAAGTTTGACAATTTATTTTACATTACTATATGTAAATACATATATATATATATATATATATATATATATATATATATATATATAAATATGTCTGAGTACTATAAGCTGTATGTCCCTTGCTTGGCTGCGAGCCGCACCATTGACTGCTTTGGGTTAAAGTTTTATATTAATATTTATTTATAATCGATATTTAGACAAACTCGACGTACGTTTTTATCAAAAAACCTGATACAAATGACATTTAGAGTAAATAACAAAAATATAGAAACAAGTTACTAGGTAACAAATAAGTAACTAGATCACAAAATACTGAGTTAAATAAAATTTAGCTTCCATTAATTAAAAATCTATATATTTTATTCTGTTATCTAGTAACTTGTTCCTATAATCTGTTTATTTACTGTAAATGACATTTGCATCAGTTTTTCTGATGAAGACGGACGTTGAGTTTCGTCGAAACGTCGATTATAAATAAATATTAATACATAATTTTAACCTAAAGTAGTTTAATTTAAAAATTTTAAATTTTGTGTTATTTTTGGTGAATTTTAGCAAAACCTCTTCTTAGCTAAGTTCAGCTCCTTGATATTGTTCGTGTATCTTACTAGTGAGTATGTCCTTTTGGAAAGGTAGTACACGGCCGCAAACAGAATTTCTTTATAAAAATCGCGGCGTGCCGATGGTAGGACGGTCGCACATACTTCATTTTACGACAAAAAATCTTTCAATATAAAGGAAAAACGCTACGCCGGCGCCGCGCCGATGCCCTGGCAACGGCTAGATTTCGAAGGGAAATATTACGCCATTTTCCCAACGGTTAGGATCCCATATATAAATACAGTTTAGCTATTCTTATTGGAGAATGCGAAATAATTCAACATGCCCGCGCGTATCGGATATTGGATTTTTTTGTGTGCTTGCTACGGATCCGAGCGAAATGACAAAAGGGAACAGTGTGCTTTGTGCATTTCTCATTCCCAAAAATACCTGCAATTTTTTTGTTTGCTCGAGTCGGATAAACTTAAATATATATATATATATATATATATATATATATATATATATATATATATATATGTCTCGGTAGTGAAACAATCGAATGTGTGCTATATCTTTTCAGATCCACAACTCAATCGTCTAAACAAATATGTATTACTCTATTTCAAACATAAAAACATTCTATATTTTTCAAATATCTGGAGAAAATACGCAGATACAATTGTTATATCACAATCGGATATATATCTGAATAGGAATTGAATTTATTTAGCATTATTTTACAAATAAGAATTTATTAAAATAGAACGGTTTTAGGTTGTAGTTCTGTATTAATATTTATTAATAATCGGACGTATTCAACGTACATCTTTATCAGGAAAATACGATACAAAGGACATTTACACTAAATAACAGAACATAAAAACAAATTACTAAGGAAATTTTATATAAATCAGTATTTTGCGATCTAATTACTTAATTTGTTACTTAGTAACTTGTTTCTATGTTCTGTTATTTACTGTAGATATCATTTGTATAAGTTTGCCTGATAAAGACAGACGTTGAAATTAGTACAACAATATTCTAATGTTGAGATTTTTCACAAAAATATTGGGGAAATTAATTTGTAAAAAAATTTAATTATTATTTAAAGATTCTCATTTTTTTTTAAATAAAATTAATATTTTTAACAAAATTGTTAATAAATAGATAGATAATATCCATCTACTTATCATCAAAAAATTCATTAATTAATCGAAAAATTCTTACCGCAATAGTAATATCTTCATAAAATATTTGAAATATTATCGCTCAACTGTAACAAAGAAAAGAAAAATTAGGATCACTTTTTAAAGCATAAATAATGTTCGTAGTCAAAATTTTAATTTGGTGGCACAAAAAACTAATAAATTTATGATATTTTCTTTGAAAATTATCAAAAATAACATATATTTTAACATAGTAAAAATCTTTCAGAACTCATTACATATATTAAAATAAAACTTCTCTAGGTTAAAGTTTTGTATTAATATTATTTATAAGTAATCGACTTTTCGACAAACTCAACTTCCGTCTTTATACGGAAAACTGATACAAATGACATTTACAATAAATAACAGAACATAGAAACAAGTTACTAGCTAACAAATAAGTAATGAGATCGCAAAATTTATAAATTTTTAATTAATAAAAGCCAAATTTTATTTAACTCAATGTCTTCACAGTGATTGATATTATCTTTTTTTTTTAATAAATTTCTATTGCTTTTCTTATATTGATTGGTGTAATTACAATTTAACATTTTGTGATCTAGTTACTTATTTGTAACTTAATTCTGTTATTTAATTTGTAATGTAATTTGTATCATTTATCCTGATGAAAACGGTTGTTGCGTTTCATCGAAACGTCGATTATAAGTAAATTTTAATACAGAACTTAAACCTAAAACAGTTTTATTTTACGTATAATATAGTCCAGTTCGAAACTTATCACGACAATTTCGCAAAGGCATAAATTAAATTACATAACAAAGATCTAGCCAACCTATTGAATAATGTCATCAGCAGACCGGCAATGACCGAGGCCATCTTGGTCCGTGCGTCGACGAAACCCATGAAATAATTGAATCTGTTCGATCGTAATTGGCGTTGAATATGGCTACCGCACCTCAAGAGACCTTTCACCAGGATGCAGCAATAGAATTTATGGTGTACTTTGTTAGGCGCAAATCTGTTTTCCCCCCCATGCAACCCGGGCGTTAGCAGCTATGAATACTTAATAAGATTATATGCCGCCAATACTATGGACCATACTGCATGACGCTAATTTAATGTACGCGTTTATTCTATTTCCCTATTTTACGATTTACATCGAGGGTATCTTTCAATACAGCGGTCAGATAATGTATGGTAGGGAATGTTGGGTTTCGCTGCAAAAGCATACAGAGTAAAATTACTGCTGTGGAAATGAGATTATTTACGTGAGCTATGTGGTGTAACTAGGAGAAATCGGGGTACGAAATAGATTAGTGTATGATGAGTGTGTGTTAGTAAGTTAACCTTCGACAAGTCGACCGCGTGATACCGACATGGGTATATTATACCCATGACAAATAGTTAAAAAAAAACATTCGTTTTATTATTATACATATAGCAGTAAAGTTTTATTATCTAAAATTGCAAAATAAGTCCAAAAATACATTTTATATTATTGCATGAATAGTAACAGACCGTCTCGCTGTTTGACTTCTACTGATCACTAACAACATCTGTCTCTGTGTATATGCCTAGAGAATAGCTAACCAAGTGATGCGCGCAGCCGTCCGTTTGTATTTTCATTCATTATGTTATTAAATTTAATGATTATTTGACATTGGAAATTATTTCTGGGATTGATATTAGTGTATATTTAATATAAACGAGCTGCTAGATACAATAAATTAATATTTGAGTATGTCGGATACGGGAAGGTTAAGATGGTTCGGTCATCGTGAGCAAATTTCTAATAAACACTGTAAAAAATGTATGTAATTTTATATATTTTATGAATGTATTTTTCCATGAAAAATGTAATATTACTTAAAGAATCACAGTAAAATTACAAAATATTGTTATTTACATAATTTTAAGTTACCTTTTTACAGTGAACGTCTGGTTAAAAGAATTTATATGAATGATTTTGAAGGTATACGTTTGCCAGTGGTATGATTGAAAGAGAGCAAAAGTTTCTAAGTGCAGTAGGAATAGCAGAGGTATTATGAATGTGGATGAAGCTAAAGTTGCTTGTCTGGATAGGGATGTTTGGAGGAAATTGATTTCGGGATAGTGGAAAGAGTTTGTGGCACACTCTTTTGGGTACATGGCGAGATTGTGAAGGTATTTGAGTATTTTTTAATCATAATATAATACTTACTTATTAACTAGTAACTATATTTTTCATGGCTAACTTAGTTACCTACATTAATAAAGTAATAATGTATGTACATTAATGTTTACTTAAAAAATTAAAAAAAAAAAACATCAAAATATGCTAATATTTATGAAAATTATATCTATTATTCTGTTTTACATTTCAAACGAAAATTTAATCACTGTTTTTATAATGTGCATTAATCACATTGATCAAATTAATAATAAATGTTAAAAAATTCATAAATTTCGGTAATATTTCATGCGCATATCACCTAATTAAATTCCCTTTTTTTTCAAAAAAAAAAAAAAATTAATTCAACAATCGGGTACTGGTGGGATAAAGCGTACATGATTTTTATGCATCTCTGGCGTGTTGTAATACGTCCAATAAATGCCAATTTCATTCGGTGGAAACCAAATTTGATCAATGTAATAAAAAGGTAGCCAATTTTCAAAGCGATATGGAATCATCGACGTACACGTTTTGTTGGTGATTTAATCGGTATTATACGACTCGATGCTGTACAAAATTACTAGTTTTTGATGCTTCGACTGTAATCTATTCACTAATGTGATATGTAACATACTATTTTATTAGTATCGTTTGCCCGTTTTTTTTTTATCAGCAATTTTTTCCGCTAAAATCTGGTCCGGTTAGCTTTCGATGTAAATAAATCACGTGATATGTATGCAAATTGGAATTAATTTTGTTTTAATTAAAATAGTTTTCAACTAGATATTGTTGTTTCGACAAAGCTTATTAATATAATCAAATATGAATACAGTTAAATTTGAAAAGCGACTAAAATTATTTAGAAATTTATTACTATAGTAAAAAATGTTTCAGAACTTATTATATTAAAATAAAACGACTTTTGGTTGTAGTTCTGTATTAAAATTTATTGTACATTCTCATCACGAAAAAAAAATACGTATAATATTTTAATACAAAAATAATAATTTTCATTTAATAAAGTATAAGTTGAATACTCTATTCAACCTTTTAATGTTAAATAATAATAATAATAATATTGTAAATTTTCTATGGTAAAATTTTCTATTTTAAATTTTTACATGACAAAACTATGAATCTCAGCCATTCATATATAAAGCTGTAATGAGAAATTTTAATTTATTTTTTAGACACTTGTGTATTTTATAACATAAAGGTAAAATAACAGCGAAAAACTTAATAATTATCAAACATAATTTTTAATTAACATAAAGAGCAAAAAACGTACATTGTAATAAAGTCTTTAATGCTGTTTCAGACATATTAATTACACATTTCACATTTTTAATAGCGTTCACATCCTAACAAATGACTCCATAAATCCGTAAAAAAATACATGCGCAGTCAACTGGTTTTTTTTTTGTACATTAGAATGCACCCCGTTGAATGTTGACAACAGTCAAGTAGGCTAGGGGACGCCATATTCAACGATGCTGCTTTTCATTTGTTAACTCTGAATTCTGCACAAGTTGAATGATGGAGGCAAGGGGTGGTAACGCGACACTTTTCAATTATAGCGATTATTTTGAAGAATGGAAACTCTCTTCACTTTTAGGTAGGAAATACAAAATGGAATTGTATTAAACATTACGACGACATGTTAACAAATTATTAATGAAGATGCAGTGTTAAATTTTGCTCTTGAACGAGTAATTATTTTACTTAATTTGCATGTGTAGAGGTGCTTGATAATAAAGACGTTTCTAGAATAAAATTTTGAGATATTATATTTGATGATTCAAAAAGTAGACCAGAAATTTTTTTCCGAGAAAAAATTACTAAATCAAAACTCTTTCAGAACTCATTATATAAGATAATTAGGTTTAAGTTTTGTATTAATATTTATTGACGTTTCGACAAAGACAAACGTTGAGTTCGTCGAAAGATCGATTATTAATATATATTAATACAGAACTTTAACCTAAAGGCGTTTCATTTTTTTTTTTATTTACTAAAATTTTAATATTTTTATTATATAATTTTAATAAAATATAGTGTTGCCCACTTTCCGAGAAAAAAATTACTAAAATTTTTAAAAATTGTTATACCTACATTACAAATAATAGCTTTATGTTTTAGCTACAATTTGTAAGCAACTTGCGACAAATCCTGAAACTATAAGCTACAGCTACTTTTATTTTTTTGTAGCACAATTATAGCTACCAATAAATGTAGGTAAGCTAGTAGTTGAGCTAAGGTAGGTAGCTAGCTACTGCCCAACTTTTAAAATTGTTGAAAAAATTTTGTGTAATAAAGCTCTATTGAAATGTAAACTATGTAACTTATTTCGTTCGCTAATAATAAATTCTATATTGGATAAAAAAGAGAAAAGATTTTACGATATAGGTATACATTAAATTATTTGGCCGAAGAAAAACGTATGGATTGGATAATATATTATAGTTTTATGGGACAGGTAATTTATTTTCAATTTTATGTGTCTCTTGTGGTACATTTAGTAGTATTGATCAATATTTTAATAGCGCGGTAATAGATTGGTTTGCTTTGCTTCGATTAAATTGATTACTTTTTGAATATTTTAATTTTCTACTCACTTTATATATATATATATATATATATATATATATATATATATATATATATATATATAAACACATTATACGGAGTATCGAAAAAATCCTATATCAATATTTCTTGAGATGAGAGAATTTTAAAATAAATATATTTTTTTCTAAATTTTATTAGGTTAAGGTGATTGTATTAAAATATTATTGAATTATGAAACATGGCACAATATATTTGTACCTACTAACTTTTATCATAGTAAAAAATCTTTTAGAATTTATTGCATTAAAATAAAACGGCTTTAGATTGTAATTCTGTATTAATATTTATTATATAATATGATATTTACATTAAAAAGTTATAAATTTTTATAATCTAGTTACTTATGTTATGTTACCTAATAACTAGTTACTATGTTTTGTTTATTTACTGTAAGTGTCATTTGTATCATTTTTCCTGATAAAGACGGACGATGAGTACTGATAAATATTAATACAAAACTGTAACCTAAGCCGTTTTATTTTAATTTTTATGTTTATATTTTTAAAACATATTTTTTTCAGCTTAAAATTGAAATAAAAATCATATTTTTCTTTAAATAAAGTATTATTGAATTTATAGAATTTTCTGGGCTAGTATACCGATCTCTCCTCGTCACAGACGTTTCGTCATACATCATAGATTACATCCTCAATGCTTAGTTACTTATTTGTTACCTAGTAACTTGTTTTTATGTTCTGCTATTTACCGCAATGACATTTATATCATTTATCCTGATAAAAACGGACGTTGTGTTTCGTCGGAACGTCGATTTTTAAATAAATATTAATACAGAACTTTAACCTAAAGCAGTTTTATTTTTTATTAAAAATATAAATATTTTTTCTAATCACAAATTTCTGGTAGGTTAGAGTGTAAGTATACTTCAATGGATGAGTGTTTTTGATATGGGTTCAAAGGAATTCGATTCTAGAACTTTCCAAAGATGGTATAAGAGACCAAAGCTGATAATAATTTATACGCTCTGAATGTGTGTGTGTGGTTGAATCAAAGTATGCTGCGTGTGCATGGCAGTCGTTTGTCCTGAAATATATTTCGCGGCAGCCGAATATAATGAGCTTTGTACTAAATAATATATCTGAAAGAATCTCGGCTTTTTTGCTATCTGATGCTATTGAAGTACACGGAAAATGTTTTTAAGAGTTTGTTTTGTTGTAGATATTTGGGTGTAAGTAGCGTAAATATGTTTTTACCACAATAAACATTGTTTGTGGAGATAATACAATTTTATGAAATTAATAATTATAAAGATTTTTCTTTTCATTTTGTTTAATAAATTAAAAACAGATATTTTCCTTTAATAATCAGAAGATAATAAGTTTTTATTAATTATTTTTAATTTTAACACATCAATTAATAATTAAATGTAACTCAAAAAGTTTTCTAAAATATACATACATACATACACAATCACGCCATGTACCCAAAAGGGTGTGGCACAAACTCTTTTCATCATCCCGAAATCAGTCGCCTCCAAACATTCCTATCCAAACAAGCAACTTTCGCTTCAGCCACATTCATAATTCCTCTCATACATGCTCTTTTATTCCTACTACTTGGAAACTTTCGCTCACGCAAAACACTCTCAATCATACCACTCCAATTACTCATCGGACGTCCACGCAAACGTATTCCATCAAAATCATTCAAATAAATCTTTTCAACCAAACGTTCATTAGACATTCGCTCAACATGTCCGAACCATCTTAACTGACTAACGGGACAACTTTTGCTACAACATTTTTTTCAATTTCACACTCGTCTTACACTAATCTATTTCGTACCCGATCTTTCCTATTTACACCACATACCCCACGTAAAAATCTCATTTCCACAGCAGTCATTTTCATTTTCTAAAATACAGTAATATTATTTTTAAAATAAACAAAAATAAACAAACCTAAAGCCGTTTTATTTTAATATTCTTATTATTACAATTAAATATTACACTGTAAAAAATTTACATAATTTTTCAAAAAAATTGTGTAATTTTACATGTTTTGTGAATGTAATTTTTTATAAAAAAGTAATATTACGTAAATTATTACAATAAAATTACATAATGTTGTTGTTTTCACTGTTAAAACCTTTGTAAAATTACATAAATTTAAGAGATATTTTTTTACAGTGTACATTAAAAAAATAATAATATGAACATTTCTTATCGTCGCATTTTTTATCCGATTTTGATCAAATTTTCACAAAAGTTTCTTCCTAGTGCTCACATAAATTATAATTTTATTAAAATACGGTGTTGCCAACTTTCCGAAAAAAAAAAATGTATAATTTTCTAAAAATTTGTTATGCTCGCATTATTTATCCGATTTTAATCAAATTTTTACAGAAGATACCCTTAGCGCCTATAATATTATATATTATCAAAATACAATGTTGCCAACTTTCGGTGAAAATTTTTTTTATTCCTATTTCTTATCATTTATGTGATAATGTCAAAGTGGTCTATATATGGGTTTACCCATATACTTCTAATCTTGTTATTCTAACGATGACAAATCAGTGTTACATGTTATCTAGTTTACATGCATGTCATTTTCTGCACATAAGTCTTCTACTAGTTCCTAGCTGCACGCTTAACAAATTAAGTCTGGTAGGTATTTATCGTTGAGCGTTCATTTCTCTAATTACATCTTTTTAAGGAATATAAATTGACGGGCGAGGGATTCTTCTGGCTTGCTCGGCTCGGCTCGACCAAGGGAGGAGAAGATGTACAAATCTACACGCGGTTTGATTATTATTTATGACGGGGCTATGTTTCTTCCTCTTTGTAAGAGTTGTAAGAAGTAATGTTTTGGATGCTGTAATTTGTTTTCGTTGGCGCGTGAAAGCTTGATTTGTGTGCTTATGGATGAATCGTTTGAATTTTAAAAGCTGTTTCGTTAGCGGCGGGATTTTTTATTTAAGAGCTTCGAAAGATTTATGTTAATGGGATATATTTCAAATTTAGTTTTTTTTTTTATTTTTTCATTAATCAACGTATAGATAAAATAAAACTGTTTTAGGTTAAAGTTCTGTATTATAATTGACCTTTTGACAAACTCAACGTCTTCATCAAGATAAATAATATTTACAGTAAATAACAAGTTACTAGGTAACAAAATAAGTAACTAGACTATAAAATTTTATAGATTTTAATTAATGGAAGACAAATTTTGTTTAATATACCTAATATACCTAAGTTACCTAATATATTTGTTACCTACTAACTTGTTTCTATATTCTGTTATTTACTGTAATGTCATTTATATTATATAAATATTATATTTACAGTAAATAACAAAACATAGAAACAAGTTACTTTATTAATTATAATTATTTTTAATTATATTTAATTTATTATAATTATTAATTATAATTATTATATTTACAGTAAATAACAGAACATAGAAACAAGTTACTAGGTAACAAAATAAGTAACTAGATCATAAAATTTTATACATTTTAATTAATGGAAGACAAATTTTGTTTAAATTTTATAATCTAGTTACCTAATATATTTGTTACCTAATAACTTGTTTCTATGTTCTGATATTTACTGTAATGTAATTTATTTTATATAATTATATTATAATTATAACGTCGAATATAAATAAATATTAATACTTTAACCTATATCAGTTTTATTTTAATATAATGAGTTCTGAAAGATTTTTTACTATGTCAAGCTACATTTTTTTTTATAAGTAAATAATAAAATATTCAATGATTTATTTATTAAATTTACTTTTCATGTTTTAGGCTTACAGTCTGTCAGCTATATATCTGAAACTGTCAAATTTAAATTAGGGGGAAAATTAAATTAAAATAATATTAATTTTAACTGATATTTTTAGGTTTTTTGACAGGTTCACAGACAGTAAACTGACGTGATAAAAATATGAGAAAAACGACGATCTATTCACAGTCTAGGCAAAACTGCACTGTTTAAATTAGAAAATGTCAGCTCGAATAAAATACCTTTGCGACACAAAATATTACTTAAAGTTTCTAGACTATAATATGAATGTGAGACTATAGTTTTGGATATTCAGACAAGATATGTCGTAGATTTCCAAACTAAAGTTGGACGGCTGCGAGAGCAGTTTTCATTAGTACTATATTTCACTGGATTTCCATACAGCCTTTTAGTTGAAATTTCTAAATTGCCATGTGTTGTATAACTTTAATTTCAGGTAGTATAGATATTATGAATTTTAGTTTTCGACGAGAAAGTAATTTTTTTGTAAAAATAAATATTACTTTATATATATATATATATATTTTGCTGCTAAAAAATTAATATTTTCAAAATAAATAAACTTTAGAATTAAGCTCTGCATAAATTATAATTAAGAATCAACGTTCCGAAGTACTCTACGTTTATTAAAAATATTTAAAAATAATTGAAATAAAACGGCTGTAGATTATAGTTCTGTATCAATATTTATTAATAATCGACGTTTTAACTTACTCAACGCATATCATCATCAGAAAAAATTATACAAATAATATAAAAATAAAATAAATCATAACTAGACTAAATCATAAAATTTATAAATAATTAATTAAAGAAAGTCAAATTTTATTTTATTCAGTGCCTTCATTATTATTTTCAACAGCGCAAATTTAGTAAACAGAATTTTATTCTAAAACAGTTTTTATTTTTTATGTTGTTGTTTTACCAAATTATTAACCAACATTAAATAATGAAAATGGCTATTTATACATACGGTATGTATACGCAATTGGCTATTTATACATACAGTATTTTTACGCAATTGGCTATTTAGGGTAGGTTAGGTTAGTAACCAATTGGTCTGACGAAGCTATTGTATAGCGAAACTAGTCACCGAAATAAAATATTTTTTGAAACAAAAAACCGAGTAGTTTTTATTTACTTATCATAATGAATACTTTAATAATTGCAAGACTAATCAATATTAATATCAGATTGATAAGAGAAGCAATAGAAATTTATAAAGTCAATTAGTGTGATTTAAATAAAATTTGACTTCCATTATTAAAAATCTATAAAATTTTTTATGATCTAGTTACTTATTTGTTACCTAGTAACTTGTTTCTATATTCCGTTCATTCATGTCATTTGTATTAGTTTTCCGTTGAGTTCGTCGAAACGTCGATTATAAATAAATATTAATATAGAACTTTAAACTAAAGTAGTTTTAATTTTAATACCAATATAGTAAATTAAACTAAGTAATTAAGATTGTTATCAGCTGCAATAGGAACGATATTTCAATAAACAGAGGGTCTTATTTCTAACCCTCATCAGAAGATCTAATATCCTAGCCAACATTTCATAATATCGTCTCGTCTGTGCTGTGTTTACATAGAAAAACGATATCTGTACATATATATACGGCGGCATAGCAGTCATTTTCTTAGTTACATTACGGTTACATTAAATAAGTAAACTGGTGTGGTTGTAAGCCGTAAGCCATTAATGTAATACGCTTGGCAGGCCTGTTGACTCAAAAATTATCAAACAAATAGCTCAAAGTGCCTCCTGACATGGCACTATACACATTTCAGGATGAGTATCTTGCGAATGTTTACTCGAGACGTTACTTATTCACGATGACACAAACTGAAAATGTCGCTTAAACCAGTGACATTCAAATTGACATAATCATATATTACTTGCTTTATTGATGCGATCAATTTGATAAAATTGCAGAATTTACTGTTGTGTTTAATGTAAAATAATTATTTAAATAAATAAAAAAAATAATATATCATGTTTTTAAAACAGACTAAAAAGTATAAAATAATTTCTCCTAACCTCATACAGATTATCCTGAAAATTTGTGATTGTGAATTTTTAATAGCTATGACAATACTTGTAAAATTTAAAACGAAAAAACGTGGGGCGCATACAATAGATAATAGTAAGGTGTGTAGGAAGTAGCTGTCGTTGTGTTCCACGTTTTTTATCTTAAATCTTACAAATATTGTCATAGCTATTAAAAATTTCAATCACAAATTTTCAGGACAATCTGTATGTTTAAAAAACGTGGTATATTAATTTTTTTTAATTTAAATTAGCAACAATTTATTTATCATAAAAATTGTTTCTATATAATAAATAGTAAATTAAACTATTTTATATTATTATAAAATTTTAATCTATTTTAATGAAATAACAGAAATTTGTTGAAAAAAGAGATGTTATTAAAAACAAATGAATTTAATCTTGTATTTTAAATCATTGTCTCCAATGTTCTGTTGTAGCTTAAAAAACTGTTAATAGCATATTTGGTATAATTCTGTTGACGTCAGTACGAATTCTATCTCAGTATTTCGTGTAGTATAAGATCCAATTTTAATATAAAATTAAACCAAACTTTATATTAAAGCTTTTCAATCAATTGAATAATATTTAATTACGAGAAATTTTAAGAAGCACTGTTAATAATAATATCAGTCGCGGTATTTGAAATCAGTACATGGCACACATACACCCAGACAGAGTACAACCTGAAGCAACTATATATCTAATTTATGTCTATTTGCGGGTGGTAAGAGGCGGTATCTATCCAACCCCTACAATCTCTCTCTCTCTACCCACACATACGTTTACAAGCACACAATTTACCCCCCCCCCCAAATGCAATATACGTATAATTGGCATTTGGTATCAGAGTCACGGATCAAAGACATATGAAATACAACGTTACTCTATCTATCTATATAGAACTTGGTTGGTCTGTGTACGTAATATGTACTACTTGTTGATATTTGTATCAGAGGCGGCTGCGATAAGCGTTAGGTGCAGTAAAATGATCATCTCTCTATCAATATATCGAATCTGGTATATATAATTTCATTTGATTACGGGAGGTTTGAGAGAGTTCAAGGTTAGCGAATGTGAGGATAACTGAATTATTCGTACGTTAATTAGAATGTAATTATCTCGTGCGTATGAATATATCGAAATATTGATTCGTTTAGTTGATTTCAGTAATGTGAAAATGATTTTCATCCCAGTTAGTTAGATTTAGTATTCAAGGTTTCTGCTAATTTGTTCAGTTTTGGTTATTTTCATATTATATAATAATGTGCGTGATTGCATGTACACTCTAAAAAAAATTACGGAATTTTACCTACAAACCATGAGACACTATGATGCACCGGAATTTCTAAGTATAATTATTATTACTCAACTGCTGTGATTTTAACATAATTGTTTAAAAATATATAATATCAGAACTATATTACAAACATTATGTACGTGATGGAAAAGAACATATGTATGTAATATTACAGTTTTTTTTTTCAGTAAAGTAATCAGAACTTCAGAAAATTAGCTGTCAGGAATTTTCCATAAATAAGTAAAATTTGTTTAGTTCTATAATATTATTGTTGGTATAATCAACATATCTAAATTTATATAAAGGATGTATTTTGAAATGAATGAATTACACTTAAAATATTTTATTAGTATTCTTACACAAAATATGTACTAACTCTCATTATTTTGTTAAATTATTACCGATATTAATATGCAAGCTGTAATTTTACATAATTTAAGAAGTTATACCAACAATATGTAATTCTACATTAAGTATGTGATGCAATTCGCAAAAAGTAAGCAATTTTACATACTTATTAAGTCATTTTTACTTATCTTATATGATTATTATAAATTGCGTAAAAATTACAAAATTTTGAGGTAGAAATACAGAAATTACAAATTTTTCTTACTATTTTTCTGTAATTTCGCTATTTTATTTTACAGTGTACGTACAAGCACAAAACAGAATAAGCCAATACGTCTAAATCTGCTATTTCTCAACATGCGTTATAAAATCTTTATAACGTAAAATTCAAAGATACTTAATAAATTTTAAGTCTTATCAATATTAACAGTAGATTGATAAATCTAAAAACAATAGAAATTTTTAAAGAAAAAAATAACAACAGTCAGTTTAAATGCACTGATTTAAATCACATTTTAAATAACTTGTTTCATATTTTGTTTATTTACTGTACCGTTTTTACTTGATGAAGATCTACATTGAGTAAGTTAATTATTAATAAATATTGATAAAGAACTGTAACCATTTTATTTTAATATAATAGGTACTGAAAGATTTTTTTTACTATGCTAAATTTTGTTAATACATTCCTGAGTAATAGTTTTAAATTCAGCATCTCATTTTGTCGTACAACCCCTAACTAACATATGTATATGAACCCCTACTATCATTGTCATTACACATATACATTACAATAATCATTCGACATAGCAAGCAAGTAAAACTTACGTGTGTGTAACAAGAGTTTTGGTAATTAGTCGAATGAGTTGAAACTCGTTGATGCGTACGGGTATCCATAGACACATCAGGACGTTAGAACGTATTGTAGGATACTTACAGAAGCATCTCTCGAATATGTAATGTAATGTATGTCGTTAGGTTTGACTGTGTGAGTTGCTGATGATATTAAACAAAGATAATTACATTAATGAATGTATGTTAGATTTTGTTTTGTGATGTAATGAAATTAAATTTGTTTTTCGGAATTTATCTGCTAGTATGCAGACAGACTACATATAATATAACAAGTGCTGGGCAAAATACTCAATAAATATAGCTAACAAGCAAACATATCGAGGTGTTAAACGCCGATTTAAATGAGCTTCAGGTATCAAGTAGAACACTAAAAACTAAGCGACACGTATTTTTTTTAGCGGCCCTAATTAAGGTTTAGGGGGTGAAAATCACCCCCAAAATTTAGAGTAAAATTGGTTTTTATTTTTTTTCTCAGAAACTATGCATCCTAGAACAAAAGTGTAAATGTACGAATACTTTCTTTTTTTAAGAGCTATCCACCAGTGGTATTAGTTCTTTTCTATACGATTTGTAAGTTACTCTTTTGCACCCTTTACACATATTTTACCCCATATTTAATTGTTATGTATTTTTTTTTCAAAATTTTATTTTATATTAAGATAGCCCAATTAAAAATAAAATTGACGTGTTTTTGTTTTTTAATTATTTATTGTTTTAAGGGGTCATCTGACCCCTTATATAGACACTCGTATGTACTTATAAGTAAGTTTGATTATTTATAACTCGTTAATATTACATGATAGAAAAAAAAGTATTGGAATTTTTTTTTTGTTTTACATAAGAAATTTTATAAGATATTTAAAAAAATATATTTATTAATTTTTATTTTTTTCATAAATCATCAGTTACTTATAATTTTACTTGAAATATTTTATTTTTATCTGTCGACATAAAACGTATATTTTTTTAGTAAACAATATTTATTATTACGATAATATGTTTATTGTCTAGGGCCGTGAAAGCCTAAAGATTACTAGTTATGTATTCCTTCGATATTTATTTTTGTGTTTTACTATGACTTTCCCCCCTCCTGGAAATTTAGGTCTGAAATAAACACTGGTAATTTTTGTAAGTATTCTTTCATTAGATGCTTGTAATGTTTAACAAAAAATAATACATAAATTTAATTTAATTTCCACCATTTTATTCATAATTCACAGTTAGGCTTCCTATACACTGCAGTGATTTTAACTTTTCACTAAAATCAACTGAATGCATATAAAATACGATAAAATATACATTACATCAGAGAAAAGAGAAATTCTATATGATGAAAAGACATTATTTGAAACTGTACGTGAATAAAAGTTTCTGTGTGTTTATAACCAATGTGTTGAAATGTAATTATATTAAGAGTACTACAGTGAAAAGTCACGTAATTTTGCCTAGCGAGTCTCCGACGTGATTTAAGTTTAATTTTTCGTAATAAATCGGTCTTTGTGTAGTTAAATTCGATGTTTTAGTAATAGCAAAGAGTGCTGTGCGCGTATAATTTTGTCTTTCAGGTAATTTAATTTAATTTGGAGAGAAGTTGTTAAGAAATTGAATGCGTCAATTCATCTAATATTTTATTTTTATTTTGTATGTAATTGAAATAGAATATTTATACAAGAAAATGTGGCGCCCAATAGTAATTCACAGTGTATTTAGTGTTTACTTATTAAATATTGTAATACCTGAAATGAAATTATTAGAATAAGTCAGTAATTGTTAAATATTTTTTGTATATAGCTGTTATTGATTATAATTATATTGTTAAAAAATACATATATACGTACATTAAAAATCACGCGACGTACCCGTAAGGCTCTTCATTTAAGCAGAAATTAATTTGTTATTTATTTTATGTTAAAATATATGTAAATAGTATAAAAAAATGTTTTGTGTAACTTTAGATCACAAACTTTTAAAAATATTATTCAAATAACAGTACTTTAAAATAAAACAGCTTCAGGTTATAGTTCTGTATTAATATTTATTAATAATTGACGTTTCAACAAACTCAACGCACGTCTCTCTATTACTTATTTTGTTACCTAGTAACTTGTTTCAATGTTCTGGTTATTTACTGTGAATGTCATTTGTATTTTTTCATGATAAAAACAGATCTATAACTTAAAGCCGTTTTATTTTAATATAATGTATTCTAAAAGAGAGAATTTGGAAAAAACTAATTTCGGGATAGTGAAAAGACTTTGTATCGTACCCTTATGGGTACATGGCGTGATTGTGTATGTCTGTACTAGTTTGTCGCTGGTTTTTCGCACAATGTCATTTCTCAAAATTGGAATTTCATTATATTATAAACTTCAAACCGAACCAAACTGAAACATAATCAAAATAACTAGCATAAGTTTTTCAATCAAGTAAAATCACTAGATACAGTCATGACCAAAACAACGAAACATCAAATAACTCAAACCGCAGGGTATTAACTAAATCGAAAGGATCGTGTATTAGAAATTGAACGTTCAGCGTCCCGGTAGATTATTGCAAACTAGAGTTCCTGCCCACCCCCCCTGCTTTTCGCATTGTTTACGTTCAATATTGCGTTTGAAGTAAACGGGACGCGTTCCGTCGAACGCCGATTGCACCAGTGTGACGTTTGTCAGAGAAACTAAGCGATAGTTTAGACGAAATTCGATTCGTAATTCGCATAGCACTTTGTGTATTGTATATACAGGGTGTAACAGAATAACTATTCCTAATTTTAACTGGAGTATCCTGGGCTCAGAATATGAAGATTTAATGCAAATCACTGAGATAAAATGTGGCTCCTTACTGAGCTACAGGGTGTTTTATATAAAAATTTAAAAACGATTTTTGCCCAGTACTTTAAAACTATTTGACGTATCCTTATCATACTTGGCAGGAAATGTAGGTACCGTACACCATACTAAATTATGTTAAATAAAAGTTTCTGGCTACTGCCAGTGGCGTACAACAGGGGCAAGTGAGAGGTTGATTCTTCCTAAATTCTACGCCACTGGCGGAATTGTCATTTTAGCACAATTTTTCGATTCTCCAATACTTGCTGTGTAAAAAACATACTCTTCCTTTGTAACGATAAAGTCACTGTTTTTCGAGATATTTAAAGTTAAACATAAGCTGCACCCTTGGGATTTTTTCAAAATTTGCTCAAAAAAATCTGAAAAAATTCAGTAAAATAGAGAAAAAAATTAGCTACATAATATCTAAGTAACTTTTTCTCTAACTCATTCTGGTTTGGCTGGAAAAATTATTGAAAATTAATATTTTTTGCATTTTATTTTTTTTATTTTCAATAATTTTTACAGCCAAATCAGAATGAGTTAGTGAAAAAGTTACTTAGTTATTTTGTAGCTAATTTTTTTCTCTATTTTACTGAATTTTTTCAGATTTTTTTGAGCAAATTTTGAAATAATCCCAAGGGTGCAGCTTATGTTTAACTTTAAATATCTCGAAAAACAGTGACTTTATCGGTACAAAGGAAGAGTATGTTTTTTACACAGCAAGTATTGGAGAATTGAAAAATTGTGCTAAAATGACATTTCCGCCAGTGGCGTAGAATTTAGGAAGGATCAATCTCTCACTTGCCCCTGTTGTACGTCACTGGCAGTAGCCAGAAACTTTTATTTAACATAATTTAGTTTGGTGTACGGTACCTACATTTCCTGCCAAGTATGATAAGGATACGTCAAATAGTTTTAAAGTACTGGGCAAAAATCGTTTTTAAATTTTTATATAAAACACCCTGTAGCTCAGTAAGGAGCCACATTTTATTTCAGTGATTTGCATTAAATCTTCATATTTTGAGCCCAGGATACTCCAGTTAAAATTAGGAATAGTTATTCTGTTACACCCTGTATATGCAGAGATGAAACGTGGTTAAGGCGACATTGTTTCAATACATGCAGATCGGAAGGCAGGGCCGGACTGCCACTATAAAGGGACCTGGATGCGAGAAACATTTTGCGAATTAAAATAAAACGGCTTTAAGTTATAGTTCTGTAGTAATATTTATTAATAATCGACGTACGTCTTCATCAGGAAAAATAATACAAATGACATTTATAGTAAATAAACAGAACATAGAATTCAATGATTAAGTAACTTTTGAAATTTTTGACGGGAAAAATTCCGATATTAAAATATTATTTATATTAATTTCACATGTTGAGCGAATGTCTAATGAACGTTTGGTTAAAAAGTTTTATTTGAATGATTTTGATGGTATACGTTTGCGTGGACATCCGATGAGTAGTTGGAGTGGTATGATTGAGAGTGTTTTGCGTAAGCAAAAGTTTCCAAGTAGTAGTAATAAAAGAGCATGTATGAGAGGAATTACGAATATGGCTGAAGCGAAAGTTGCTTGTTTGGATAAGAATGTTTGGAGGCGACTGATTTCTAAATGATGAAAAGAGTTTGTGCCACACCCTTTTGGGTACATGGCGTGATTGTGTATGTATGTATGTATGTATTAATTTCACGATACACTTATAAACATTTGTTCAATTTTTTTATGAAATTTAATGTACTAGTACTTAGTTTTATAAAGAAAAGTTAAATTTTAAAGTTAGATTTTGATGGAATTAAATCCTTTATGAAACTAGACGTATAAAAATAAACAAACTTTAAGTTGTAGTTCTGTATCAATATATATATATATATATAATTGACGTTTCGACGAACACAACGTAAACATTTAGCTTCAATTAATTAAAAAATCTATAAAATTTTTATAATCTAATTACTTATTTTGTTGGCTGTCTTGTGTATTTACTGTAAATGTCATTTTCTGATGAAGACGGATGTTGAGTTCGTCGAAACGTCGTGTGACCGGTCCTGATGGCGGGTCCCATAGCTAAACTCCGAGTGCGTTTGCTATGTCATTTCAGTTTCGATTCGACCAAGATCAATAGATTACAGAGTTTGTACATTTGGCTGATGCAGAAATTGGTATTTGCTGAATTGAAACTTTTCTAATAAATGAAATTGGAGATGCACAGTGATTTGTTGTTGTTATCGCATGCACAAGTTTATGAAGAAAGTATTTTATAGTAAAATTTTTGTATGATGTTATAGTGCTTCTAAGCAAAGAAAAACCTCGGAAAAGTAGATTTAAACCAATCAGAAACGATAGTACAGTCTATGGAAAAAGTTTGCGTACTGATAGTGTGATATGACAAAACGTTATTTGTGTGATTTTACTTTGTAATACCGTTTTTCAGTTTGTTTTTTATTGCTATTTAATTTTTAATTATTTATTGTTACTATTCGTGAAATATTTTGTTATTTTTATATCTGATTGTGAGTGTAACATATATTCAAAAGACCTCAAACACGCCACTTAAAGACATTGTTCAGTTAGAAACACTGTAAACTTTTGTTTATAATTTGTCGAAAACGAAATATATACATACAGCTTGGCCTCGGTTTTACCTCGGTCAAAACAAAATAATTATCGTTTTCTACTTCTTATAACATAATATACTATTACTGTAATTCTACAATATATATTCTAGTACTTAAAATGGTATAAAATTATATAATAAAATTTTCAACTAGCACATATCATTGGAATTTAAATTTTGATATAAAATTTCAAAATAAAAGTAATATATGTTACTGCATATGTAAAATCTGGAATTTTACGAACAACTTAATACTCGTATAATAAAATCATAAATTTATTGGATTTTTCCTTGTCAGTATGTCAAAAAATATAAAATAAAAGCTCTACAATTTTCTGTCAGTTGTCATTCAAAGGTGAAATTTAAATTTTCGATTCTCAGCCGTATATTGCCATGAAGTGATCAATCGTTTTGATCGACGAGTATTAAATGACAATGCCGATCGATGTTCAATATGATAATGTGATGAAAATTTTACTCGATCAAAATGTGACATTTCTAGTTGCCACGTCTTAGAAATAAAAAAGAAACAAAATTAATATATTCATATATTTTTTAGTATAATACTACAGGAAGATTATTGTAAACTCATATCATGAATATCATGAAATCAAATGAAACAGCTTTAGGTTATAGTTTTGTATTAATATTTATTAATAATCAACGTACTTTATGTACTCAACTTACGTCTTTATCAGGAAAAATAATACACATGATATTTACGATAAATAAACAGAACATAGAAAAAAGTTATTAGGTAACAAAATAAGTAACTAGATTATAAAATTCATAAATTATTAATAAAGGATACCAAATTTTACTTTAATCAGTGCCTTCCTTTAATTATAAATGTATACATTTTATGATAAAGTTAGTTGTTTCCATGTTCTGTTTATTTACTCTAAATGTCATTTGTATCATTTTGTCTAATGAAGACAAGTTCGTAGAAACAACAATTATTAATAAATATTAATACAGAACTACAAACTAGAGCTGTTATACTGCTTTCCAAATATCGGTTTCTCATTAAAATCAAGCATTAACAATAATTCACTTTCAATTACTTTCATTGTTGGAATCAAAAATCTTGAATTCATTAACCTTCCCCCCTATTCCGATTAGAGTATAAATACGTTCTTCGCTATCAGAAAACAAGGTATTCCCGTGATTGTAATCCGGTATCCTAGCATTCAACACAGTTTTCCTTTTGCTGACTAAACGGGGACCCCCCCCCCCCATTCCTCGGCAATACAATAAACGTCCGGGGAGGTCGAATGAGGCATTAATTAAATTTCAACACTAGCTACTGTTTAAACAACAAAGAAATTCAATTACGGAATTATGGCGCGCGTGGGCGTAGGGGGCCGCGATTTGAATGAGTGAGACTTCGAATCGCGGTTCGTTCGGAAAAGTTAACCCTGACAGACTCCGTATCCTACGGGGAATAACAATTCCTTTTCCTCGCCCAACATTTCTTGTTAACTGTTTTCAAACCTGGTAGATGTGCACGTATTTTCCAAAAACAAAACATTACTCTCTGATAGAATATGTATTTGACAATAATATAGACAGTTAAAAACAATCTTCTGGTTGTTTACATTGATAATAATATATTTAAAAAATTAATATTAAATTATTGAAATTTAAAATATTTTATTAATTTATTAAATATGCATTTTCAAAATCATTCATCCGCGAAAAAATACATTAAAATTTAGTTAAACTTAATTAAAATGAAAATACTTTTTGTTCCAAAAGATATTGACAATAATTTTAGCATATATCAAATTTAAAATAAAAATATATAAAAACTATTTTGATTAATAAATTATATTTTTTCCCAAAAAAATTAACGGAAATCATGTACATTATTATTTATCACTGACAAATGTATCTGTATGCACTGTGCTTATAATTATTAGAGTTATTTGTAGTTATTTATATAAGTTATTTTATATATAAAAAAATATCACATTCATCATCTAAGTTATGTATTTTTGTATTAAAATATTGTAAATTCAGCATCAAATAATTATTTTTATTGATGTAAATCAATCACCTGAAATTTTTTTATGTAACAGATCATATATAAAAAATTGTTCAACTTTACAAATTAAATTACTTTAAAATAATACATACATACATATATACACAATTCAAGCCATGTACAGAAAATAATGTGGCACAAACTCTTTCTGCTATCCCGAAATTAATTTGCTCCAAACATTCCTATCCAGACAAGACAAAAATATATGCACTTCTATTCCTACTATTTGGACACATTTGCTGACGCAAGTCATGCTTATCGGAAGTCCATGCAAGCAAAATATACCACAATTATCGCAAATCAATCAATCTGCGATGAAAAAATGAAAACATATCACCAATTACTTAATAAAAAATACAAATGTACAATTTATTTATAAAATCTCTTATCTATAAAATTTAAAAACTAACATTGTATACATAAACAGTAAATTTATATATTCCAATAACGGGACAGCACCATTGGTCCGTTCAAACATTGAAATTCTCTTCACAAACCTATCAACCGGTGATCCGCTAACAATATAAGGATCGAAAAACCGTTAGTGGTCTGAGGATGGCAGCGTGGTACACAGGCGTTCCCCGATTAAATCTTTTACGCGCTCGTCGGAATGATCAGCCATTAAGCAAATAGAATTACGACCGCAAAACATTCGTTTCATCTCGACTAATTAAATAGTTTTGGCCAAGAAGCCTCTGCCAAACTTAACCGAACCGAAACGACCGATTGATAACTTAATCGTCTTCTAACTAAATTAATTATTTCATTATTTTAATTGGCTGTGTGAATATAAAAGATGTTTTTTTTTATTATCATTATTGTAAAATATATAAAATATATGAAATAAATTACATAAATTTTTTACAGTACATATAAATAAAATTATTAATATATTTTTTTGAAAGCTAATCAAATATATTGGTATATTATTGCCAATTTGCTAGAATTGAACGTAGGTACGAGTATTGTGTAATATATATATTTCAGAAATATGTTATACATCTTTTTCAGTCGACAAAATGAAATTTTATTATATGTACGTTGATATTCAGATATCAAACAGTTCTTTTATCAATATATTTCATCAAAACCGTTCTTCGACTATGACACGAAATAAATAAATAAGAAAAAAATAGCGTTCGCCGCCTCCAAATAAATAATATATTTCAACTGATATTAAATTTTGTATATATACCGAATAGCTTTTCGTCTAAGTTATTTAGTTTTCCATCAAAAGAAAAACGTAATGAAGTTTTAACTTTAGTACCTTGTGAAAAAGCGGACTTATTTTCTTTTCATTTTCACGGGGAAAAGCGGTAGAGAAAGAGGGGGGTTGCGGGGAGGGAAATACCGAGCGTTTGAGCCTTTGGTAAAAAAATTCCATACATCTTGAAATTGTTGCGATTAACCTCCCTGGTTGAGTTACGGTGCGTTCCTTTATATGTATGTATGAGAAACTTGCAATATTAGTAGGGTAGAATTCTCTTTCTGTTACACTATTGTGTTTGTGAATTAATAATCAGAGAAACGGATGTGTCTTTGAACTTTCGCTAACAATGTATACGAGAAAAATTTAATATGTAATTTGTTTAGTTTTAGTTTTTACGAACTGTATGCAAAATATGTTCCTATTTTAGAAGTTTTTTTTCAGTGTTTGATATTCGTTGTTCTCATCAAGTTGCTTTGAAACAAATTTGTTATATTTTGTTTTTATATCACTAAATTAGACAAAATTATTTCAAACTTTGTGACATTTCAAATTTATATTCTTACAAACATTTTGTAAACAAAAAAATTGGTAGATACTATCAAAAAATCTATAATTCTTACTGTATATACATCTATTTTAATATTTATGTTAAAAAATGTGGCACAAACTTCTTTCACTATCCCGAAATTAGTTTTCTCGAAACATTCCTATCCAAACAAGCAACTCTAGCTTCATCCACATTCATGATACCAAGAAATACATGCTCATCTATTCCTACTACTTGCAAATTTTCGCAGAATCTAAACACACGCAATCGTACCACTCCCATCTTTGTTATCTCGTATTATTTCTGGTATTAAAACCATGATATTTGTTCAGCCTGAGTTCTTTTAGAAAAATTTATTAAAAGTTTTGAAAGAATATTTATATTTGGTACCTGTTTATTATTCAATAGTAAATTTTAAAAATATTCAATTTTTTTTCGCACATGAAAAGCGTGGTATATTTAACAAGCGCATATTTTTAAAATCTAATTACAAGTTTACAAGTTTGCGGTGTGTGTGTGTGTATTGAAGCCATAAATTTTGATATCTTAACTGAAATCTGAACTAAAGTTCAGTTCAGCCGTGTTCTTTGCTATAGTTTAGTGAATTATTACTTACATACCTACAAACCTTCGAACTACAGATTTGGTTAAGTCGTAAATCTGCACCAATTTACTCACCTTGAAAATTAATAAAAGAAAAACGAAAACAATGTTAACTTGCAAGCTTTATTAGTTTTTTAACGGCGTCACAAATATTGATTCAAGAACTAATTGTAATTTGGAAATGTATTACACTTTAAATTGAATTCGGAAAATTGTTAAATGAAATATTTGCTTTTAGAAAGTTATATAATACTGCTAATAAATTAAACTACAAATTATTTTAGTTTTGTTTTGTTTTTAATTATTATCAGGTTAAATTGTGCTCATATTAGAATTTATAAATATATTTCTGGAAAGATTTTTTATTATGTTAGTGTATTACTGCTTACGATTTGCAATTTCTATTATTTTTTCCTAATGAAGACCTACGTTAAGTTTATTGAAACGTCATTTATTAATAAATATTAATACAGAAGTAGAACCTAAAACCGTTTTATTCTAACATAAAAAATTCTGGAATTTTTTTTACTAAATTGATTTGTCCAATAATTTAATTAATATATGTATTTAACAGTTAATATTCAAATTTCTTTAATTTATAATTTTTGCTTTTCTCTTGTAATATATTGTAATACACAGTAAAAAAATCCTTTAGAAATTATATTAAAATAAAACGGTTACAAGTTGTAGCTTGTAACTTGTTCCTATGTTCTGTTTATTTACTGTATTTATCATTTGTATCATTTTTTTCTGGTAAAAACGTACGTTGAGTACTATTATTAATAAATATTAATACAGAACTACAACCTAAAGTCGTTTATTTTTAAATAATAATACACATACAGATAAAACAAAAAAAATAATTTTTGCTGTGACTGTATTAAATATAATGTAGTTTATAAAAAGTAAAATTTTTATATTTTTGTGTGATTTAAAAATTTTATATATATAAAAAAATCTGTATTAATATAAAATATAACATTGGTTTTTTTTTTCTCTTCAAAGTACAGTTTTAATCTCGGTATTTTATTCATGTGGTAAAAATTTTATTTATCTTTTGAAAATGAGAATTCGTCGGGCCGACGGTGGTTTTAAAATGTATCTTTAACGCAGTGTGTTAGTTTTTTTTTTTAGGTGTAAAAAAAAGGTGACCCTCTCTTTCGGCTCTCACTTGGTATTCGTAAAAACGTATAAAATATTCAGCATGGGTTGTACCTTCGGTGCTGCGCATGTTTTCTGTAATGAAGCTCGTAAAAAGCGCTTAGCGGGAGTGTCGGAGAGCTTTCCGAACAAATGTATCGTTACCGGGGCGGGAGGGTTGTAGGGTTGAATGAATGAAAAGCATCCCTATTCTGTCTCGTTGGCTTACCTACTCACATTAGATATACTACCATGGCGGCAAATTATCACTAAAGATATTTCTATTTATCAAACATAAAATTGCAATGTTGAAGAGTGTAAAAAATATAACTTTTCTTCAATCTTCGGAAATATATATATAGAACTCTGTGAAAATGCGGTTTCTACTAGATTAATAAGAGGTCAACCTAACCTAACCTTCCAGATAAATCTGCTATTGTTCTACATGCATTAGAGTATCTTCATGATGTAAAATTCGAAGATACTATAATAATTGCAAGACTCCCATCAATATTAACAATAGATTGATAAGAGAAGCAATAGAAATTTATAAAGAAAAATATAACACCAATCAGTGTGACTAGTAACTGATTTAATTAAAATTTGTTTGTTTTAATTAAAAATTTAAAAATTTTACGATCTAGTTACTTGTATTTTGTTACCTAGTAACTTGTTTTTATATTCTGTTTATTTACTATAAATGTCATTTGTATTGTTTTTCCTGATAAAGACGTACGTTGAATTTTGTCGAAACGTCAATTATTAATACAGAATTGCAACCTAATTTTAAGTATTAATTTGTTCATAAGCAACTCAGCCACTGACCAATAAAAATATTGTATGTTTAGTTTCTTAACAGCTTGTAACTAATAAAATTGTATTTTGAAATATCTAATACTTTTTACCACTTTGACTGCAAGGAAAAAGTATTATAGCGTCTGGTACGGTGTCTGTAACATTAAAAAAAAAAAATTTGTGTATAGAAATCCTTCATATAGTCCCTAGATGACGAATCTGAACTTAGTTTATGTGGGTGTATGTGTGTGCGTCGTCAGCTCGCTCGCTCGGTTGTAAGTCAAAATTTTGTGGCCGCAACTCCTCCTAGACGGTTCAACCGATTTTAATGAAATTTTCAGGATAAATTTGTCTAGTACCCAAGATAGTCATGTGATTTTGTTTTTTTCCAGTGATGCCAACTTTTCGAGAAAAAAATTACTAAAGTTTTTAAAAATTCATACTGGCTACGTTATTTATCCGATTTTGATCAAATTTTCAAAAAAGATTTCCCTAATGCTCCCATTAATCACATAATTTTATTAATATTCAGTGTTGCCAACTTTCCGAGAAAAAAATTACTAAATTTTTAAAATTTTTATTATGCCCATGTTATTCAACCGATTTTACTCAAATTTTCACAAAAGATTCTCCTAGTATTCATATAATTTATGTAATTTTAACAAAATACAGTGTTGCCAACTTTCCGAGAAAAAAATTAGTAAAATTTTAAAAAATTTATTTTGACCATTTTATTTAACCGATTTTAATCAAATATTTATAAAAGTTTTTCCTAGTGCCTAAATAAATTATGCAATTTTAACAAAATACAGTGTTGCCAACTTATCGAGAAAAAAAATCACAAAATTTAAAAAAAAATCATTGTGGCTACATTATTTATTCGATTTTGATCAAATTTTCAGAAAAGTATCTCCTATTGCCCACATAAATTATAATATTATTAAAATACAGTGTTGTCAACTTTCCGAGAAATGTCAAAATGGTCTCTATATGGGTTTACCATTATACTTCTAATCTTGTTTAAAAAAAACATTAGCTTGGTATTCGATGCAATGGGACGTTTCTTCTTTACATACCTGCGCTACGTGTCTGTTTCGTTGGAGGATTTTCTGACTGGTAGCTATCTCTCGTTCAACCCGTATTCAACCCCTTTTTGCGATTCTATATGTACAACTGGACTCTGATTTAATAGCACTGATAAATGTATATGCACTTGTATTTTGTCTCTAAATTGTTCGTCGAATGCTTTACTTTTTTGATATCTACTCATCTCTCTCTCTCTCTCTCTCTCTCTTGCTCCCACTCAGCAACAAAAGGAAAATGTTTTTTAATTTAATTTAATTAATAAAGCGTACGAAATATTTCATAATTTTATGAATCGGAACAAGTTTTAAAGGTTTTTTTTTTCGTTGTTTTTCTTTTGTTCGTTGTAAAAATTTTATGTAAAATATTTTTAACGCAGAATTTTGTAATTACTGGATTTTTTTGAATGAATAAATTTCAAATTTAATTAAAATATTGTTTTTGTTGTTGTTTTTGATTTTCAAGTTATATATTAATATAAAAAAATATTGATTTATTTTGTATAAAAATAATGCAACTTCAATATTTACAGTGTACTTTTCAAATTAAATTTTTGTATTATTATATTTTAATTAACTTTATTTACTTAGTTTGTTACTTAGTAACATACATAATAGTGTGAATATTTTATAGCAAATGAAACTTCTACAATTACGTATGTGAAAAAATCATTCATTTCGTATTGCGCAATTAGAAACTTAGCTGAAGTTGACTATTAGTCTAGTAATTTAAAAGAAAAAGCTCTGTTTATAAAAAGCAGAAAAAGAGGAAGACTCATTTAAAATCGGGATTAAAGTATATCTTTATTAGAAAATTTGTGCGGACAGTTGGTTTCGGTAAGGTATTGGTGTTCCATTAAAGTTGTGGGTATCTGTAATTTGGTCATTTATTTGTAGTGTCTACCTTCAAAGTTTTCCAATCAGTTTGGATAACACCGTACCCGTGCGGCTAGGCTTTCGCTACCTAAACGATTTAATCTGGGACACATACAACACCTTGTGCACATTGCACCGAGGGAGATAACGTCAGTGGCGCCTTCACCAAATTTCACTTATTAGTTTATATTTTTATAATATGTACATTATGATAATAAGATTTTGAAGGCGTTGCGTGGATGTTCAATGAGTAGTTGTAGTTTTCAAGTAGTAGTAATAAAAGAGCTTGTATGAGAGGTATTATAAATATGGATGAAGCTAAAGTTGCTTGTCGGGATATGAATGTTTGGAGGAAACTAATTTTGAGATAGTGGAAAGAGTTTGTGTCACATATTTTGAGAAAATGGCGTAATTGTGTATGTCTGTATGATAATTATTATTTATTACACATAAATCTATAAAAAAAAGTATATATGTTTTCAATTGTATGCAAATTTATTTCTGACAAAAAAAACAACTGAAAAATTGATTTTTTTGACAAAGTCTACTACCATAACGTTTCATAACAAAAAATAAAAAGACTTCAGGATTTAGTACAAAGAACATAGAAACAACTTACTAGATAACAAAATAAGTAATCAAATTAAAAAATTTATTAATTATTTATTAAAAAAAATCAAATTTTATTTAAATCAGTTACTAGTCACACTGGTTGATGTTATCTTTTTCTTTATAAATTTCTATTACTTTTCTTATCAATCTACTGTTATTATTGATTGGTCTTGCAATTATTATAGTATCTTCGAATTTTACATCATGAAGATATTCTAATGCATGTTCAGCAATAGCAGATTTATCTGGATGATTTAGACGTACTGACCTAGTAACTAGTTTCTATGTTTTGTTATTTACTGTAAATGTCATTTGTATCATTTTTTTGATAAAACCGGTCGTCGAGTTTGTCGAAATGTCAATTATAAATAAATGATAATATAGAACTTTAACCTAAAGCAGTTTTATTTTAATATATTATTTTACTATATTACATATATTACATAATGCGTTGTAAAAGATTTCTACTGATAATAAAACAATTGTAATTATAAAATTACCAAAAGAAACAAGAAAATATTTCGGTTTAGTGGAGTAGAAAATTTCAATACTCCGCTACTGATAAACGCTCTAATAACTATCAGAGACGTTCATTTAAGTTGTGTGCAATGATAGTTCGGGTGGTAGCCCGTTCCAATTTCGCATCGAAACTACGCGTCTATCCGTTCAATATAAACATTAAACGAAGGCACACAAAATACTTCCGTAAACACCTTCCAGATTAAGCTTTCATTACAAATGGACTGCCCATGTCGGGTGAAACCTGTAACTTCAATTTAGGTTACAACTTACACATCTAATACTTTGTTGTTATTTGTATTTTTTGTTCTTTATTGGAAAACTGTGCTAGAGTTTACAGTCGATGCAAGGGAAATTGAAAATAAAAATCGATAGCTATTGTCTTTAAATTGAAATAAGGATGCAGCTTACAATAAATTGCATTGTTGCACTATTATAAAAGTTTTCTATTTATTTTCGTTTCCTTTCAAGTTTAATAAGTGAAATAAAACAAACGAAATTAGTTGATGTGTTGTTAGAAATAATTCAAAAGAAAATTTCATATTTTTTTTATAAAATGAAATTTAATTGAAATTATGTGTTGGAATGACTTGTGATACAAAAAAATTTAATTATTTGTGACAGTAAAATTTGTTATTATTATTTATGAATTTTATTATAATAAACAAATAGTTAAAACGGCTTTAAAGTTCTGTAGTAATATTTATTAATAATCGATCCGTTCGTATTAATCAGTTTTCCTGATGAAAACAAACGTTATATTCGTTGAAACGTAATTTATTAATAAATATTAATACAGAACTTAAACCTAAAGCCGTTTCATTTTATATAATGAGTTCTGAAAGATTTTTTCTATGTTAAATATAATATTTTTAAACATTTTGCATAGATTTTATATAATATTACAGTTTATTATTTTATATAATATTGTAGTCTACTGGTTCGGCCTGATAATGAATATAAATTTTTCGAAATCTATTAGAAGATTATTTTGAACAGTGTAGTTTTTGACTTTTACTGGTTTTCAAATAAACCTTTTTACTTTTCCACAATATAACTCTTAGGTTATCGCAACTTAATAATGTATGTGCCTATATTTTATATATTTTCTACAGAAATAATAATTAGTTTATGGTTAAAATAATTACTAAGCTGTATGAATATAAAATAATTAAGTTTATAGATAATAAATAATAATAAAACCGTAATGTTTTCAAAATTATCTTAAAAATAAATCTCCGAAATAATTTGACTATAATTACACGTTTTATTCGAACGAAATATATTTCTAAATGCATGTAATTTCTTTATCAAATATTAAACCAATTGTAAAAAAAAAGTAATCTATTTTACTGTAAAAACGCACACTCTGTTATATTGCTTTTATTTCGTGGCACTAAAATTTTATCATATTATAAAATCATGTATATCCCGTCTATCGTTTTTGGGCTAGTTAATAATGTTTGTAGCGGTTTTTTCTCTCCATATATTTCCCCCCGCTGGAAATGCTGTCTGCCAGCTAGAATGGAAAATAAACGCGCAAATTACATTGAACAGACCACATGTCAAATTCTATGACACACCAGTCTGGCGTCAGAAAAATCCGGCAAAGTGTCAATCATTTTATACGAATTTTCCATTCTTTATTTTTTTTTTATTTCTATATATAGAAAAGTCGATTTTACAATATACAATAAGATTGCTCTAAATGGAATTAAATAAAAAGATTTTAATTGTCGATTTGTTTAAATATATGTTTTTGTTTAAGATTAAAAAATAAAATTTTTAATATCACATTCTCTATATTACTTTTGAATTATCATATAATATTATATGGCACTAGCTTTAATATATTTCCGAATAAATGGTGCTAATTTTTCACTATCGATTTTCTAAGTAGTCGAAATATATTTCTTTATCGCTTGTAATGAAGAACCACCACGTTCTTTTAGCTTTTGGAATAAAAGAGTATGATGAAAGCTTGTAAAGTAGCTTGTTTAGAGTTCAGGATAGTGAAAAGAGTTTGTGCCACATCCTTTTGGATACATGACTGTGTATGAATATACACAACATAAATCGTAGTACAAGTTCAATTGTTTCTCAAATTTAATGACATTTTCAGAATTTTTGTATTACTTGATTCAATTTATTAAATATAATTATTCCTTAAATTAACACTGCTTTAGATTCAAGTTCTGTATTAAAATTTATTTATAATCATAGAAGCACAGGGACATATATTTTATTAACAATTTTTACTTGCACTATCAATGGTGCGGGTCTTTAGTTCACAGCCAAGCAAGAAACCTACGGCTTATAGTGAGTTCCAAACCACTCAGACTATTTTATTTAATTTTTGGTGTGAGTATATCGCGAACCAGGGACCTTTGGGATCTCTACGTAATATTTATAAAACTGAATAAAAAGTGAAAAGTGTAGAATATGTCTCAGTTATAACGTATTACTAAAAAAATATTTTCCAAAAACGTCATTCACTTAATCATACTGTACATAAACAGCAGTCAATGTCAAAATTTTTATTCATTTTTCTTTGTAGCTTTTTTTCCAGGTGAAATATTTATCGTTTCAGATGTGAGCATTTCCGAATGGATTTTCAATTTTTAAAATAGCAGTCAGTCGCCGTGTAAGTTATAGGGTTGTATTTCGAAATGGTCAGTTGGTAATGTCGGTTTTCAAACTATTTCGACGTCTGCGTTTAAAAATTTAAGAACGGCTTATTTATTAAGAACGATCGCATACTGAATAAATAAGAATGATGTAAACTTTGAACATGCCGAGTTAATATTTAAAAAATATGACATATCTGTTGCAAACTATCACAAATATCTACGGTTATGTGTTATTTACATGACAGTATAAAATATAAAAAGTTTGTAAAAAAATAGTGTTTACAATATTGTAGTTTTGTTTTACATACACAGACAAGCAAATTTTATTTTATTTTACTTTATATCTTTTTACTTGATGAAGACGTACTTTGAGTACGCAGCGTACGTCTATTATTAATAAATATTAATACAGAACTATAATCTAAAGTCGTTTTATTTTAACTCTATTTTGTTCAATAAAACTTTACATACTAAACTTAATTTTTTTTTTTTGTATATCATTTACAGCGAGTAATTGAACAAAAATTGTCAATAAAGACACGGAACGAAGTCAGTTAGCAATGAAACCTTATCTATAACACAGTAGCTAGTTAATTTCGTTTAATTTAACTTGTAGCATAAACGAAACTATTTTTGGGCATAATAAGGAGTATGAAATCGTTAGAAGTTCCCGTTTAGCGCTGCTGAAACTCGGGGTCCCGCTAACCGGGGATAGTCTTGATTAAATCGACACACTGGTGTTTTGAGGTCCGATGTGGCTTGTTCACATTCTGTTGATAGAACAGTTTGCCCCCCCCCCCTCCCCTTCACCAACAGCGGCCACTCGAAGAAGAAAGATGGAATAAGAGGTTTTCGCGTAAAGATACAAAACTGTTTTTCACCACTTAAACTACACTCTAAATTTATATTATAATCATGGTAATTCTACTATATTTTTTGTTGTAATTTCACAGTTTTTTTTTTGTAAATTTACTAATAATTTATAAAATTATAATAAAAAATATAGTAAAATTACTATGATTATCAATGATTTTGGTTAAAAAAAACTTTTACTACAACATTTTTTTTCAATTTCACACTCATCATACACTAATCTATTTCGTACCCGATCTCTACTATTTACACCACATACCCCACGTAAAAATCTCATTTTCACAGCAGTCATTTTCCGTTTATGCTTTTGCAACCAAACCCAACATTCACTACCATACATCAACGTAAGCACCAAAACTGCATTATATAATACTCAAACGGGCTTCTTTGGAAATATTTACATTCCTAGCAAAAGTTCCCAAAGCACCCAAAACCTTACAACCAGCATTTACTCTCCTTTCAATTTCACGATGAAAACGGCCATCTCTAGAACAACAAACTACCCAAATACACAAATTCATCTATTTGCTCTAAACGTGCACCATCAATATATACATTACATTCAGTCGTCACCCTTGTCAAAAAACTAAAACTTTGCAATAAATAGTTTTTGTGTTACAGCGACTAATTTTTTGATCGATAAGGCTACCAGTATTATGTGCAAACCTTGTAAAATATCGACAAAACAGATATTAGCAACCGAGTTACATTCATCTTAGCGGGGAGCTATAACTACACGGTCGTTTCGTCGAACTAATTTTGAGCGAGCCCTCTGGGCGTTGAATGGTTGAATGGCGCACCATAGTTTCGAAGATTTTCCTAAACTATAATCTGCTTTGCATAATCCAAACTTTGACCACTAGCAGACAGTTTTCGGGCACACCCACAGAGATTGCCATAATGAAGCGAAACTAAACCACTCAGTGGCTGATGTGCGTACATATATACAAACTGTCTGATCTCTCGCGGTCATTTTGCGTTCGTTGTTAGATTATTTCTTTATTGTTTGACCAAGATTTATTCATTATGCACTTGATTAAGTTGTTTTACATTATGTAAACGTAAGTTTTAGTTGAGTGAACATTGAGTTTAACATTATTAAGATGGATTATAAATACTGTATAGATAATACGGTAATACGCTTTTTATTTTATTAGATTCACTGTAAAAAAATTATGTAATTTTATATATTCTGTAAATGTAATTTTTCATAAGAAAATGTAATATTATGTTAATTTTTCTGTGAAAATTAAGATATATTTTTTTACAGTACTGATAAATACGAATTGGACAGTATTAAATAAAAATATAAATTTTAAAAGTATTACTATTTATTAATAATTGACGTTTCGACGTACTCAACGTACATTTTTATCAGGAAATTGATACAAATGACGTTTACAGAAAATAAACAGAACATGAAGTAAAATTTGAAGATACTGTAATAATTGCAAGATTCATCAATATTAACAATTAATTTATAAAAGAAGGAATAGAAATAATTTGAATAAAATTTGGCTTTCTTTAATTAAAAATTTATAAATTTTGTAATCTAGTTATTTAATTTGTTACTTAGTAACTTGTTTCTATGTTATGTTTATTCACTGTACTATAAATGTCATTTGTAACATTTTTTCTGATGAAGATGTACGTTTAGTTCGTTAAAACGTCGATTATTAATAAATATTAATACCAGAACTACAACCTAAAACCGTTTTATTTGTATTCAAAGTTTGATAAGCACAGATAAAATGATTATCAAAAATAAATTGTTTTCATTATTCAATAAAACAATATTATTTAATCTTACTTACATACATTTACAATTAACCCTTTTATTTTCCCAATCACCATTTAAACTAACATTATTTCAATGGTATAAATCCAAAATTAACTACCATTAAATTCCAGCTCGAAAACAAAAACATTCAAACATCAATAATCCCACAGACAAACAAACGCACCCCTCTCACCCCCCTAATACTAAAAAGCCTCGCATTCACTCCGTTAAATAAACTGCAGGCGGCCATTGTTATCCCGGCAATGCACTCAAACTCAAATATTTAACAACAACAACAGGGAACGGGCAGTGGCGCAATATGGTGGCAGTTGCGCCGCTTGCTTGCCAAATAGATTAGCAGCTATATAACGAATGCAGGGCAGAACGGGTATGAAGTTGTGAAACGCGATACATCAACGTACACCCCGGGTGATGAATGAAAAGTTTTACAGGGCTTGTGCAGTTTGTTGGACGGGCTTACAAATCGACGCCATGATTCATAACGCCGATTAGGACCGGGTTGAAAGAAGGGGGGAAGGGGGGAGGGGAGGTGACGAGGTGCGAGTGAGTGAGCCGACTCGTTAGCAAAATGAACGGACAGTGGACGACGCGAGCCGAAATTGATGGCAATGCTTTGAACTGGTGATGAGGACAAGTTGCTTCGCCAGGGATATGGGCAGTTTTTAAAATATCTTTTTAGTTGAGAGAAACAACCTGATATGACTTTAGCATAGTAAAAAAACCTATCAAAAAACGGCTTTAGTTTCTAATTCTGTATTAATATTTATTAATAATTCACATACTTAACCGATATAAAAAAAATAATTATTTAACCTACAAAACATAAGTCCAGTATTTCTAAGTATAATTACTCAACTGCTGTAATTTTAACCCAATTGTTTAAAAATACATAACATCAAACTATATTACAAACATTATGTAATATGATATATTACCAACGGGATAGAAAGTACATATGTACGTATTATTATAGTTTTTTTTAGTAAAGTCTCTTTTAGTAAATTTACAGAACTGCTGTCAGGAATTTTACACAAATAGGAATTATTTGTTTAGTTCTGTAATTTTATTGCTGGTATAATTACATACATTTCTAAATTTACATAAAGGATGTATTTTGAAATTAATTAATTACACTTAAAATATTTTATTAGTATTATAAGTATTATTTTGATGAATTATTACAGATATTAATATGCAAGCTGTAATTTTAAATAATTTAAGAAGTAATACCAACAATATGTAATTCTACATTAAGTATGTGATGCAATTTGCAGAAATTAAGCAATTTTACATACTTATTATCATTTTACTTATCTTATGTGATTATTATGAATTATGTAAAAATTACAGAATTTTGAGGTAGAAATATAGAAAATTTATGGTAAAATAATTATTTCCTATAATATTTTGAAATATATGTAGCATACAAACATTAGTTGAAAATTCATTGCTGACAATAGGAAAAAAATAAAACTAAAAAAATATTTAACTTGATTAGCCGTAACTTTGTGATACATTTTGGAAATAAGATAAATAAAAATAACTTTGTTATAACACTAAAAACTTTATTCTCGTAACTGTAATTTCAACCTGTTAGGCCATCGTCAGACGAATACAAACTACATAAAAAATTAAAACAAATATATCAAAAAATTGATTAGATTAAAAATGTATGTAAAATTATTTGTTGTCGCATTTATTTGTTATAGATTCATCTCTTTTAACACATCTTATTTTAACTGTGTATACGCAGACGTCCAATAATGTTGAATAATGCTACTACACTACTTTACATTGGATAACTGAGCAACAGAAAAACTAATAATAATAAAAAAACATGTCTATTTTATTGGTACAACAAAAACTCTTCTAATATTCCATCCTGAAAAGAGAAAAGAAAAAAGAATCTACCAGATAACGAAGTGTATATATGCGAGGACAGCCGTATAGCCATGCATAAATCCTCGATGTGGACAGAGGCCAGGCACATACTACGTACCGAAAGCTGCACTAAACCTAACCAAACCAAATACCAGCGCCCGGATGAAACTTATCGATATAAGATATTAGTCCCTCGTGGCCAATATCTAACAGCTCCGCACCGATCTCATATCTCATTATTATAGATTTTCACACGAGAATCACCCGATACATATTCTAAAAGGCATCGGCTATTCGCCAACTACATCCCCCGAGGAAATCGCGATCTATTCACACCTATATTGTCTATGGATATGGGATAAAAATGGCGTCGAAATGAAAATATAATCAAATAATGCTATAACAAAGCGCTCATTTTTTTCTCGCTTTCGTATCTTTTCTGTTTTTTTGTTTGAGAATCAAATGGTAAAGGAACCAAATTGCGAAATTGGGATCTACAATATTGGGTTTGCCTTTCAAGAAATGATGCACAAATAAACAATTGACGCTCGCTGTGTTTGTTGGTTATTGTTTTTTTTTTTCGCTGAATAGAAATGTGTTTTTTCATACACGAGTATTATTATATGCTTGGTTTTGTTTTCGTATATCTGAATATTTGTTTTATATGAACGTGGGTAGATATCCCGTAGGAGTAAATTAAATTTCAATGGTTTATTTCGACTAAAAATTTTATTATATATTACTGTCGTTAATAATATGAAAAACACAAAGAATGAAAAAAAAATATAACAAAAAGTTAATTTTACTTCGCAAACATATTAGGTTGCAGTTAGTATTTTATTTATAATTGGATAAGTAATAAAAGAAAAAAAAATTCATAAATGTTATTAAATTCAAAACAATAAATAAACACATATACAAGAATTTATACTACATGTTCCGATCAGTGGTGTGAAAAATATTTAGTTTTTGTTTATTTACTTTAACAGATTGTAAAAAATAGATTTATAATTTTAATAATATTATATAATCAATATATTAAAAAAAATATAAAGTATTCTCGTTGTTTTTGGTTAAAAAAATAAAACAAAACAATTTTCCGGTAAAAAACTTATAAATTATTGTAATAAATTTGAACAAAATACAAAGGATTAAAGTAGATAACCAAATTTATATTTAATGCATTAAACTTTGAATATACGGATTATCATTAAAATGATATATAGATAATTCATATATGCAGCTTTATTTTATAGTAAAGTAAGCAAACATAAATAATGTTTCCAACAAACTTTAATTTATATTACAAACAACAACAATAATAAAAAATTATTCATGTCAGATAATTTTAAAAAAGATTTTAAAATATTGTTTACTAAAACAAATAGATACTTTTGTTGGGATACTCAATTTGTAATAAATATTTATAAAGGGAAACAAAAATCATTTTGTGAATAAATATGTATTTTCTGTAAATAATTTATGAGTATATTTCGTTTTTTTTTTGTTTTTGTTTATTTGTACGTATATATAAATATAAGTAAATTTTTGTTTCATTATTATACTTTTATTTATTTATTTTATTTATAAAATATTAGCATAATATCTACTCAATAAAATAATGAATTAATTTTATGTGTAAATAGTGCAAATACAAACGTAAAATAAATATAAAATATAAATAAATTTTTGTTTTAATATATTGTTTATTGTACGTTTATTTATTTATGTTGTTTATAAAATATTAGCATAATATCTTGTAAATAAATTAATTTTGTATGTAAATGGTGTAATACGTATAATTAAAATTTGTGCCACTATTAACTATTTTGTTAAATAAACAAGACAGAATGATAAACTAGAAATTGTTGTTATTTTTTTGACAATATTTATATTTATTATAATTTTTAGCTTTTTTTATCGTCCATACCAAGTTTGACATATCGAGATTTTTACAGATAAGCACGAAAGTACGTATAATATAAATGAAAAAACAAAAATTGTATGTACGTAAAGTTTAAAGTAAATTTAAACATGTCAGTACTAATAATGAAAAATTTGAAAGCTTTCGTAGAACAAAAGGAAATTATCTGGGATTTCTGTCGCTTAATATTCAGCTTCAGTTGTTCGCATCAGAAATTTTTAATTAGTTCTGATCTCTTTGATATATGTCGTTTCATGTGGAGTACAAAATATTTTACATGCTATATTAATACATATACTGTATATGATCAGGAAAAAAATGTACAATTATTACTATTATTATTTGTAGCATGAAACGTATGCTGTTTTATTGTCACAAATTATAAAACACGCATAAGCTGTATAAATTCTACAAAACACATTTTATCTTGACTTTATATTTTTTTAATTACAAATGAAGAATCTGTTTATTAAAAAATTGAAAAAATTTTCTGTTTACACTTATATATTGGCTTGTAGCTTAGCTACATTTATTGAGAAGCTTGCCCAGCTTTCTTCACAGTAAACTGAAATGTAAGATTTTTAATAAATATACAGGGTGATTTATGACGTCGGGGAAAAACTACACCGGATGATTCCTATGAATAATCTAAATAAAAAACTACAAATAAACATATGTCCGAAAATGCTTTTTAACGGAACTGTAGCCGTTAGAATTTTATTTCATGTAACATGAATTCTGAAAATTATTTTACCATATATTATACGTATATTATCAGTAAATAAATAGAAAACATTAATCATCTACAATGTAAAAATTTAATGATTGATAATTATGGTAATTTTATTATATTTTTATTGTAATTTTATAATTTTTTGGTAAATTTACAATATTTTATAGAAAACTGCAATAATAAATATAGTAAAATTACCATAATTATCAATATAAATTTACATAGACTTTTTTTACAGTGATATTCATTTAATTTATTTTAATTAATTAATTATTCATAATTAAACGTTGAGAACAAAAAAAAAAAACTGTAAGCTGTTCAACAAGCACTTTTAATTTTTTTTCCGGTTCGAATAAATAATTGATGACGTAATCCGGTTGGCCTATCTCATCAACTATGGCTTGATGAGGCATCGACTTGCATATTTCATAGAATTTTTTTAATGTAATTTTTTATTAGACTTTATCTACACTGGGCACTGTAAATCTAATTAAAAGTTAATTTTAATCCCGTTCGGGGCTTGCTTTTAGGGTGGGGGGCGCGGTTTGGGCAAAAGGGGTTTAAACAAGTGCGCGCGGGCGCTACCATCCCTCCTGGGACTTATTAAAACTTGGTCAAGTTTATTACTTAATATTCTCCGCTCGTAAAATACGGGGCTTTATTTTGTATTTTAGCATGTGATAATAGAGATAGATGCAATTATAATTTCATTACGTTTGTCGAACCGATTTTTTTTCTCCAGTTTGGTTTTCGCTGAAGGACGCACCCCGGCGGGCATTTATCAAAGTCAATTTGCGGCTAAGTTGACGGTCGTACTGTGTCATTGCAGACCGAACTCGTCGGTGATATGTCGGCCCAGACACACACGCGCACATGTGATGCGTCCAAATAAGAATTAATGGAAAACTGATGTATTGCTTGCGTTATCTCTGCCAGTTGAACTTTATCATTTTTTGGCTAGTTTACTGGCCAGTTGCTGTCGATTCGTTACCGGATTTATTTGATTGACGTTTTATTATTTTCTAATTAAAAGTTTTATTTATTTTTCTTTATAGATTTGAAATAGAGAGATTGAAATTGATTGTTTTTGTGTTTTTCTTTTAGATATTTCAGTTGAAGTTGATATAGAGTTCATTAATTTTTATCATTATTTTATTTTACATTACAATAAAACTGCTTTAGGTTAAAGTTCTGTATTAATATTTATTTATAATCGACATTTCAACGAACGCAACGAAAAAAAAAAGATACAAATGACATTTAGAATAAAGAAACAGAACATAGAAACAAATAAGTAACAAGATCATAAAATTTATAGATTTTTAATTAATGGAAGCCAAATTTTATTTAATTCAGTCCCTTCACAGTGATTAATGTTATCTTTTTCTTTATACATTTCTATTGCTTCTCTTATCAATCGGTTGTTAATATTGATGGGTCTTGCAATTTTTACTAAGTTGTTTACTATATTGTTAAAAGTAAATCATATTACCGGAAAAATTAAAATTATAGATATACAATGATCTCAGTTCTATAACGAAACTGTTAGTTTTAGGAACGCTAAAACTTTAACCAATAATATTAGTAGATATTAAATAAACAACAGTTGCTAGCAAAAACAGTTTGCATTGCATTGTTTATTTTCACTTATATTTGAATTTGATTATTGAAAATGTGTGTAGAAGTGAAAAGAATGCAATATGTATTACCAAATTTGTCAAAAATTCTATATTCGACATTATTACACATCATAAAATAAAATTAAAGCAAATATTTTGAAAGTAAACAATAATTATCTCAGTGTTACTTTGACTATCAGCAGTAAAACGTTTCATCTTTGTGCTAATAACAAAAAAAAAAAAACAAACAACTAATTGCATTGGCAATTATGACTAATGAGAAAACAGAATAATATAGATTTTTCTTTTTCCGATATGGCGATAGAGAGAAGTAAATATACTGAAGCAATTATCTACTTAATTTCGAGTAATTTTCAAACGTATCAGGAGCCGAAACCGGGTCGAAATCGCGCCGAGTCCTGGGGAAACAAATTGAAGCAATTAGGACGCGCGTCCTACAAGACGGGTCCGCACAAAAGACGACGCTAGACGTCCTGCGTCCTTCGCCCGACACAAACGGAAATTGTTTGGTAATTGTTTCAGCTAATAATATGACGACGCCTGATTTTTTTTTGCCGAAACAATTATAAAGATTTTTATTGTTTTCATTTCTGTATTTGTTTTTTTTTTTTTTAAAATAAAGTAAATAACTGTAATTATTTTTCTTATTAGCTCTTAAAATATATTAATATATTATATTATTATTTATCGGTTACGTCTTGAAATTTCTTAGAACTTTTTTTATTAACTAAATTTATTTCTAAATCTTCGAAAAAAAAAAAATGAAAAGAAATTCCTTATTGCAATAATTCAGTTCACGAGATTTATCCTATAATTTTACAACCTGATCAACTGAGCGAAACAAGCTCGCGATGGATTTGATTCATAGACGTTGTTCACTATAGTACAATAGTCTGATCGTCCACACACACACACACGCACACACAATTCGCTGACAAGTCGAAAATATAATGCGCCCGACCGAATCGGAACGACGAACCGGTAATATATCGCTCCGTCGACAGATTAACTTGTTCCACGTTGTGCGCCTACTGTACCCGTCACCGTTGTTGCCAAATTTATACACAAGGTGTAACAAAAAGATCAGGACGAAAGAAAAAATACGTGTTTAATATTTTCAAAAAAACTATTTTATTTTAATATAATGAGTTCTGAAAGAATTTTGATATTGATTGGCTATTTGAACCTACAGTTTAGATTTAATGTTGACAAATAATTTCGTTGTGCATTGATCAGTAAAAACGTCTAAAAAAATCTATCAGCAAAGATGTCCGATCGAAAATATATAATGCCCGTCAACAATTTGTACACATCCCTTGCAGAATCCCTTTATTTCGCGGTCGTGGTCTTTCCGCGTTCAGACAACCGAAAAACCAACGGATTTATATCGATTTGACGTTGGGAAAAAAAAAACAGGGGACCGAGAGAAAAAAAAATAGGATCGCGCAGCTACCAATTTGTCGAGAATTTATAATGTAGAAATATTAGACGATGTATGAGATACGACTGAAAAGAGAAATTGGAGACTGATTTCAATATAAATGAATATCTAAATCTGGAGGGTGCTGTGATTAAAGTTGAATTTCAAATGTTTTTAATGATACTCGTACAGGAAGAAATAACGATATTTCAGTTTTATAGATTCTTCTAGGGGCCACAAAAAATGTAATAAAAATTTAATGGTATATTTTATTTGTATTTACTTTAGTGTGAGTAAATATGTGATTTCTGTGAATCTTAATGTCTATAGTTGGTTATGTTGAGTTAAGTAATTATGTTTAATTTAATTCAATTATTTTTACGACTTTTTTGATTAGGATTTTAAAGTACTGTTTGTACATTAAAGCAAGAAAATTTACTGATTACTTAATTCAAATTTAAAGATACTAATTTGTTTCTCTCGTAATAAAGTAATATCAATATTTTGATATGATATATGACAATACTAATATTAAATAATAATATTTTGATGTGATAATACTAATGTGTAATTTTTTCTTTTTGTAAAAATATCGCTCCTCATCGCTGATTAAATATAAAATAATAATAACATATATTTAAATTTATATAAAAATGTATTCCATATATACACATACATATACGTAAACAAATAAGTCATCTACCCAAAAGGGTGTGGCACAAACTTTTTCCTCTATCCAAAAATTATGCCTGCAGATGAAATAAACAGAAAAGATATTTTTTCAATCACTAGTACATTAAAATATGATCTTACTGTGGCGAAAAGTTAATAAAATAAAATAATTTCCAATCACTAACAAAAATAACAAATAATATCGAAATGCCTTCGAAAATGAATTACTAACTAAATTTGTTCTGTATTCGAGAACTCCTGCATCTAACCTATAATCCTGCATTCCGGTTCATGTTTCAAATAATGCAGGATAAAATAACAATAGCGTATTGATTGGACCTCGAGCTTTTAGTCTTGTAGTCTTCAGTTTCATCGTTGGCCGCCCTTTCAGTTACTAACCAAGGGTACATTATCTTCTGTGACACAACTTCAACGCATTGAAGAAAAGCAGAGAATGAGCTTTATCAGACCAGATCTCCATTTTTGCTATTTTCCTATTCTTTCTTATTCGCTGTTGTGGTTTTATCTTTGTTAGAAAAATCATAGAAAAGCACAGCATCTATCCAGATCGCGCATATTCAATACTTGTTTTTCGAAGTTTTGGTATTTTAATAAAGAAATTGCAAAAAATTATTAGATATATGAATATCTTTTTTATGTGTCTAATTTGTCCTAAATGGAATATTACTAATTGACTAAAATAACTTGTGGATTAATTGATATAGAAAAAATTCTAATAACTTAAAGATTTTTTAAAAATATTGAGTTTATATATTATTTTTTATCTAACTGCATAATATGTAATTGTAGTTTGTTTATTCCTTTGTACATACAAAAATTTGTAAAACACATAATGTTTAAAAACATTTTTGAATAACTCTAAGTTCTATTGAATGAGTTTATGTCAGTTTATATTTTATGGATATACTGTAAACGCCTAGATATTTAGGCCCGTATTCTCACCTCATTTATAAAAGTGATTTTTGACAAAAGTACTTTTGAAGTTCACTTAAAATCATTTATTAAGCATTTTAAAATAGTTTATTTAAATTTTATAATACCAAATGTAATAAAAATGATCAAATATAGAAAAATTATTTAAATTTGATGACAAACAGAAGCAAAAAGCTATTTTAAAATTAATGACAAAACCACTTTTTCACGTAAAAGTGAGGTGAAAATACGGGCCTTAGTTTTTATTGTGTTTGTAGATTTTGTTTTACCGAGATTATTCTTTTTCTTAATTTCTTTTTCTATCTCTCCAAATAAGTAAGATCATACTATAATTTGAAATTATATATATATATATATATATATATATATATATATATATATAAATTGCAAAAATTCGTGAACATTATCAATTTTATTTATTAGATTTGCTGTTTAATTTTAATAGCAATTTATTTGAAATTAGTTTGTATGCGTGTAAAATTTTGACACAGTTTAATAACATAGATTGCATATTCTAGTTGTAATAGAATTTCTATGGAAGAACTAGAATGAAGTTTCCATTGAGTTCTTCAGATGGCAGATGTTACATTTCTTGGGCGCGCTTCTCTTTTGTCTTCCGAGTTGACGCAAGCGTGTTTTGGGTTGTCTATCTATTCGTTGTGCGTTTGTTTTGGTCTGGCTTTTGTTATGCTTTTGTTTCTTTGTGTTCAAGGTTGGATGCGGCGCTGATGCTGGTTGAATGCTGGTTGACGTAGAGCAAAGAAGGGGTTCATTTACATTTTCATACGATAGCTGGGTTTTTGAAATTGATACTCCGAGAAACAGACAGCTTGGGGTGTGGGATAAACAAATTTAGTTTTGATGGTTAGTTTAGTTTCGTTTAAATGTTTTTAAGGCTGCTAGATAATAAGAATGATTATGTTTGTTTATTATCTAGATGAAAATTTGATTGTAATGTTTGACTATGTTACTTTAAAATAAAACGGTTTTAAGTTGTAGTTCTGTATTAATATTTATTAATAATCTACATACTCAGTAAATAAACAGAGTATAGAAAAAAAAATTACTAGGTAACAAAATAAGTAATTAGACCATAAAATTTTAAGAATTTTTAATTAAAAGAAACCAAATTTTATTTAATTTAGTGCCTTCATAGTGATTTATGTCATCTTTTTCTTTATAAATTACTATAACATCAATCCCTGTAAAGGCACTAAATTAAATAAAATTTGGTTTCCTTTAATTAAAAATTTATAAAATTTTATAATCTAGTAACTTATTTTGTTACCTACAAAATTTAACAATTTAACTTATTTCTGTGTTCTTTTTACTTATTTTAAATGTCATTTGTATCAGTTTTCCTAATGAAGATGTATGTTGAGCACGTGGAGTACGAAAATTATTATTAAATAATTAATACAGAACTATAACCTAAAACCGTTTTATTTTAATAAATCCAAATAATCAAATATAATCGTAACAGTAATGGAATCCGTAAAAACGCTATCAGAATATCACAATTTACGCTTATTCAAATATAAATTTTAAATACAAAACACAAAAATTCATTTCCCGATAAAATCAAGCTGGCTATGTTAAAAATTTAATAATCGAAATATGTGCTTGTTTGTTTTCACAAAACGTAAAAATTCAAATAAATAATTTTGATTAAAATTACATACCTTATTGATTTATTTTTGTAATACTTTTTAATAAAATCTTATATAATCATTTCAAAAAATTCTCATAAAGCAGATAATAATTTCTAGTAAAATTTTCATAAATAATGTTCACTTTCTGCTCCTCGTAATATAATATACGATTATCTGTCCAACACTGTCAATTTTACTAGTAATATTGCATGAAAATTTATTTATTAGTTTTCGACAAATTTTACGCTTGTGAACATTCAATAACCAAATCACTTTGATCTTAAACATTCTAAATTTAACATCGTAAACAAGTTCTTGCAAGTTCAATTGTCTGCCGTCATTCTTGCAAACATATACCCGAGCATTTGGAAAGAAACGATCATGTAATATTATTGATATAGTGTACGCAGAAAAATCTGATGTGGGTTTGAGATGAAGTGTGCGTGTGTGTGTGTGTATGTATGGAAGAGCGTCTGGAATGTTTTGGTATAGCGTCGTGCAGCGTCGAGACGCACGTACGGGACAATAGGATATAAAACGACAAAGAAATGCCACCATGCTGTTTGATTTATATCATTTCTGAAAATGGCCACTTTTTATATGACTAGTTTCCTTGTAGGTTTTGATGTGGCACCTTTTACAAATTTACATTATATGTCTGATCTTATCTGATTTATTTTTATTTAGTTTTTGCATCAATTTATTTACTAAATCAATTTTTTGCCAAGTCATTCAAGTATTAATAACCATATGTAAAAAAAAATAAGAATTATTATGTGATTATTTTAAGAGGGTTTAAAAAAAAAAATTTTTTTACATATTTTGAATGATGTACGTATATAAAATACGCCGGTTTTAAGAAATTTGTAATATGTCAGAAGATACATCGCTTTGAATAAGTATAATGATATGTAGGTATATGAAAAACTAAAGTAAAGTAAAAATCTTTCAGAGTTTATTATATTAAAATAAAACGACTAAGTTCTAGTTCTGTATTAATAATAAATTAATATTCCAACGTTTGTCTTCATCAGGAAAAAAGATATTTAGTAAATAAACAGAACATAGAATCTGGTATGGGGCTAGAAAAAAATATTTTATACTTTTTTAGTCCGCTTTAAAAACGTGGTATATTAAAATTATTAGTTTTTTGTTTAAATAATTATTTTCTGCTTTTTAGTCTTGTGTATTTTTTGTATTTTCTGTAGTTTCTGCATTTTTAAAAAAAAATTGTTAAATACACGAATGTAAAAATTAATATTACTATTTAATTAATATTGCATTGTCATCCAGTTCTAAGCTCTGTTTAAAGTTTCAAATCTCTAGCTCATTGGGAAGTTAGTTTAAAACCGATTGCAAAATTTGTAACGAACAAACAAACAGGAAAGCAAGCGAGTTAATAAAAACGTGTTAAAATATTTCGTCTAAAGTTAGTGTTAGGAATATGGGTTTTAATTTAATTAAATAAAACACAACACAAGTATAGTAGAGATATTTTATTCTTATTAAGCAGTGATTACTTTAACAGCTATCTGAAGAGTAAATATATTCTTAACATTCTAAATGTTTTCGTCTCATGGAAAAGTTTACATTGTATAATGTGACTATCAATAATATTTACGTCTTGGTGTGTTTTTGTTATTTAGTGTATGAGTTAATTGGTTTCTTTTATATTTGGTTTTGTAAACACTCTTTTGTACATTAGAATGAAAACTTAACACTCTCACTCAAAACAAATAAAAAATTCAATTAAACACTTCTATAATTTTATAGCTGTAAAAATATTATTGTTTATATATATTTTGAATATATGTACGTATAGATCATTTATACATGAATATTTACTTTAAGCATATTGTATATAGAATATTCTTATTATAATGTTTTATAACAATAAACTTTTATATTTAAGTAATTGATAATTATTTGAGTCTACAATATCTATTTGTTAGTTCTTGAATTTTTCTTTCCCGACAGTTTCGTAAACATATCGGCTAACTGCTTATCTGTAAAATATATTCATCTTATTTATTAATTTATTTTAAATTTGCTCTCCACTATAAAAAAAGAAAAAAAAAATATTTAATATCGATATGTTTAGTTCATCTATGATTTGTAGAATTATTTGATATGTTGTTACAACCTGTATTGGTTTTAAAAATAAGAATGGGTTTTTAAGTTTTTTTATGTTAATACTATTTGTCTGAGATTTAAGCAAAAAGCTTCTTTTACACAACATGACTCGAAGGCTTTAAATATATATCCTGATATATTTTTTGTCAATGTCGTTATACCCAAGTTTAAAACAACATAACTATTAATTTTATTTATATACTTTTATTGTTTATTATATATGTTAATCTCAAATCAAGAGAACCTTTGACATATCTTAAAATCGTTTCAAACATTTCTAAAGTTTTAGAATTTTTGTTTTATTTGAAACTTAATAAAAAAAAGAAATTGGTAAACACAAAAATCAGCACGCGTACACAATAGTATACTTCAAACTACCAACTAGATTTACACATGATGCTTCATAATCTTTATCTACAGTTAAACTTTCATAATTAAGTTTTCTAGGTAGTAGAGTATCTATTGTTTTACAGTCTTTCATATTATTATAATTTTTAAATACGTTGATTGATCTAAAGTAAATTGATCATTATTGCAAGTTATTCTTTTTATTCAAAAATAATTTTATTTCATTCAAATCTATTATTTAAAAACAATGTTGTAAATACATTTTTAACTTTCATTGTTCATTCGTTGATATTTATTTTATTTTTATGTGACGATTAATAAATCATCAACATGTAATAAAATATAAATATTTTTGTTCTATATATTTATTATCTAAGAAACATAAGCAATGATCAATTTTAGATATTTTTAAGTTTTTCTAATTTATAATTGTTGTATCAAACGTGTGAATTTTATTTGTGTACCTTTCGATGAGAAAACCGAAATATTCCGGTAAAAAACTCACCGCGTGAAGACTGTTTTAATTCATATTATGATTTGTTAAATAAACATACTTAGTTGCTTTGGGAACTAACGCCATCAAATACCATCATATAAAAAGTTTCTTTTAAAATACCATTTAGAAATGCAGTTTTATTTTTTTTTTTTACTTTGATTTGAGTTAATAATAAATCAAATTAACTGCAAACGTTAAAAATAAATCTAAATGTAAACATTCTCACACTGATGCAAAAAATTTGTTCATAATCTATTAAATATTTTTGACTATGACCTTTTACTACCAGCCTAGCATTATATTTTGATGAATTCCTTTTGCGTTTTTTTTTAATGTAAACACCCATCTGCAACTTACTATGTTTATGTTAAGGAGTCGTTGAACTAATATCAAGTTTTGCTTATCTTTAAAGAATTTTAACTAATCTTTTATAGCCTGCTCTCACTGAATTCGATCATCCCTAGAATTTATTTCACTAAAAGTTTTTAGGATTTTTCTAGAGAATATTTTGCATTTAAAAAATTAAATTGAAAATTATTATTATTATTTTCATTTTCAGTGTAATTAGGTTTTGGACGATTTTTATTTCTGTCACAACGTCTGAGTTCAGAGTTATCTTGATGTTAAGTATCAAATTTTAACCCCCTTTTTTTTAATTAATGAGTTTCAATCTCACCTAATTTCTATATTAGTTAACTGAACTTTATCAGTTTCTGAATTTTATTCAGTTTCTGATTTATTTTCATTTTGTTAGTTTCTGATATATTTATATCACTTACTAACTATTTTAGGTTCTGATTTTAATCAGTTTGTATATTTTGTTCAGTTCCTGATTTTAATCAGTTTGTATTGTAAAATTACTTATAGGCATTTTATTTTCTTTATTTATTATTAGCCGAACGTCAAAAAAGATAAAATTTGTTTCATTTATAATGACATCACGAGCTATAATAAATTTTTTATTTTACACATTTTATAACTTATAACCATTTGGCTCAACACTACTTATATACATTTATTTGATTTTATATCAAGTTTGTATATTTTTTTTTAATATACGGTTGAACCAAATATTTTTAAATGTTTTAAGTTAGATTTGTGTTTCTGCCACAATTTATATGGTGTTTTATTTTTATTAGCAAGAGCGTTTGTAGAGGTGCGACTTATTAAATAAGTTGCTGTTTATACAGCTTGACCCCTAAGAGATTGATTTAAATTTTTAAAAATGTACGGGCTTTTTCCGTTTTTGTTTTTAATTTTTTATACCAATCAAAAATGTACGGGCTTGTTCCGTTTTTGTTTTTAATTTTTTTTTATAACCGATTAAAGGTGTACGGGTTTTTTCCGTTTTTGTTCGGTTCATACGCTCTGCTAAACAATTTAATGGCTGTGTATGTGGTAGTGATAAATAACACATTATGCCTTTTTATTGAATTAAAATATTTGAACTCAGTTGACAGATATTTTCGACCATTGTTACTATATAAATTTATTATATTTAAAATTAAAGAGAGCAGTGTTTTTAACTACAAAAACTTGAAATTTATTTACGATCTCCCACTTAGAAGAAATTCAATATGTTACCTTTTAATAAATAAATAAAACATCAATTAAATTTTAAATATTAATTTTAATTTTCTACTGTAGTTGATGTAATAGTTTCACAGTAATCTGTGTATATTTTTAATAACGGTCTATTTTGAATTTTTAGTTTCTTTACTTTATTAAAAAGCATTTATGCTTGTTTTCTATATACCTATACAAGCTTTACATAGCTCAATTGGATCTAGATTTTTAATCTAATTTATATCTTCCAAATTATTTATATTTATATTAATAAATTTTTTACTGATATGGCCAAGTCTTTCGAGCCATAATTTATAATTAATATTTACATTATTGCATAAATGAGCTATGTTTTATTAATTTTGAAACTAACTTCAATTAAATTATTAAAAGAGCTTACCTGGGATGATGGTTTGATTTTTAATAAAAATTTTTATTATTATTAATAATAATTACCCCTTGTGGGTGGAAAATTACCGTCATCCCGCTCTGTTAAAATCGTCGAACTAATGGGAGGTTTGTGGTAACTTCTGGAGTGACAAGAACGTTTTCTTATCGTCCACATGTGCCTTGATTTGTTCAGTTGTTCCTCTTTTTGTGGGTTTGGTGGAACCTGGTTTTGCCACGGCAATTTCTAATGGTTTGACTAAATCTTCGCATGTTGTAAAAACGTCGATGTTGTTGATTGTATGGTCCGTGGCTCCGGAGTCCAGGATAAAAGTTAAATAATTGTTGTCGATGTTGATTTGATGATGTTTTTAATAAGTATAATCACGTTTTAAATAATTATTTCGACCACAATGATTGCATCTTTGAAATTTTAATAATTTATTCAGACTTTTGTGATAATAATTTTATTGTATTATTGGTTCACTCGATTTATTACGTATTTTTTTATTATTTTATATTTATTAATTTTTAAATTTAGAAAGTTTAAAATTTGTTGTTGAAGAGTTTGCGGTTTGTAAAACTTTTATATTTTCTTTAGTTTTCAGTTTAACTTCATAGTTTAATAATTTAATTTTCACAAAAGTAATATTTAAATTATTTTCAAGTAATGTTTCTTGTGTTGTTATCACATCGTCATTGAAATGATGATAAAGTTTATAAAAGATAAGACACTACGTCTATTTCTTCTAATTTGGCATGTTCGTGCTTTGCAAAACCCAAAAATGAATATTCGAATATTCGATAATTGTGTTTCTGGCAGTTGGGTCACTTTTGTACACTCCTGTAGTATTTCTTCAGGAATCGGGTTCGTCACAACATTAAGCACTTCAAGTTCTGTTAATAAAGATTTCACTATAAACTTCCTCACACAATATTTTTCACCATTTAAATGATTGAATATTTCTTTTAGCAACTTTTATGTCCATTTTGCTTTATTTTATAACTTGTAATTATTAACAGAACACACGCACACACTATTTAAAACTATATTGAAAGTATCCGTGTTTTATTGTTAAATAGTTTATATTAATTATATTTAATTATTAATTTTAATTTACGTTGCCTGGGCACCATAACCTGTTAGGAATATGGGTTTTAATTTAATTAAATAAAACACAACACAAGTATAGTAGAGATATTTTATTCTTATTAAGCAGTGATTACTTTAACAGCTATCTGAAGAGTGAATATATTCTTAACATTCTAAATGTTTTCGTCTCATGGAAAAGTTTACATTGTATAATGTGACTATCAATAATATTTACGTCTTGGTGTGTTTTTGTTATTTAGTGTATGAGTTAATTGGTTTCTTTTATATTTGGTTTTGTAAACACTCTTTTGTACATTAGAATGAAAACTTAACAGTTAGCATAAAACAAATTCTGAAAACTAATACTATATAATTTAATAAAAAAATCTATAAAACAAAATCAAATAGCCCACACAAAAACAAAGAAAACTATTGTTAGAATGTCGCATACCAAAAAAGAAAAAAAAAACGACTTAATTAAATTGTGTGTCTCAAGTTGGCTACGACTGCCACCATTAAATGTCCGACTAGGGAGTTATTTAGCGAATAAAACTGGTGCTGCTTGCATTCACACTTTGCACTACGTGCATATGGCTCTACTATACATCTCTCTATAGAGTTTGAACTTTCTATATGTTCTCTTCTTCCATTTCCATTCTGTTAGCGATGCCCGAAGTTAAATATCGGGGCGCGATGGCTAGGTGGGAGGGTGATATGATACATGGTGCTTCGACGGCGAAATGTATGTAATAGATAAACATTGACATTCGCAAAGCCTTGCCCCCCGCATTTTGTCGTTTTATTGTTTTTTTTTTGTGTAGCGACCCTTTTCCGCTAATTCAATTAGCTAATTAATTAACGAACGTGTTAACTATAAAGCAATAAATATAATAGAAGTTTGTTCAGTTTGTAAGAAGTTAATTTGATTGGGGAATGTTATATTTGATGTGCTGTATGTGTTTTTTTGTTAGAAATATTACTCAGAATATTAGTAATTTAATGCTTTGTTATATGAGTACTATAGTTAATTTAATTTAGTTTTAATGGTCTCGTTGCACTCAATAAATTTTACTAATTTAAGGCGAAATATTGAAAGATTATACAAAAAAAATGTCATAATATTTATTTAAAATATATTACAGTATTTTCATAAAAAATTCGGAAAAATAAGAATTTTTGCGTATATATATAATAATTTTTTGTAACGACTAGAAAATTTATATAATTAAGATTGATAGATAGAGATAGATAGATAGATAATGAGATTTTTTTTATTAACACCTTATCCAACCATTGACTACAACACCTAATTATAATTATTTATATATATATATATATATATATATATATATATATATAAACTATAACTAAAATGTACGCAATAAAATGGACTAAATTTAATGGAAAGAGGTTAGATGTTCGAATTAAACTCTGATTTAAGATTTTATGGCAAGCTTATAGACCTACAAATATTAAAAATTTATTATACAAAAAAAAGTACAGTAATCAAAAATTTGAAACTAATACCATCTAATACTTACTACCCATATATAGTATATTTTAATTTCTTAAAATTGAAAGTCCCTATATATATATATATATATATATATATATATATATATATATATATATTTACATTGAGGTATCGAAATTTTTACAAGTATTAAAATAAATTTGATTTAAAAAAATTTCAATCTTTTTGTAATATCATTTAATGAATTTAAAATACCGTATATAAATTAAATTATTCATTATATTATTTAAAAAAAAAAATCATAATTTCCGTTTGTGTTGTTGAAAATGCGACCGCAATTTACTAGAAAAAATATTGTATATGAAACCGTGCATTTGTTAATTAGCAAATACAGAACATAAACAATTTCTCGAGCACTTTTAAAAAGGCGGCTTTTACGACTAAAAGAAAAAGAGGAAAAACATTTGAAAATAATCCGGATAATGCGGAAAAGCTGCAGAAATAATCCGCATAAAACATTTTCTTGTTGTTTGGTTTCTTCGTTTTTCTCGTCTCGCATCGTTGCCTTGCCCAAACATAGCATTTGGGGTTACAACAAAAACATTTAGAAAGAAATCTACGTTCATTATCACAGTTGCGAGGAAAATGAATGGATCTTATTAAAAGAATAATTAAAAATGTTCTCTTTATATTTATATTGCATCTGTACGACGCAAGAAACAATGCAGAACTAAGAGAATGCAGTAAAAAAAATAATGAAAGAATGTAATAACGTCCGAAGATAATTTTTTTATTTGCAATGTTATAATTAAGTTTTAATTTCGTCTTACAATCTTGTTTTGATTATAATAGTAGTTACAATGAAATGTAAGATATTGTTCTATTCTAAAGTTTTATTGTGATTCTTCTAGAACAAATATTCTATATAAGGCACCAGCCAACTAATTAATTCACTATTATTGTTTATTCACTAATTAATAGCTTAAATAATTAAGATGTAAAATTGCTTACTTTCTACAAATTGCATCACATACTTACATACATACATACATACATACACAATCACGCCATATACCCAAAAGGGTGTGGCACAAACTCTTTTCATTATCCCGAAATCAGTCGCCTCCAAACACTCCTATCCAAACAAGCAACTTTCGCTTCATCCACATTCATAATTCCTCTCATACATGCTCTTCTATTCCTACTACTTGGAAACTTTCGCTCACGCAAAACACTCTCAATCATATCACTCCAACTACTCATTGGACGTCCACGCAAACGTAAACCATCAAAATCATTCAAATAAATCTTTTTAACCAAACGTTCATTAGACATTCGCTCAACATGTCCGAACCATTTTAACTGACTAACACCAACTTTTGCTACAACATTTTTTTCAATTTCACACTCATCATACACTAGTCTATTTCGTACCCGATCTCTCCTAGTTACACCACATACCCCACGTAAAAATCTCATTTCCACAGCAGTCATTTTCCGTTTATGCTTTTGCAACCAAACCCAACATTCACTACCATACATCACCGTAGGCACCAAAACTGCATTGTATATACTTAAACGGGCTTCTTTTGAAACATTTACATTCCTAGCAAAAGTTCCCAAAGCACCCAAAACCTTACAACCAGCATTTACTCTCCTTTCAATTTCACGATCAAAACGGCCATCTCTAGACAGCAAACTACCCAAATACACAAATTCATCTACCTGCTCTAAACGTGCACCGTCAATATGTACATTACATTCAGTCATCAAATCACCTTTCTCAAAAACTAAAACTTTGCACTTATCAACATTCAACACAAGATTCATATCTTTACCAACAACATTAATTCTATCAATCATCCTTCTCAGTTTTTCTTCAGATTCAGCCAAAACAACCACGTCATCAGCATACGCTAAAGCAGGTACAACACAATCACCTATTTGTATACCATCATTACCACAGAAAGCTTTTCGAAGAAGTACATCCATATATAAATTAAATAGCCAAGGAGACATTACACAGCCCTGTTTGACGCCAACATCTATACGAAACCAATCACTTAAGCAACCATCAACTCGTACTGCAGCTTCACTTCCATCATACAGAGCTTGAATTGCTCCTAAAAGATTACCATTAACACCGTACTCGCAAAGCACATCCCACAAAATTTCGCGAAGAACACTGTCGTAAGCTTTTCTTAAATCAAGAAAGCCACAGAACACTTTTTTATTTTTGTCAAGTGACTTTTCGACAATCATACGAAGAGCAAACAATTGATCCACACATCCTCTCTCTGGCAAAAATCCACCCTGAACGTCACTAATTTTTGAAATAGTTAGTGCTCTAACTTTATGAATTATTATTTTACCAAATAATTTACCGGGAACACTCAGAAGACTAATCGCTCGAAAATTAGTACATTCACTTACTTAATGTAGAATTATATATTGTTGGTATAACTTTTTAAATTATATAAAATTACAGCTTGGCATATTAATATCTGTAATAATTCAGCAATTAATATGTATAAAATATTATGTATATATCATTATAAATATATTTTCAATTGTCAATTTCGACTTTAACGTGCGACTGTACTAGAAATTTATTTATGATAAATATGAATAATAAATGAGTAAAACTCGTCATAATATTTTTACGTGTTAAGCACGTTTTAAATGTAAAATCCTTCATTTTATTTGTGTGCTGAGAACATCGCAGCAGTGAATATATAATACATCTAAACAGTAATCACAAAATCGCGCGCAAACATTCACCTTGATAAAAACGGGAACAGAAGACAAAACAGTATTTCGTTCAGAAATATTTAATATTGTGCGCGCACAAAGCTATGGTGTGCTCGGGCACTGAATAATTGACTACCGTCATCTCATTCTATCGTCCGATTTAACCAACTCCGTCTCGCAAATGGACAACGTGCACCTGTCACACTTAACGGCGGCGCTCGCAGAGGGGGTGACAATTCCATTTCCTACCCGAAATAGGGACGCTGCGATCAACTTGACACCTGATGTTTACTGAAAATAACACTGGAGAGAAAAAAAAAAGACGAGACGATGGAAAACGCTTGGCTTCATTTATTTTTGACCTGCACAACGGCAAATGTCAGCTACAGAACATTGGAATAATCAAATATGTACTTATAAAACAAATGGAGTTTACGAGAGAAACAGCAGACTGTGTTGTGCTGTAATACGTCATGAGGAATACTTTAAAATTTTGTGTCTGCTGACGATGTCATAATACTTATACTGTATGTGATATATGTTTGTATGCATCACAAATAATATGTCACAAGTGTATATTGTAAAAAATTTATTACTGGCTTTTGAATTAATTAAAAGTTGTTATAGAAATTATTTTTACTAGTGGTTCATTTATAAGTAAATGATGTGTTTTATTCTCATTTAATACATTTAAAATTTGGAAACTTTTTTTGAATCCTCGATTTTATTAATAAGAAGGTTTATGGCAATAATCAATAGTTATTAAAATTTTATGTTTTTTTTTTATTTTGAACGTTTTGGTCGTAAATTACGAAATATCTTCAGCTATATTTTATAACACATTACATACATACACAATCACTCCATATACCCAAAAGGTTGTGGCACAAACTCTTTCCACTATCCCGAAATCAGTTTCCTCCAAACATTTTTATTTAATAATAAATAATAATTATATTTATTAGCTCTTAATCGGCCTAATTCTCTAACAAAGTTGCTAAGTTTTAGCAACGTTGCTAACAACATTAGCCAATAATATTAGCTGACACTAAATAAAAAATTAAAATGAGAACTGTTATATTTGTTTCTATTGGTTATAGCTGTTAGCAACGTTGCTAAAACTTAGCAACTTTGTTACAGAATTAGGCTGATTATCTACATAGAAAAGACATGTCAGAATATAAAATAATAATATCAAAATTCAAATATACAGTAAATAAAATGTATTCATTACAAACAATATTCATAATTAAAAAATTCGGATACCGAATAAAAGCAGTGACTAATTAATATATTTTTCAGCTACTTTATTTAGACAAGCAACTTTAGCTTCATCCACATTCATAATTCCTCTCATACATTGTCTTCTATTTACATACAATAATATTAACAGTAGATTTATAAAAAAATATAACATCGATTTGTGTGACAAGTAACTGATTTAAATAAAATTTGGCTACTTTTAATTAATAATTTATAAATTTTATAACCTAGTTATTTATTTTGTTATCTATAGTAACTTTTTTCTATGTTCTTTTTTATTTATTATATATATGTCATTTGTATAATTTTTCCTGATGATGATATACGTAGAGTAAAATAATACAGAACTAAATCTTAAAGCTTTTTTTATTATAATATAATGAATTCTGAAAGATTTTTTACCATATGTATATATAAATATATACACAGTATAACTTAACTAATTTTCTCGAAATAATGTATTATTTTAATTTCGAAATTATGTAATGATGAACATGTTTTTATAAATAACCTTGTGAAAAACATATATATATATATATATATATATATATATATATATATATATACATATTTATATTTAATATAGAAAATAGTACTATTACTATGGCTAATAAAATAACAAAAATATTGTTAAAGTTAAAAATAAATATAATTTATTACGTATATGTTAATTTTTATGTCAAATCCATTTTTTAGTATCTTTTTTGTTTGTTCATGCTTATATTCATAGTATAATATCAGGGCCTAAAAACAATTTGCATTTTGCAAATTTTGACCAAGATATAAAATATTGCGTCAATTTGATATTTTGCATAATTGCATTATTTTCCATCCCCTTGGCGCTATTTTTACCCGAGAATATCGTACAACCGCTTGTATATCTCGTAGTCTTCCCAAGAGACGAGAAACACGTCCATCTAATAGGTATGACGCTACTTTTTCATTGTCCCACCATTCTATCTGACATTCTTGCTGGAAAATACTGAACTAGGCAAAATAATAATTTTTTTTTTTTGCTTTTTAACTAAAAAAATTAAAAATTTATAATATCAAGTAAATTTATATACACAATCGATCGTATGAGAAATTACAAACTTCTTTAATACGTTCTCTTTCTTTCTTAAAGGCAGCTCTTATAGCTATCTCTTTATAGAATACAAAAGTCTGTCTTTTATTATTCAGTAAGTAGAAAAAAGATTAACATTTCTTTTCTACTAATTAATATTCTCAATAATATTTTCCGAATCTTATGATTTTTTAGCCAAACTTTATTTAAATCAGTTTCTTCACAATGATTGATACAAATATTCATTTAATTTTTATAGCAACTGTATGCCACTAAATCTATTTGTGGTATAATAAAATAATTTTAATGTTTATGTAAATTTTGTATAGACAAATAATAAAATTGTTGGATAATTTCTTGCCGAATTTAATCTTTCACTGTCTTACTTTATTCTGTGTTGTTTATTTAGAAAATTGAACGTCAGCATTTTGTATGCGTAACAAAGCTATCTATGATATTAATTTGTTAATGAAGCGTAATACGGTTTAATTAGGTTATGTCTCTTGCATTTTCTTAAGAAAAGAACTTCTGAAAGGGGGGGGGGAGAGTTTGTTGCGTTGTTTTCGAAAAGGCTAAATTAGTTTTCGGATTAAAATCGATTGAAGCAGACGGTTTTGACAGTTGATTTAGACTTTAAAGAAAGATATTTCTATTTGTATTATTCTCCAAAAGTATTTTCTCTGTTTCATTATATATATAGGATGGTATAAAAGTCGCTAGACCATTTAAAATCCGATCAACTTTCTACAAGCAAAATGTTGTAGCAAAAGTTGGTGTTAATCTTTTAAGATGGATCGGACATGAATGTTTGGTTAAAAAAATGTATATGAATGATTTTGAAGTTATACTTTTGAGTAGATCTCCGATGAGTAGTTGAAGTTTCCAAGTAGTGGGAATAAAAGAGTATGTATAAAAGGAATTATGAATGTGGATGAAACTAAAGTTGCTTGTCTGGATAGGGATTTTTAGATTAAACTGATTTCGAGATAATGAAAAGAGTTTGTGCCACACCCTTTTAGGTACATGGCATGATTGTGTATGTATGTATGTATAGTATATGTTATTGAAAAATGTAATAAGTCATTTTAAAATTATTAAATAAATACACGTACAGTCTCCGTAGAATTTGTTTACCACTCAAAATAGAATCAGATGAATATCAAATCAGGTCTCGATCAATGCAAATTCCATCTGTATAGCATTACATCACATCGGGCCCGAGAGCCAAACCTTGCTTCTAAATTCTATTTACACCCGCGTTCTCAAACATCTATTTCAATTGCATCATCGTGTTGTTGTCACTATTAATTCAGCACCGTGGTGTGTGATAGGATCGGGTAGTTCACTTGTCTTCAATGTAAGCAGTCGAACGCGGGCGCGGGATGAAAGAGCCAATATTCTTGTCACCAAAACTGTTCAGTTTCTTGTAACACAGACCCCACACCTCTCGGATGGTTCCCTTATTCGGGTGCTCAAATATTCGGTGTGATGCGGTTCCTGCATTTGCATTTCGAGCATTTGTCATTTGCAAATCGTGTTAAGGATTGGTGTGGGGTTGCGGGGTTAGTTATTTATTTATGACGGTTAAGAGCAGTCTCGTGTCATCGTGCATTTTTTATTTATTGAGTTTTGTTAAAGATTTTACAACAGGAATAGAGGTAGAGAAGGTTGGCAGTATTTTTAGAATAGATACTGTTAAAATAATAATGTAAGGTACTGTTTTTGTTAGAAATTTAAATCATTTTATGCTTAATTTAATTTAGTTACGCTGCGTGAACGTCCGATGAGTAGTTGGAGTGGTATGATTGAGAGTGTTTTGCGTGAGCAAAAGTTTCCAAGTAGTAGGAATAAAAGAGCATGTATGAGAGAAATTATGAATGTGGATGAAGAGAAAGTTGCTTGTTTGGATAGGAATTTTTGGAGGTGACTGATTTCGGGATGATGAAAAGAGTTTGTGCCACACCCTTTTGGGTACATTGCGTGATTGTGTATGTATGTATGTGTGTATGTAAAAAAAATTAGCAAAATTACAGAAAACAGTGGTAAAATTTTACTATAAAAAATCTGTTCTTCTTCTCAAATATGACTAGTATTTTTATCTTTGATATATTTTTAAAAATCTAGTATTATAAAAGAAAATAAAATAATTAAAATTGCTTAATAAATAATTTTACGTCAACATCAAATTAATTTTGAGAAAAATCACTTTCAAAAGTGAGGTGAGAATACAAACCATAGATTAAATTTTTATTTAATTGATTAGTTTACAACTTAATCACATTGCCTGATATTACAAGCACGATTTTTCTGTGTTTTAGTTCAATTGTTTAGTTCAGCTCTTATGACAGTTGCATTGTCTTAAAACCGATACTAGTTAAAACAGAACTCGTAATACGGACCATTGTTACTTGACAGATATTTTACAACAATTTTGTGCAACTAGCCCTTAACATTATTTTTACTAGACTAAAAAATTTCATTATTATGACAATTTAAGCTAATTTTTAAGTTAATTCTGTACAGTATTTACAATAGACACATTTAGGTTAACTATAATCTTGCTAGATTATATTGTAAATTTGTTAATTCCCTATCATAGTTTCTTAGACAGGTGTCCAGTCTAGGATTATGGCTTAAAATCTTAGTTTAATATTATAGACTTGCACTGCTAGAATCATGTGCAGTTATATATAATTCCACATTTATAAAATATACTCATAATACTCGTATATAAATTAACGATATAAAACTAATTGTTTTGATGAAATTATTCAACTTATTTCTTAATATATATTGTTTATTTTTTACTACTTTGACTGCAAGGAAAAAGTAGTATAGCGTTTGGTACGGTGTCTGTAACATTTTCAAAAAAAAAAAAAAAATTGTATAGAAATCCTTCATATAGCCTGTAGATGACGAATCTGAACTTAGTTTATGTAGGTGTATGGATGTGCGTCGTCAGCTCGCTCGCTCGCTCGCTCGGTCCTCAGACAAAATTTTGTGGCCGCAACTCCTCCTAGACGGTTCAACCGATTTTAATGAAATTTTCAGGATAAATTTGTCTAGTGCCCAAGATGGTCATGTGGTTTCGGTTTTTTCCAGTGATGCCAACTTTCCGAGAAAAAAATTACTAAAGTTTTAAAAAATTCATATTGGCTACATTATTTATCCGATTTTGATCAAATTTTCAGAAAAGATTTCCCTAATGCTCCCATTAATTATATAATTTTATTAATATTCAGTGTTGCCAACTTTCCGAGAAAAAAATTACTAAAGTTTTAAAAATTTTATTATGGCCATGTTATTCAACCGATTTCACTCAAATTTTCGCAAAAGATTTTCCTAGTATTCATATAATTTATGTAATTTTAACAAAATACAGTGTTGCCAACTTTCCGAGAAAAAAAATAGTAAAATTTTTAAAAATTTATTATGACCATTTTATTTAACCGATTTTAATCAAATTTTCATAAAAGTTTTTCCTAGTGCTTAAATAAATTATGCAATTTTAACAAAATACAGTGTTGCCAACTTATCTAGAAAAAAATCACAAAATTTTTTAAAAATTCATTGTGGCTACATTATTTATTCGATTTTGATCAAATTTTCAGAAAAGTATCTCCAAGTGCCCACATAAATTATAATATTATTAAAATACAGTGTTGCCAACTTTCCGAGAAATGTCAAAGTAGTCTATATATATATGGGTTTACCCATATACTTCTAATCTTGTTTAAATAATAATCTTATTAAAGCAATGTTCTCTGCGATGACACACTAAGTCACGTATTCCGAAATATTTTCGTTAAAAATAACGATTCGTTAAAACGAAAATTCTTGGATCCTGTAAGAAATTTTATTGCAATATACATAAGTAAGATATCTTACAGAATCCAAGAATTTTCAACAGTTACTTTTAACGAATACAGGATACAAGTGTGAGAATTTTAATAAATAAATTTTTCCAAATCTATTCAATTTTCTAATTGTATATCAGTTCATTACGATTAAATGAAAATTAAAATATTTATAAAAATTCTTATCTCCGTATGCATAAACATTTTCCTTAAAAATAATAATTTGTTAAAATGAAAATTCCTGGATTCCGTAAGAAATCGTTCCCTAGTTCACTACAATTAAGTGAAAATTTATAATATTTGTAAAACTCAAATTTTAATCAAATAATAGTGTTCATAAGGTTTGTGATCTCCATATTTGGTTTATTATTAAACTTAAAAAAAAATTGTTAATTCAATTAAAATATATTAATATTTTATTTAAATTTTGTCCTGAATAGTATTTAACATGCACGAGACAAATTTATTGTAAAATAATATATAACTATTAAACATAAAATAATATAAAATTTTAGTAGCCACTGGTTATTTAATTTTGTCCACGCGGCATCTCCCGATCGTTGCGCGCCGTCAACACAGTTTGCATTTAAATTAAGCCGAATGATTAACGCAAGCTTTCGTTGTTGTTTTAGGACGCGCGGAATCTAGTTTTCAAACACAAAGCTCGCCAAGCTCCTCTCACTCTCGACGTCGTCCGTCGGTCCAGTACGGTCATAGAATTGCGCGCGCACTTCACATATAAGCTCGACCGAAAATAAATTGTTCAAAATTAACCGGTCAATTAAGCCATTTGAGTGCCAACAATTTCATTCTAATTCGTTTCGTTTTTGTATTTAACCGATGTTGTTATGTTTTCATTCTCCGCCAATCTCGACATTATTTTGTTAATAAATTGAGCGTTTGCTTTTACATAGTTAAAACCCTTCATTATATATATATATATATATATATATATATATATATATATATATATATATATATATATATATATATATATTTGAATGTATGGTTTTCGTGACATAAATATTTATAAACATTTAAAGCCTCGTTCAAACTGACAAACGAGTTTTACGATTTAGATCCACGTTTTATGTTTTAAACCTTACTAGTATTGTCATAGCTATTAAAAATTCAGAAATACAAATTTTTAGGACAATTTATATGGGGGTCAAGAATTTGTATGAAGCTAGGAGAAATTATTAAAATCGTGCATGTGCAGTTTGTAATCTATAAACTTACCATTAGTTCTGCACTAAAACTCTAAAACATAACACTAATTTCGCTAGTAAAAGAGCAGTCTGAATGAGGCTTTAGCAATATTAATGATTAATTATTTTAGGTTCATTTAAATTAAATGATATTTTACATGCTTATGTGTAGAATAAAAATTTAACAAAACGTAACATATTTGATTTTAATACCTTTTTATTTCGGATATAACGCGGTTTTTTTTTTCATTTTAAAATCCCGAGAAACATATTACATTATGTGTAATGATGCTATTAAATTTTTTATGAAAACAAATATATCACAATTTTGTCATGTTTTTCCGCGGGTATTTAATGAAACAGATATTACTAGCTCATTAAAATGGAGCCATTATTTTTTCTGTTTTAATAAATAACAGGAATAAAATTTTGTTATTACAATAAAGAACATTAAAAAAAAAATTATTAAAATAAAATGGATTGAATTATTAATAGTTTTCCTATTATTCCTAATTATTATTAATTGATTTAAATTCCTTTATAAATTATTCTGTTTTTTTTAATAATTTATAATTTTTTTAATCCAGTTACTTTGTCACGTAGTAACTTGTTTCTATGTTTTGCTTGTTTATTATTTTTTCTTGATGAAAATTGCGCAGTTATTTCGTTGTGTGTGTGTGTGTGTGTGTGTGTGTGATGTGAAAACAGGAGTGAAGTTCAGACCAAAAATTTGACTTAAGTATGGACTGAATGAAATCTGTAGCCAATACATTTTTTAACTTCGCTAACCATAGCTGCGTAGTTGAAACAGAACTTTATTTGATATTTTTATCGTTGCAGTACCATTAATTTGTGATTAAGATGTAGATATACAGGGTGTCTCGCTATATTTTGACTGATTTTACAAAATATAAGCTTGTAAAATTAGTCAAAATATAGTGAGATACCTGTATAGAAAAATATGTCATAAACTAGCAAATTTTTAACATTTTTTTAGAACTCATTTTATTAAAATTAAAACTGTTTTGGGATTAGAGTCTGTTTAATTATTTTATAAAAACGACGTTTCGACGAAACTGAACGCTCGTCTTCATCAGGTCAAAATTTTTATCAGTGACATTAAAGTAAATAACAATTTATTTACTTTAATGTTATTGATAAATTTTTGACCTGATAAAGATAAGCGTTCAGCTTTCGTCGAAACGTCGTTTTTATAAAATAATTACCAGAATCTAATCCTAAAACAGTTTTTATTTTAGATAATTTTTGTAGTTATTATTGAAAAATATCATACATTAAAATTTACGATTTAACTGCATATGTATTGTATGGGCAAAACTGAGTTATCCGAGCAGTTAAAACTTAGTATGTATGGCCTCGCCTAAATCATTTTTATTATAATTTACGTTTCTGGTAAAAGTTCCCAAAGAATTTTAAATGCAGTTTACTTCATCTAAAACTCAAATCTCATTCAAAATGCTGATACTGTACTCAACAAGTCTACTCACAGAACACACACACACACACACACACATGTACACAGAGCTAAAATCGCAACACTACTGAAAACAAAAAACATACAGTACAATACTAGAAACACAAGCAGCGTAACGGCAACTTTTCCAATAACAGCGTAGCGTATCCGTTGGCAAACATTGTTTTTGTTAACTAGATCAAAACGAGGGAACGAAATACATTTCACTCGATATTTGGTTGAATTTCTGTCTCTATGTGTGTATACTGTTTGCCGGTGTAAATGTGCTTTAGGTGTCTATGGAAATGTGGCGGGTGTGGGAGGCTGTTGGAAATATTGTCCATGCAAAGTGCAAAGCGTTGTAGGTAAACACAATAGACAGGAGGCGTAGCCGTGGCACGGTGTGAAACACGGCTCCGGTGCGCGAGGATATCTTGAAAGCTTGATACCGGTGCGACGGTGTGTCATCAAAGCGTTACGACGATGACGCCTGCTTACGGCGACGTTCAGCCCCGGTTGAGGGTCCTCTCGCGCCGAAACAAGGATACACTCGGAATATATTCGCAGGTGATAAAAGTGAAGCACTCGCAAATGCGCGCTAGATTTAGTACATCGAATTTTGATTGGGTGTGCTTGGCTGTTTATTTTTCTTTTTCGAGTTAGAATAATTTTAGTATAGTAAAAAATCTTTCAAAACTCATTATATAAAATATAACTGTTTTAGGTTCAAGTTCTGTATTAAAATTTAGTTATAATCGGTGATACAAATGACATTACAGTAAATAAACAGAACGTAGAAACAAATTAGTATGGTAATAATAAAATAAGTAACTAGATCATACAATTTATAGGTTTTTAATTAATTCGAGCCAAATTTTATTTAAATCAGTTACTAGTCACACTAATTGATGTTATATTTTTCTTTATAAATTTTTATTGCTTCTCTTATCAATCTGCTGTTAATATATTCATATTTTACATCATGAAATAATTTTTCTTTAAAGAAATGTAAAATTTATATCTACAGAATGTAGGTTTATCTTGTTTTTAGTACATAAATATTTTGATGTAATAAATGTACAATTGTAACGGTAAAAAATAAAAACAGCAGATCGCTTCTATTATATTTTTTCATTGATCATATAAAAATTGATATTTTCGGAAAAATTATTAAAAAAAATTAAAATAATAATTTACTATCGTCTGAGACCAAACAGGTATCAAAAATCTGACTTTTATATTAATTATTTTATTATTATCATTATTAATTTTAGATTGTTTTTTTTTTTTTCAGTTAAAAAAATTGTTACTATTAGTTACATAAAAAGCAATATTTTTCTTTTATTTGTATATATGCTAGTTTAGGATTTTATATTTGATATGTTTATGCCAAATAAAAATAATTAAACCATCAAAAGAAAAACAAAAATGAGTGTATTGCGTAAGAAACTCGCTTTAATCTATAATTGATTGAGTTTTTAAATTTATCAGAAATTTTATGAAATGCATGACAGATAATTTGAACTTATCTAATTCAAAAATTGTATGCCAAGTTTTTAGTGTACCTCTTCAATTATTCCTGTATTATTAAAAAACGTATCACATTTTAAAATCTAAAGAAAAATGCCCCTCAAAGCAACTAAAAGCTTTACATATAAAATAAAATAATAATACAATAAAATAAACAAACTCTATTTTTATCACTTTCTTTACACGAAAAAAGAAAAATCTAGCTCACACCTTAACTAAAAATCAACCACCAAAAAGTTACAGAATAAAACCAGTCAATTTCATAAATCTTATACGGACAATTTCATGACCCGGCCACCAAAACACTTTCAATTCGTTTCACCCTAGTGCAACTTTACTATATCTATTCCACTAGCAGCATCTATTTATTCGGGCCTGAAATAGCTAAAATTTCGATTGTGTCGCTGCCCCCTCCCCCACGGATTAAAACAGAGGGGGGGGGGGGCGCTGCAGAAACTTAGGGATAGTTGTGCGTACGCTTCATTGACTATTCGGTAGACACCGTAGGCACTCAGTAGAAAAGCAAGGACAGAGATTTGTTACAGAGTTACGCTTCGGTGTCTGTGAATAGGGGTTGATAGGTGCCTGGTTCTGATGCAGGAATAAAATTAGAAAACCCAGTAGGGCCGGTATATGCAGATTTCAGCGCAGTGTTAAATTTAAACAATTAAAAATGAATCAAATATAATTCTTGGAGAAGATCAATGGTATTTTTACTGATAAATTTAATGTATTTTAAAATTATATTATATTATTTCTGATATTAAAATTTTATATCACTTTATATGAGTGACATCTTAGTGGTTCAAAACCCACTATGAATTATAAGTACGGCTGGCGATATTTGAATTTCAAAATCGATATTTGATATTTAAAAATATCGATAATATCGATGTACCGATAATTGATATTTAAAAAATATCGATATATCGATAATATTGATATATACCGATTATACGTTTGCGTGGACGTCCGATAAGTAGTTGGAGTGGTATGATTGAGAGTGTTTTGCGTTAGCGAAAGTTTCCAAGTAGTAGGAATAAAAGAGCATGTATTAGAGAAATTATGAATGTGGATGAAGCGAAAGTTGCTTGTTTGGATAGGAATGTTTGGAGGCGACTGATTTCGGGATGATGAAAAGAGTTTGTGTCACACTCTTTTGGGTACATGGCGTGATTGTGTATGTATGTATATTCAATAAAAAATAAGTAAATTAAACAATATATCAATGTATCTTTACATTAATTGTAAAATAAAATTTTAATAATGTTTCAATTTTTACATTAACAATAAATATTGTATTTTAAAAAATATCTGTAATTTTTTTGTTTATTATACGCTACAAATTAAAAATAATAATTTAATTTATAAAACGAGCCAGAATAAAACGAATGGTATTATTTTTAGATAATGAAACCATTATATTATTATAATAAAGATAAAAGTGTTTTAAATAATACATTTTGCTTAGTACAAAGTATAAAGTTTCTCATCTGAAAAGTGATAAATGAAATTTTTATTCCCGTGTTGCTAGACCATTTACTGTTCTTTTAATGTGAATTAATTTAACTGCTTTGAATCATGCGAGTTGCCACAAAGGAAATGTCGTAAAGAAACTGTTATCTTTCAACTCAAATGTCTTTTTTTTTTAAACCTGCTAACTGCTATGACACATTTCTATGTTATTTTAACACTCAACTATTCAATTTCTATTCATACAGCTATATAATGTAAAATTAATGGCAACTGTAATACTGTTATTTTATCTTTTAGTAAAAAATACGAAAATTACTTTCAATATTACAAAATGCAACAGTTGGTGTTAATCAAAAACTAAAATTTTGCACCTATCAATATTCATATCTTTATCAAAAACATTAATTCTATCAATCATCCTTCTTAGTTGCTGTTGTATAATAATGTCTTATTGTACTAGTAACATAATGATCTCTTTCTACATATTGCAATATCGTAATATTAAAAAACAAACTTGATCATTAATTGAAAAATATTTTTCACAGAAACAAAACCCTTTTAATTGCCTACGTTGTTAAATTATTTCAATACAAGTACACTAATCTTTTGTTTCGCTGTGAAGAAGTGAAGAGAAATTTTTTTCTGCTGCACAAAACAGAGCATTAAATTTACATTAGGGATCCACAAACAGGAGTATTATAATTGATCATTTTGAAGTGTCGGTTACATTAATAAACGATCTATAATCACCTGAAGCTTACTATTATATGACGTTGTTATTAATATCTACAGTCTGCTTATGCGTTTGTGTGTGTAAATGTGTATAGCTGAAATACGTTGATACAAAAAGCTTTAGATAATGTATAGATTATTATATGATAACGATTAACTATTAATAGATATATAGAATATACACTTATTGTAATTACACATGGAAAATAATGTTAAAGCTAATAGTATTTAGAATTTAAATTCATTTTGTTATATTATAATGTATCAATACGGGAACATGTTTAATTTAGCGGTAATTATAATTAAACGTCGAAATAAAAATAATTATGTATGTATATAATTAAATTTTAATTTTGGGTGCTTTGAGTACTTTTGTTAGGAATGTAAATGTTTCCAAAGAAGTATATACAATCCTGTTTTGGTGTCTACGTTAATGTATGGTAGTAAATGTTGTGTTTGGCTGTAAAAACATAAAAGAAAAATGACTGCTGTGGAAATGAGATTTTTATGTTGTGTACAAAAAATTCGATAATATTGTATAAAAACTTTGGGTATAACTGATTTACACCAGTTTAATATGTAAATCGACAAACGTTAATATACTATAAAATGTATGTAATATATATTTACAGATATTTTAAGAAAATTTTTACATTATACTTCAGTATTTATATGAATAATACTAATATATTTTATATGATTTTTACAAATATATCACTTAATTGTAACAAATAAAAGAATTTTTATAGTATAAAAACTTACCTAAATAATTCCAATTAGACGAATTTTACTAAGTCTTTCATCGAGTCAGGTGTGCTATCGCCACCTAAAAAGATACAAAGAATAACGTAAACATCCTGTATTGTTATTCCTAATTGGAAAATAAATTTAAAATAATTTTTCAATAACATAAACATTATAATATTATCTACAGTTCGATTAATAATTGCTAAAAATTCAACAAATATCAAATTACAAAAAAAAAATCAGCAAACTCAAAACTATTTGAGATTGGATGCAAAACGTATCTAGATTTTTTTATTATACGAATTAATACAACTGCCAGGCAATGTAGTACAAAACAATATTATTATTATTTGTACCAAAATTATTTGAATGGATTTACTCGAATATAGTTTGTTGCTTAGCAACGCAAACACAATGCGAAAGAGCTAGTCGCGGAGGGGTAGGAGGAGGTTGGCGTTACACAGTTGAGAGCGCATTTTGAACATTGAATAACAAACACGACCAGATTATAATGAACATGACAATTAATCAATCTATGTCTATTTGATCATTAATTAAAGGTCGGATTTTAAATAACCTCCAAATCGGCTTAATTAAAGATCATATTATACATGAAGTCTTGTTTATAGCTGCAACAGGAAATGCAAAACTATATTAGCTTATTTTACCCACACTGTAAAAAAATGATTACATAAATGATTTACATAATTAATAAATGTATTTTAACAGAAAAAAATTTAATATCTGAAATTTTTATTTAGATTATTCATAGGAATCATCCGGTGTAGTTTTTCCTCGACGTCATAAATCACCCTGTATATACCGAGAGTGGCACAGACAGCTAAAACTTGTATAATTGTAATACATTATTATAAAACATTGGATTAGTAGTTAATAAAAAAATATATAAAAGACTAAATTCCGTCAATTACTAATTATTTATGTTTTACTATGTTAAAGCTCTATATCTCTCATCTTCCTTCAGCTGTTCGTTAAGAAAACATTGTAGTAAATACGGTAACTCTTTTTCGTTAGGCTGTAGTAGTTACTAATCGGCTGAGGGGGGTCACTTACTAATCTTAGCCCGTGGCGAATCGCGGATCTCATTTAGCAAAGTGAACTCGTATCTGTACGCTAGGGTGATTTATTTTTCCATTTTATTGGCGTAAAAGCTGGAAAGAGGAGTGTATTTGTTGGTAAGGGGGCAGGGGGGAGAGGGGGGGGGGGGGTGAGAGCAGATAGCGTAGTCCAAGCACCAAGCTATACCTCTGTTTTCATTAGCAGGTAGCGGATGTGTACATGCCAAGGACTTAGGCAATAAAACCTAAACCCCGGATTCGATTCGCGTTTGTTTCTTCTTTTCAACTGTTGCCCAATGACTAAAGCTACATTCACTTTAGCTAAGGAAATTACTAACGATACTCCATTTTATTCAGATTATATTATTTACGCGAAAATTTAATTAATATAACAGTAAAACATCTTTCAGAACGGCCATAGATTGTAGTTCTGTATTAATATTTATTAATATTCGATGTACTCAACGTAAATAAACAGAATATAGAAACAAGTTACTAGGTAACAGAATAAGTAACTAAATTATAAAATTTATACAGTGTGTAAAGTGAGGAGGTTTCCTATAGGGAAAAAAATTTAATATGAGTTTTGGAGAAAAACTTATTTTTTATAAAAAAATTTGCTTCTATCAAAACTCCTAATAGTCAAAGAAAAATCCAGTAATCACTTACGATAAGATCAAAAACTTGATATTATGTCGAGTTGTTGATTTTAAATATTACATCCGAATATTACATCAGTACCGTGTGAAAAATGTTAAAAATATTTGTCACACAAGAGACTTACTTTTTAATTATTATTACTATTATTATTAATTTGCCAAAATATAATTATTATTATTATTAACAAGTAATCCATGGGTAACACGATACTGATGTAACATTCGGACTTAGTCATATTTAAAATCAACAACTCGACATAATATCAAGTTTTTGATCTTATCTTAAGTGATTGCTGGATTTTTCTTTGATTATAAGGGGTTTTGATAGAAGCAAAATTTTTTATAAAGAATAAGTTTTTTCTCATAAAACTCATATTAAAATTTTTTTCCCTATAAGATACCTCATCACTTTACACACTGTATATTTTTAACATAGCAAAAAAATCTTTCAGAACTCATTGTATAAAATAAAATGGCTTTAGATTTAAGTTTTGTATTAATAGTTATTGATAATCGACGTTTCGACAAACTCAATGATTGTCTTCATCAAAAGCACTGATACAAAATTTTGTAATAAATTTTAACACAGAACTTAAACCTAAAGCCGTTTTATTTTTTATTTTTCATAAATTAATAAAAGCCAAATTTTAATTAAATCAGTGTCTGATTATAAAATTAAGCATAACTTCAACTTAGAGCATTTTTGCTTTTAATAATACTTAATATTCACGATGTGAATGAACCCTAAACCGAGTCTCCATCTTGATTTGTTTCGGTTCCGCGTTCTGGGTTTAGTCCGAAGTGAAGTTTCTTTTTTTTTTATTTTCTCTCGACACTTTTTACTTTTATTTACTTTCCAAGTCGTATTTTCTACTGTGACCGGCACGCCACGCCAGTACCACCGGTGAAAATTTGTAATTGATGATAAGGTTTCCAGTTTGTGTTACAAATAAACTTTTATACTTACTGGTAATTTCAACTGATTAGATCTTTACATCGACGCCAGACAGATAAATCTAGGTAATAAATGAAAGAAATCCAACAATTATTTTGTATTTTTAAATGTTTGTTCGGTGATAACTGTTTTAAATTAATATTGTTCAACGTTTGCCGGTGATTTTAATCATCGAATGATCATTCAAATGATGATAAGAATGATTATAGTACAACTAGAACACACGATTGTGTCTATCTGTCATTTATATTATATTAAAACTGCTAGATGTTGTCAGAATCGCAACGTTTTATACACAATATTTAAATGCATTTTTGAATAACAGAATATTATAATAAGAAAAATGTTTTAAATTTCTGTTATGTTAAATAAATATTTTAATTATTTATTAAATTTACAACAAAATACATTTACTTAAATTACAGTATTTAACTAAATACATACTTTTATTATTATTATTTTTGTTATATAAGAAATTAAAATTAAATATAATTATTTATAAGTTTCTCCCCCATTTAAGTGCATCTATCAGTCAATCTAGCTTCCTTAGTATTTATAGTTCCAATGGTTAGGTTGATTGGTACTTTAATTTCGATTTTTAATTTTATAATCTATTTTGTACATTGTTATATAAATCTGCCATTTTTTTGTTTGTTCATCATCCGAATGATTTCAATTTAATTCGTGATATCTCGAATGATTTTCATAATCGACTAATCGATTATTTTTCATTCGAATTATCCTCATCACTAGAATCAATCCTATATTTCGAAAACTAAACGCGCCCCGAAAGACATTGCTTCTATCAGACAATAAAGACAATTAAAGTGAATATCCTTCCAATTGCGATATGTCTAATGGCTTCTAAAATTCGAAACGAGACACATGCGGCCCTTTAATCATCTTCTAATTATTCTCTTTAGCGCCTCCACCTACTTCGCGCGCCCCCACCTACGCGCGATCTATCAAATGGGGTACATAACATTGTTATCGCACGCTTGAACGACACATCTGTCGTTGATGCTTCAACGGAGATGAAAACCACGTCACAACTCTGTCGGAGCTGCATGAATTTCGGAGGGGAAAGTGCCACTGTATTCTGTTGTATGTTGTCTTACACTTACTAGCGTTTAGCGGGGTAAGGGGGGTGGCATTCTGAATAGAATTGGTTTGAGAGAAGTATAAGGTTAGGCTAGGAGGTAAGGATGATCAAAGAAGACGGTTAATTTATGCTTAGTTTGCAATTAGTTGGATGGAAAATTTATGCTAGTTTAGGTAAAAGGAAAATTAGTTCAAGTATGTTTTGTAGATAAATTGTTCAAATATACCTAAACTGTTTTGAAATTCTTTTAAGGAAGGAAATTTTAATAAACTCGTTTTTTTATTATAAATAAATTTAACTTAATCAATATACTTATTAATAACTAATAAATATTGAAAAATTATATGCACACTTGAACTATTAAAAGAATAATTTGAAATAATAAATTTTCTTTCTTCAGAAGTCATTTTATTAAAATAAAAAATAAAACACTGTTTTAGGATTATATAATCTGTTTAATTATTTTATAAAAACTACGTTTCGATAAAACTGAACGTTCTTTTTTTGTCAGGTTATTAATTAAAAATCTATAATTCTTATGATCTAGTTACTTATATGTTAGCTAGTAACTTGTTGATGTACTTTACTTTAATGCCACTGATACATTTTGACTTGATGAAGACAAGCGTTTAGTTGCGTCGAAATGTCGTTTTTATAAAATAATTAAACAGAATCTAATCTTAAAACAGTTTTTATCATTTTGGAAGTTGTAATCAGAGTTGGGCACGTACACTGTAAAAAAAATTCGGTAATTTTAAATAAAAACAAGAGACACCTGATTTACAACAGTTTAATATATAAATTTACAGACGTCACAATTTTTTTTTAGATAATATGAATATAAAATACGTACATTTTATGTGTTTACTTATTTTCGGTAAAAAAACATATGTAATATGGTAAATTAATTATTTTTACTTAAAATTACAAAATTATATTATTTTTATAGAACATTTATGTAAACCATCGATTTTGCTGAAATAATATGTAATTTTTTTAACTACGCGTAGAAACTACATTTAACATTGAACAAATTTATGATCCACAAATATATGGTCCACTAGTTCAGAAAAAATATAAGATTTTTTAACTTCAGTACACTTCACTTTTCTCTTTTCATCATCAAATTAACAATATTGCCTAAATAATTTTCTCTTCAATCCAGCTTATTCATAAATCCTTCCTCCCTGCTTGCCGACTACATTTATCTACATAGCAAATTATAATTCCGTTGTTAATTATAATTGGCCAAGTGTATGAATCTATGATTTACAATTTACCACCACCCAAGTAAACTAGAACTATAAGGTGAATGTACTCTCTCTCTCTCTCTCTGGTATTAAGATCTAATCCAATCTTATTGTACCGCAAGCGACTAGCATGACGCCATTACATGTACTCTCAACAACCTGTCTACAACTTTGAATAACTTTACTTCACTTTAGCCGAAAGGAACAAAAGCTATGAGTACTTTAGCTGAGGAAAGTTTATGTATTCGGGTATTTGGCGAACTTGCATCAATTCTAGCATAAGATATGTTTTTCTAAAACCCGGTTACAAAAACAATAAATTAATAATTTACTTCACAAGCCATTTTAATTTTCCTATTAAAATAACCTTGAAAACAAATGACAGTCCACAATTCAATATATAAAAAAAAGTTCAGAACTCATTATATTAAAATAAAACTGCTTTAAGTTAAAGTTCTGTATTATTATTTTATAAATGACATCACAGTAAATAACAGAACATAGAAACAAGTAACTAGATCATGATTTATAAATTTTTAATTAACAGAAGTTTTATTTAACTAAATGATTGAGTTTTTATTTAATTAATTTTATATATTTTTTTAATACTTGTTTGTGAGTGTTCGCAGTATTATAACATATATTACCAACAATTTCTTATTGTGAATGAACCTTTAAAGCTGTACTTGGTAAGTAATTCTGAATGCTTTTTCCAAGTTTAAAGCAAAACTTTGTGTTTGTTTACATAGCATGGTACTGGCCCGACTTGATTGATTCGGCTGTTACGTAATTTGGTCGTGTGTAAAACGAAATAGGAAAATGCGAAACTGAAAAAAGTGCACTCGATTTTTCTACGGATATAAATGTGTTTCGTGTACAAGAAACACTAAGGAGGGCTCGAAAGAGTGGGACGGGGGTTGGAGAATATTTTTTTGCCGACTTCTTCTCTTAACTTAGTGATTTATTTCGATTTACTCGTTTCCAAAGTCGTTCGTGTGAATTGATTATGTATTTTTGGAAACATTTGCCATTTGCTTTCGACAAACTTTTAAAGTGTATTTTTTGTCGGTCTTATTTTTTAGGTTATATAAATAATGTTTAAATTTAGAAATACAGCAAAAAGTTAAACAATTTTCGTCTGCTCAAATATTTATTTATTTAAACATTTCAAATATTATTATTATTATTGCAAATAAAAATAATTGAAAATTTCTGTGTTTTTCTTTTCATATTTCGAATGTTTTATGTAGAATAGCAATTTTATTAAAATAAAACTGCTTTAGAATTTGATTCTGTATTAATTTTTATTAATAATTAACATTTCGATGAACTTAACGTACATCTTCATCAGGAAAATTTATACAATTTTTCCTGATGATAATTGATGTACGTCGATTATTAATAAAAATTAACACACAACTAAATTTTATTTTTTTTATTTTAATAATGTGTTCTGAAAGAATTTTTACTGTTTTAGACATTTTATATGTTTAAATAAAGATTAAAATTATTTTTTTTTAAGTCTATAAAACTGTAAACATAGCTATTACATAAGGTATAATCAAACGGTACTTTTACCATTTACTGTACTTAAGTGTCTCATCAAATTGTTCCCTGCTCGTATTCTTTAGATGAACGAAATCCTTAATTAAATCATTAAGTTAAAGAGCGCTGTAAATCCCTTTTAACTGATCTAAAAAAAATGTGAACATTTAAACGACCCTTCTACTTTGTAATGCTTAATTGTCTACGTATAGCTAATTAATCCTAATACCAAAAAAGAAAATTGATTTTCATTTATGAAAAATATAAGCCGATTTCGGCGTTGTCTTTATTAAAAAATAATAATTTGAATTTAATTACATAAAATAAATTGCATTTTTATTGAAATAAAACTGTGATATTACATACATATGTACTTTTCCATCTCGTTGGTAATATCATATTAAATAATATGTTTGTAATGGTTCTGATATTATGTATGTTTAAACAATTATGTTAAAATTACAGCAGTTGAATAATTATACATAGAAATACTGGGCATCATAGTGTCTCATGGTTTGTAGGTAAAATTAGATAATTTGTTTAGAGTGTAAATTCCAATATCGGGCATTATTTAACATTAAATTATTCAAGTATCATTACCGATAAAATGCAAACCCATCATCATGTCACTATCTTCCGGAAAACACAAATAGAAATTTCAGCATTTAGTCGTTAGTTAATGTGCAACAAAACACCTTCAACTAGCCTTACTTGCTCTTGTAATAACAACAAGAACAACCATGTTGTAGGAGCAAAGCGAAATGGGGTATTTAGCGAGTCTAAAGTTGTTTGTTTTCCTACTTACTAATCTGTTCATTACGCGTTGTGTAGATGTGTATATATGTATGTTTGTCGTTCGGGAGGCGACTAGTTGTACGCGCTAAGAATTAACATTTTCCTTTGTGCCCCCGAAAACGGTTCGAGGGGTGTTGATAGGACGTTGTTGGGTCGTGTTTAGCTTTGCCGAAGCTTGCAGCTTTTCGAGTTGGAATGGCATGCGTGGTTGGAATATATTTATGTTTTGCTGCTCTCTGTTTTTTTTTTTGTTTTCAGATGCTTCCAACAAAGGTAGAAAAAAAGGATTGCAGACATTCTTGATGTACGTGAATTTAACATCATTTGCTGTTTTATATATATATATATATATATATATATATATATATATATATATACATTGTTAATTAATTACAATTGATGATTTTAATGTTAAATTTTATTATGAGAACAAAAATAATACTCTGAAACTACATACATTACTGGTGGCAGCATCTAACATAACTACAGTATCAAAAGTATTTAATCTGAGATCTTGATTGACATTGATATACTATTATGTCAAGTTAAATTAAGTTAATTGACAATTGCATTGTTTATTTTTGCTTGAACTTTAATTGGATTATTAAAAATGTGTGAAGAAGTACAAGAAATGCTGTATAGCGCCCAGAATGGTCAGAAATTGTTATTCCACCAAAGAAAGATTAATTTTCATAAATCACCATCATATATATAATTTGGCACGTTTATTTATTTTTTAGTTTAGTCTCATTTAGAACGCTTAAAGAATAAAATCATATATGTCACTCGGAATAGAAAGATCTTTTTGTGTTTCATCCAGATTTTTTGAGATTTATGAGTCTATCTGTAAGACCTGCAATGTCTATTTCTTGTCTTTTTCTAGTAAATGAAATTTTTCTATTGACAGAAAAAGACGAAATAAATTATGCTAAATAAATTTGTAATTTAAACATTATATCAAATCTACATTTTATAGTAAATTATCAATTAGCAATTAAAAAATTTAGTGAACTTGCACAATAATGTAAAATTTATTCAATCATTATACATACAATAATATATGTACATATACGTGTATCTGCAGACAATTAGAATGCTGGAAGAGGAAATTTGCTTATAACCTGGTGAACAGCAAGCAGTACTACTGCTGGTATTTGCGGTCGACCACTGAATTTGATTTAGTAGAGTGCGTAATGCTTGTTACTAGATGAGTTACATGGATGCGAACGGAATATCTATTATGATTTAACATTGCAAAATACGTTTACAATCTATTATCTAACCATTGTTTTACTTCGATTTAAAAATGTTTATTTTTACTTCTAAAAATAAATGGACAATTTATGCGTCAGTTTTAATCTTTAAAAAGGTCATTCAAAAATTTTAATTTCTACTGTTTAATAATGTAACCTCTTCTTACGTAGGTAATATGGTAACGTAATATTAATATTATAATACGTTTGAAATTTTTTTAAATTTTCTTTCTAAATAACCTTAAAAACAGATGTTATTTCAATAATTTACTACCAGATTGTTATTTTTAATATAATAATAATAATAACCATGTTTAAATATGCAATATTGTTTTAGTATCCACGTTAATGTTGGGTTTGGCTGCAGAAGCATAAAAAGAAGAAAGTGGCTATTTATATATACGGTATGTATACGCAATTGGCTATTTATACATACAGTATTTTTACGTAATTGGCTATTTAGGGTAGGTTAGGTTAGTAGGTTGGTTTAGGTTTAGATTTTTTTTTAGTATGTGTAAATAGCCAATTGCGTATACATACCGTATGTATAAATAGCTTCATCCTAAAAAAAATAACTAATTTTTATGTAGAGTATTTAAAGTAACTAAGTAACTAAGTAAGTAAGATATCGGGTACGTGTTAGTCAGTTCAGATGCAGCTCGGTCATCTTGAGTGAATGTCTAATGAACGTTTAGTCAAAAAAATTTATGAATTTGGTCATATGAATGATTTTTGAAGGTACACATTTGCGTACACGTCCGATGACTAGTTGAAGTGATATGATTGAGAGAGTGGTTTGCATAAACGAAAATTTCCAAGTAGCAGGAATGGAAGAGCATGATATGACAGTGGTAGTATGAATGTGGATGAAGCTAAAGTTGCTTGTCTGGATAGGGATGTTTGCAGGAAACTGATTTCGGGATAGTGGAAAGAGTTTGTGTCACACCCTTGTGGGTAAATAGCGCGATAAATTTTCTGTAAAAGTAAAATAATTAATTTACTATATACATATGTTTTTTTTTTCCAAAAAAGTAAATAAACTTACATAAAATATAAGTATTTTATATTCATATCATGTAAAATTTTTCCTATGATGTCTGTAAATTTATATATTAAAATTATCGAATTTTTTTTTACAGTGTACACTAATAACACCATTCACCATTTTGCACATAATAATAAATTATTGAGTAAAATTAATTTATATCAGATATCTAGAAAATCTGATAAATCTATTGAAATGTTCGTGGACAACACGTACTTGTAACATACGAATAATTGTATGTGTGTGTGTGTGTCTGGATCAGAATGAAACAGTTGTGATCTAACCGCAATTCGCGGTTAAAATTCCTATTGGGAGATGAAATTTTCGAATTGGATACTGTATTGGTTGCCCAGTTAGCAGGGGGGCTGCTAGTGTTGAGTTGTATCCCAGCGCACTAGCACAGATTACAATTAACGAATTTCGTTTCGGATTTGCGTTCTAACTACTTCTGATCATGTTGTAATCAATGCGGTTCTAATGATGCGGTCACACCGCCACTAACTATTTTACGAAATTTTACACTCGTACAGCTCATTAACAATACTGTGTAATCGTTAAATAACCAATGATAGTTTAGGTGAAATTTTAATTGTAAAATCTAAAGCACCTCATTTTTAAAAGTGATAACTTTTGACGTTCATCAAAATTAGTTTTAGTTTTAATTAATTTATTTGTAAAAAATCTTTCACACTTTTTCATAAACAAATGTGGTGAGAATACAGCCTAAATGTCTGTCAATTTTTTTCTACAAATTTTGATGGGAGTTTTATTAATAGTTGAGTCGTTTTTCGAGAAATATCCTACTATGAGGCAATGCAGTGAGTCGCAGGTCGTAAACGATAAAAATTGGCTAAAAACTGCAATTAAATTAAAATGAGTTTAAATTATTGAAATTGAAATTACTTGTACGGTTGCGAACAAACTCATAAATATTTCTTCGAGTGATTATGACCAGATACGAATAATTGGCAAGTAATTATTGACTAATATAATAAAATATCAACAAAGGATATTTGATTGTAAATTAAAATTAACATACGTTACAACATTAACAACAAATGAAATAATAATATTAACATTAGTAAATTAGTAATGGATGATCTAATAATGATATTGAATATTTGTACATTTGGTCGTGTTTGTTGTAACAAATATATCAATTTGTAATTAATTTAACTTACATATAATATTAAATATACATCTGACAATAATATTGATTATTTAAAATATTGTTGTTATTCGGATTTACTATGTTCAGATTCGATTACAATATAATTAATATTGCGCGTAATGTATTAATTATTGTATATTTTCAATTGCGTTGTTTGCAAATTGTTAAATTACAACATTACGTTAAATAAATTAATATTTCTCTAAATTTTCTTTAAATTTAATATTAATTTTATCATTTGTTAAAATAAAAAGGCTTTCGGATTTAGTTCTGTATTAATTTTAATTAAAAAGTCGACGTTTCGACGAATTCTACGTATACAAATTTATACCACTTTAATATGACACCACAAAGAAATTTTTACATAATATGAATACAAAGTAAGTATATTTTATGTGTGTATGTTACTAACTTTTTTAGTAAAAAAACATATATTAATTATTTTACTTAAAATTACAAAATTATATTATTTTTTACAGAAAATTTATCGTTTTGCTGAAACAATATGTAATTTTCTTACTATGGCTTTTACGTAAAATAAAAACTTTTTTTACAGTATATATCAGACAAATAGAACTATTTCTTAACAGAACATAAAATCTCAATACGTTTAAACCATCCAGATAAATCTGATATTCCACAATATGTGTTAGAAAAATCTTCACAATATTATAAAATTTGAAAATATTTAATTTTAACAGTAGATTGATAAGAGAGAAGCAATATCAACAACATCAAGTAGTGTGACTAGTAACTGACTTAAATAAAATTTGGCTTCCTTTAATTAAAAATTTATAAATTTTCTCTTATATTATTTGTATCATTTTTTTCTGATAAAGATGTACGTTGATTATTAATATATTTTAATACGGAACAACAACCTAAAGCCGTTTTATTGTAACTAGTATGTAATTATCTTTTAATAATCCAACATTAACATCTCAAAATAATCACGTGTTACACCGTAATTTAGTCTCACTTAAGACTTAAAACCAACGCAACGCCTAAGCAGCGTAGACGGTTAGAAATGTTTACCTTACGTTAACAATGCGACCAAGTACTTAACTACAAATAACCCAAGGCGCTAATAACCAAGGGTGCTTAAACACATAATAACACTACGTGTGTATTTGTACACGTCTCGACAGCCGAAGCGTTCCGTTCATAATTACGCATATGATTTCGTTTAAGTGTCTGTTATTTGTCTACCATTAATATAATGTCCACGAGAGTCGATATTACGAACTGTATTATTAGGACAAAGAGCTTGGCAATACTGATTTTAGATTTAAATTTGTAATGTTGGTATTTAAGGATTATTTAGTTAGGGAAACAGGATTGTTTGATTAGAGAAACTTGTGGCTGTCTTAGATTAATAGATCAGATGTTGAATTTGTATTTAAAAAATAATTTAATACGTTCAATAAAAAATTTGTTCTTCTTCAAACGTTACTATAATGCTTATGTTACTAGTACAATAATGACATTATTATATAACAGTTAGTTACTATATACACCAGCGGTGGCAGTTAAATTAAGTTAATTGATAATTGCATTGTTTATTTTCGCTTGAATTGCAATTTTATTATTGAAAATGTGTGAAGAAGTGCAAGAAATGCAATGTGCACCGTCAAAGGTGGTCAGAAATTTCATATTCGACCAAGTGTATTTAATTTCACATCTCGAACGATTATATTAAAAATTATCAAGTCAAGTTAAATTAATTGGCAAATGCATTATTTATTTTTGTTTGAATTTGATTATTGAAAATGTGTGAAGAAGTGCAAGAAGGGTGGTTAGAAATTCTATATTAGACCAAAGAAATATTAATTAAGACAAATCAGGTAACAAATATAAGGTTGTTTGGCGTTGCCTCGGCCAGAAATATCTGAGCTTAATACAATAATCATCGTTTTCTACTCCTCGTAGCATAACATACTATTAATTACATTTAATAACTAGTTCATTCGACTATTCAGACAGCTAAATTATTTTGTAATGAGTATATACAGAAAATCTGCGAAAACAATAGAAATGAATTCAAATTAAATAAAACTTTTGGAAAACTACCTTAAGAAAGTTAATTATAAAACTTGCGACAAAGATCAAATATTTAGAACACTCTACGATAAATTCAGCAACTTTTCAATTTGAAAGCGTTCTTGTAAGCAAACTTGAGCAGAATCTTATACAGAGTAATTACATAAAACTGTTGTTTAAGAATAAACTCCGTATCAGCATCTTTCTACTGGTACACAAAATTTCATGTTAAACTTCTAAAATCTGCATATGCACTACTAACATCATATTAATAGCACTTTAACGTGTGCCAAACGAATAACTGAATACTATTTTGTGAATAATAATAATTTGTTTCAGTAACGAACCATTTTACATTAGCAGTATCATGACTTGTTGTTTTATACGACTGGATAATAAGTTAAGTTAGGTTAGGTTAGGTTACTTTACTGTAAATATGGTGTAAATGCACGCGAAATACCGTGCACTAAATTGACCGCAAATATACAATAAAATCATTTATCGGAATTGTACTTTGAATTTATCATATGTAAAATTAACTTTCATCATTTTAACTAAAACTAATTTGGCTTACACAGTGCAACGACTTTATGTAAAATATTTCATTATACATATTAAAATTAATTGTCTGAATTACTTTTAAATATTATTGAAAATTTTAAATTTTACTAGTAACTTGTTTCTATGTTCTGTTTATTTACTGTAAATGTCATTTGTATCTTTTCTTCTGATGAAAACATACGTTGAGTTCGTCGAAACGTCGATTATTAATAAATATTAATACAAAACTATAACCTAAAGCTGTTTTATTTTAATATTTTTATATAAAAAGAAGCAAAATGGTATTCATATTTCCGAAATAAAAAAAATAAAGAAATTTGCAATAAGAAGTATATTTGTGTGAAGTACGTGTTAAAAATATTTCAAATAAAAATGAAAAAAACGTATTTGGAGTGTAAGGAATAAATTGGTATTAACATAGATGACACCAAATAAAAGTATATAATATTTTACCGAATTCTTTTATCATTATATATATATAGAAATAGAAATGTCTTTGGTTTGTACATTACTTTATTCTTTTATGGATTTATTTTATTTATTTGATATTTTAATTTTGTTTTTCGTTTCCAAATACTTTTGAAAATAACACAAAATATAAAAATAACATAAGTTTTGTATTTATAAAATTTCATATTAATTTAAAATAGTGAAATAGAATATATTAAACTGTTGGATTTAAAAGAAAATTAATATTTTTAGAAAATACTAGAAATGGATTTTGATTAAGATTATTTTGTCTGAAAATAACTAAAAAAAAACAACATTAATTAAACATTCAATTTAACAATAAAATTTCAAGGCGAAACATCCGAATAGCTCACTCGATTATTCTTAAACGTTAAACTTTGTAAAAAATAAAAGATAAACAAAAGAAGAAAGTGGCAAATAAAACAAACGAATAAGTGTTACGATAAAACATTACGACAAATAATAACAGTAAAACCATCTATAATACCAGAGTATAAACATTTTCTCTTTTAGCCCGATGTGCAAATGTTAAATTTTCAAAGTTTCATGGCTAGCTACTTTTAACAGCAAAACAGCCGAAGGTAAAGAGTGACACAAAAAGAGTGACATATACGATTTTTTCTTAAAGCATTTTAAAAACTAAATTAAAAATAAATAAAATTACTTACCAAGTAACCTTAACTTTACTGACAGTTAGAATATTATGCATATGTATATATTATTTAAATTTGTTACGTGATTTGTACAAAAACAATAAAAACATATTATTTTAAATTCATTTTTGTAAAACTCCTGCTTCCGTGACAAAAGTTACGTCACTTCGTATCGTCTTTTCATTTCGTTTAAGCTAGCATACTCTAGCGTTACTGTCTCCAAATCGTCCTACAACACATCGTATTGAATTTCAATCCTGCGATAGCCATTACAGGACGCGTCGCTTCCATACATTGCGAATAAAATTTATCGTCGCCGAAGTAAACGTTCGCCGGTTTGTTATCTCATTTACCGGCGTGTTGCCTTCCTGCATTGCCAATTTATATTATAGGTTATGTGTACGTGCGACCATAACTATCGTCCATCCTGCAAGAGACATCTAGCATCCTGCCGACTAACTTATTTTAAAAGGCTATTGTTTTTTTTTTTTGAGAGAGAGAAAGAGAGAATTGTCGAGAGTGTTAGAGAACGTAAATTTTTTATATGTCACGTTTTTTCTGTTGTTATTGAATTTTATTTTCAGTAAACGATCTTTCGTTTAATGTTTTATTTATTAGAACAAAGAAAATTTTATACTTTGAAGCAAAAGATGAGTAGCTTGTTGTAGCGCTGTAGATATAAAAATGATAAGTGTAGTTTGGAATTACATAAAATAAATAAATAATAATGAATTGTCTATCTAAGGTATATATACAGCTATGTCAATGATCGTATTTTTATTTAACAAGAAAGGTATCATAAAGCTAATGTTGATTTTACTGTGGGAATTCTGTGCGAGAGGTATTTTCATAATTTTGATATTTTTTTCAGATGAAATCCAATATTTTAGCGAAAAAAACATTATTTATTTCTAATGCAATATTTTTACGCCATTATAGTATTACAAGTAACGTATTTTCTACTCTCTCTCTCTCTCTACATAAGTTGTATTATTTCGCAGAGATGTTTACCAAAAGTTGGTGTTAGTCAGTTAAGATGGTTCGGACATATCGAGCGAATGTCTAATGAACGTTTGGTTAAAAAAATTTATTTGAATGATTTTGATGGTATACGTTTGCGTGGACGTCCGATAAGTAGTTGGAGTGGAATGATTGAGAGTGTTTTACGTGAGTTTTTTGTTTGTTAAGCGTATATATCATATAAATAAATAATTCCGATAACAAAATCAAAAACTTACAAATGATTTTATTGCACACAAACAGTGTAAACTAAAAACGAAAAATAACAATTAAATTAGATATTATGTAATATACAAATGAGGTAAAAAAAAATTGCTACACAACACGTTATAATTATGGAACTATTTTATCCTAATAGATAATATATGATAACTATCGTTTAAATTTACAACAACCCACCTGTAACGCGTAACCTATTTCACTTCCTATAAATATTTTATCTACTTTATCGATTTTTTCTTCTTCTTTATTTTATATTGTAAACTGCTGATGCATTACATACATATACTCTCTGTACGGTATACATAACGTTGAGTTTACGTTATGTCGTAAATGAACACGCACTTAAGCGAATAGCCTCGTTGTTTTTGTTCAATAGTCTACTTTATCTACATACTTCCTAACGCTAAAAGCAAAGTTTGTGCACCAATTTTGTGTCTTTAATGGACGACATGTAGGTAAAACATCATCTATGAAACAACAATGTGTACTCTGACTCGATATTTTAATTCGTTTTTATTTTATTTTATCGTTTATAATCTTTATGGATACATTATAATGGTCCTTTGTTTATGATGTGACGCTACAAGATTGTAATCTTGTCGCTGAAGGCAATTTTCAAGATAGTAAATGATTCAAATATTCCGAATTTTTCTTACATTGAATAGGAGCTTAAATTTATTATATTTAGGCACAAAATTTAAATATTTTTGCAATATATTAAAAATACAAGGTGCATACACATATTCCGAAAAGGTGGTGGCACAAATTCTTTCTACCATTCCGAAATCAGTGTCCTCCAAACACATACATACTGACACTCTATCATACCATGCTCTTATATTTCTGCTACTTGGAACCTTTCGCTCATGCTAAGTCAACCGTATTTAATCTGACATCTTCGGCGACCATATTGTAAACTGTTATACGTCAAGTTAATTTAATTAACAATTGCAATGTTTATTTTCACTTGAATTTGAATTTGATTATTTAAAATGTGCAGAAAAGTGCAAGAAATGCAATATTAAAAATTATTAAATCAAATTAAGTTGCATTGTTAAATTTCGCTTGAATTTGAATTTGATTATTGAGTGCAAAAAATGCATTTGTACAAATCACGTAACAAATACTTACTGCGTCCCGACAAAATTTGTGTTCGATTTTTAATTATTGTAAATTGTTTATTAAATATTTATTTATGTGTGTACAAAAATTGATAAACTAGTAAATTTGTTTACTAGTGTTTAAACAAAATATTAAAAAATCAATAAGTAATTTTACAATTATTCAGAAGTTTATGACTTGTTTTTTTTTCCTGATATAATAAATAAGGCTAACGCGATTGATTTTACATCTAGTAAACTTCTAACGGCTACAGTTTCGTTAAGAAGCATTTTTGGACATATGTTTATTTAAAGTTTCTTATTTAGATTATTCATAGGAATCATCCGGTGTAGTTTTTCCCCGACGTCATAAGTCAGCCTGTATAAATAATATATACATATACATACTATTCTAAACCAGCGTAAGATTAAGGTTGGTTGGCATATATTTTAATTTATTTTTAGTTTAGTTTCTCCTTCAATATATATATATATATATATATATATATATATATATATATATATATATATATATATACAAGAATTTTAACTATTATTTATCTATTTATTATTTTAAAATTCTGACTATATTATATTTGATATTAATAATTTTAAACTGTATGTGTTGTTTTTTACGTAATTTTGTAAAACGATGTATTCAACGCCAGATGTTTCTGATTAATATATTTTTCATGTAAGTTTTTATAAATATATTTTTGATTGTATTACCATTGTAAAAATTATAAAATACTAACGCTGTATTGTTCTTTTGTAAATAAAAAATAGATTGCCTGAAGAAGATACACTTTGTATCGAAACTAGTAGCACGTGGAAAATGAAATAAGTAGTTTTTATTCAAAAAAGGGACCTATATCCATGTTGAAGAAGATTTTTTACATAAATCCTTCAAAACGTTTAAAAAAAATTGTATATGTCTGACTCGGAATAAAAAGCTTGAAATAATCATCGTTTTCTATTCCTCGTAACATAATATATACAAATATTATGTGCAATTAAAAATATTACTGTTCTAGATAAGCATATTTTTAAACAATCTTTAACTTAACTTTGTTCCTGGAGTAAGTAAAATATTAAGAAATACAGTTAAAGAGATAATTTGTGGATATTTTTGAAACAGATTGTGTATTTCCATTATTATTGCATCTGTTATCAACCCAATAGTCTGTCATTAATTAATTACCATTATAAAACCCACCCGAAATACAAAAAAGTAAATAAAATCTCCAAATTGCCAATGTTTTGGGCGAACATTGGTCCAAGTATCTCGCCGCAGTTTTGTGGCATTGGGTTATTACAGCGCGACACGGCAAGAGTTCCCGCGGGCATACTAACCGGAGGGGTCCGGGCTGTTAGCAGGACGAACGCCGGACCACGGCGCCGCCGCCGTCGTCATAACATATCGAAGCTGGCTCCGAATGCTGGCTCTAATTTACTCAAAACACCCTGCCTAATGCCGCGATATACAATAGTACCAGGGCGAAATGTGAATAGCTGTCCAGAGACACGAGCTGGTTTGAGATACGAGAGGGTTTTCAGATACGATGCAAACTTTCAAGGCTCACTGTTTTGGAAATTGTTCACAGATAAAATGAAATAGATTGTACAAAACTATCTACAATTAAAATAAAACAGCTTTAAATTGTAGTTCTGTATTAATATTTATTAATAACCGATGTACTCAACAAACAATTTTATCAGGAAAAATAATGTAAATCACATTTATAGTAAATAAACAAAATATTGGAAACAACAAATAATGAAATTTATAAATTTTTAATTAAAGAAAGTAAGATAAAACGAACGTTGAGTTTGTCGAAACGCCGATTAATATTAGAAAGTGGCTATTTATACATATGGTATGTATACGCAACTGGCTATTTATACATACAGTATTTTTACATAATTGGCTATTTAGGGTAGGTTAGGTTAGTAAATTGGCTTAGTTTTTTTTTTTTAATATGTATAAATAGCCAATTGCGTATACATACCGTATGCATAAATAGCCTCATCCTTAATATTAATGCAGAACTAGAACCTAAAGCCGTTTTATTTTATTATAATTTATAAATTTTATGATCTAGTTACTTATTTTATTACCTAATAACTTGTTTGTATGTTCTGTTTATTTACTGTAAATGTTATTTATATCATTTTTCCTGATGAAGACGTACGCTGAGCACGTAGAATACAACCGATTATTGATAAATATTAATACAGAACTATAACCGAAAGCTGTTTTATTTTAGGGTCAATGAAGAAACGACAAATGTTGTAAATGTTTGAAATGTGTTTACGGTTTTCTACCAGATTTACCACGTAAATGCTGTTATGAATAATGCTCGGTGTTCAGATCTGACTATGAGTTTGCATCTATAAAATATGAATGTTCTCGAACGACGAAATTTAGTTGTTGCCGTACGTAGGGTTAATGGTTTGGATGCTTTCGAATATATATATATATATATATATATATATATATATATATATATATATATATATTGACATTTTAAAGAAGTTGTCGCTGAAATCTGAATTGAAAGTTACGAAAGGAAAATGATACAAATTTCGATAAATATTAATACATAATATTTATTACTAACTGTTTAACTTTTATAATAAACATCGTATAATAAATGATTTTAATTTTTATCGATCGTTATATCACATATGACGAGCGTGGTATTGTAATTATACCAAATTTTTATTTACATATCATGATTTTACCGATAAGCACGAATTAGGCTTATATAGTAGTAATACAAATCAACTATTTTTAGCTTAACGTCCATCTGTCGGTCTGTGGACACATGCAGAGCAAATTCGGCTGAATGAATTGTTATAAAATTTCATATTTAAGCTTCGAAAGCGAATATCTCAACTTATGGTAAAAATTTGTCAACCGGACGTGTATAAGGTGGCCCAAAAGTCGCTAAACCATTCATGGTGTGCCCACGCCTGTAAATTTAGCAATTCCTAACTATTTAAGATATCAAGTTCTTGAACAATTGAAGATCGGTTTTATAAAAAACATACATAAATATTCCATAACAATATTTCAAGCAAAAATATCGCTTATAATGTTTACGAATAAAAACTGATTAGTGACCAACAAATCAGCATTGCGTTGTATGCAAGTCAGTTGTTGCATTTGAACTATGATTGATACATTAGCATTGTTTGTTTGTTATTGTTGAACAACAACAAGTCAAAGCCGTCAACTTTTGTTGCTGACTCTAATATATCATCATTCAATTGCACATTTCTGTGATTCGTATTCCATTTCATCTGTCAGTGGCGCAAATACCGAAAAGAAAAATTGCACATAACATTGATTTTACATTACCTATATGTAAGTTTGCAAAATAACTAATGTGTTATGGTACAATACTATTTCTGCATATCAATTCATTTGCTAAAAAAATATTATTACAATAAGCAGTTTTATTACTAACATACTATAAAAATTTTTCAAAACTTATTATATTAAAATAAAACTGCTTTAGGTTAGAGTTCTGTATTAATATTTATTTAAAATCGACGTTACGACGAAACTCAACGTCCGTATTCATCAGGATAAATTATATATATATATAAATATATATATATATATATATATATATATATATACAGGGTGTTCGTTCGCTTGGTTGATATAGGGCAATAACATGGGATTTCGATAATATGCAGAGTACTACTTTCTGAAGTAAAATTCGGAGAAATACATAGAATACTTTTCAATAGGGAATAAAAAGTACTATAATTTGGTTCTACTTTTAACTTGCTAGCATGTGCCGTTTGGGCGCTAGAATTTTTTTAAAATGTTTTTTAGAATTTTCAATAATTTTTCCTGCTAAATCAGTATAAGTTAGAAAAAAATGTTACTTAGCTATTATGTAGCCAATTTTTTTCTCTATTTTATTGAATTTTTTCAGATTTTTTGAGCAAATTTTGAAAAAAGTTATATTTCAAATTTTTTTAAAAATATAACTTTTTTCAAAATTTGCTCAAAAAAATCTGAAAAAATTCAGTAAAATAGAGAAAAAAATTGGCTACATAATAGCTAAGTAACATTTTTTTCTAACTCATACTGATTTAGCAGGAAAAATTATTGAAAATTCTAAAAAACATTTTAAAAAAATTCTAGCGCCCAAACGGCACATGCTAGCAAGTTAAAAGTAGAACCAAATTATAGAACTTTTTATTCCCTATCGAAAAGTATTCTATGTATTTCTCCGAATTTTACTTCAGAAAGTAGTACTCTGCATATTATCGAAATCCCATGTTATTGCCCTATATCAACCAAGCGAACGAACACCCTGTATATATTAGGGTGGTCCTTATTTTGGCAAAGTCGAAAATTTGTTGCTCCCACCCGCCAAAATTACTCCAAATAAATAAAAAAAAATGTCCATACACTTCCCAGACCTGTCTGATGATATTAATCCGTGCCTGTTGAAGGCTCAAAATTTGCATTTAGCTTAAATGGGGAAATCGCCTTTTTAGACATTTTGAGATATAACTTTTATTGTATTTACTTTAAAAATATTTCAAAATAATCACCAAAAAGCTAATGAAATATGTTTTCTAGTAGTCCAAAATTCATGCCATTCCGATGATTACTAAAGGAGTGGTGTGAGTTTGAAAAATATGATTTCTGACTCAGATAAAAGCTATAATGATTAATAATCATTAGTCAGTGTACAAAATAAAATAAAATTTGACTTCAATTAATTAAAAATTTATAAATTTTATGATCTAGTTACTTATTTTGTTACTCAGTAACTTGTTTCTCTGTTCTATTTATTTACTGTAAATATCATTTGTATTATTTTTCCTGATGAAGACGTATGTTAAGTATGTTCAATACATCGATTATTAATAAATATTAATACAGAACTATAACTTAAAGCCGTTTAATTGTATATTTTATATTTGCAGGCGAAATACTAATTATGAACTTGAAGTATTGTAATATTTTTCGATTTATTTATAACAGATTACAATAGAATATATTCATATTCATCTTAAAAACAATTTATCTACAAACAAACTCAACAACCACATTTTACAACCATTTCTAATTCCAACCACCTTGTAGTTACAAACTCCACCACCAGGAGCAATATTGTACGCGGTTTAATCTGTTTACAACCTGGCAGTAACAGTAGAGGGGGAGGATGGGGGTGCTAAAAGTGCGTTGCGTCTAGGGGGGTTGAAGTCTCAAGCACGTGAGGGCCATAGGCCAAAAGTTAAGACTGCAGCCAAGTACGCGAACAGCAGAAATGGAGTAGCCGCTGGCTCTCGCCAACAACTGTTTAAGATCGTTCTTGTTCTTGTTGGGGGTTGGTGTTGGCTTGTTGTTGTTTCCTGTTAAGGGAGAAGATTAAGGTGGAAATGAGAATGGAAGATTTCGTGATAAAGTTTGTATGGAACGCGAATGAGGGTTGAAGTTTTAATACTTGGGTGATTTTGGAATAAAGATGGAAAGAGTTAAATAAATTTTATGTGATATTGTACAAATGTATTTTATTTTTTGTGTTTGTTGTAAATAAACTACACTGTAAAAAATTGCTATTTTACATAAAAACCATGGCAAATAAAAAAAAATTAATATACCACGTTTTTAACACGAACTAAAGAGTATAAAATAATTTCTCCTAGCCTCATACAGATTCCTGTCCCTATATAAATTAGTAAGAAGTGTAATCAGTAGCTGTCAAATCAGTTACTTGTCACACTGATTAATGTTATCTTTTTTTTTTCTATATTCTGTTTATTTATAATTTTTTCTGATTTACTTACTTTTTCGGTAAAAAAAACGTATGTAATATGGTAAATTTAATAATTTTACTTATTTTAAAATTATAAAATTATATTATTTTTACAGAAAATTTATGTAAACTATCGTTTTACTGAAATAATATATAATATTTTACTATAGTATTTATGTAAAATGGCTACTTCTTTACATTGTATACTCCGATAAATATTAATCAAAATCTCTCACCAATAAATAAATTTAAACTACTGTTAATCTCAAATATATTTCCGATAACACGGTACGAAAAAAAAAACTAAATAATTAAACAATAATTTCGGCAAAAGTACGTGCAAAATATTTCACAGAAAAACCCTCAATTTTCCCGGTAATACCCGCATTTGGGGGTAACAAATACAGAAATACCGTCCCGGCGCTAAAAATCTTTTAATCATCATGTGAATATAAATTGGGAAAAAAATCTATTAAAAAATAATACACACGATCGTTCAATACAAACTGCAAACGTACATATTATGAATCTGCCCTATGTGCTGTGTGGGTGTGCGGATGGCCAATTTATAGAGTTTTTGCTGTGCGCATGTTGGTACCCGTGACATATGGAGTTGCAGCCCGATTTTTTTTATTTCCTCTACGTTAATGAAATGGAAATTCAATGCATGCTAATGTAAATCAATTAATAACTGCAGTTCGGTTATAACATACACAAAAAAAATTATTCGATTTTGGATTTTATGCGAAAATAGAGAGACATTTTGTCTATTCGATGCTGTATTGTTTTGATATAACAATAATATTTTCAATAAATGCATTAAATATGTTTCTGTTTATTTACTGTTATTAAAATTATTGCAAGTTATTGTTTTGTTGCATTAAACCGTAAATTTATTGCAGATCCATTTATATGTTAATTAATTTTTGTTTATTATAAAATAAAAAAAATATTCTAGTTTGTTATGTGATTTTATTATATAATAGTTGATAGTAAAATTAAATGGCTTTAAATTATAGTTCTTTATTAATATTTATTAATAATCGACGTTTCGACGACTTCTACGTACATCTTCATCAGGAAAAATAATACAAATAACATATAAAGTAAATTAAACAAAACATACAAACAAGTTACTAGATCATAAAAATTTATAGATTTTTAATAAATGGAAGCATAATTTTATTTAAATCAGTTACTAGTCATAGTGATTGATGTTACATCTGGCGTTAATTTGCATAATCTGACGTGCTATTGCAATTTTTTTATTATCTATCGTTCATTATTTGTATATTTTTAAATATATTTTAACACTTACAATACTAAACAGATTATTTAGTTAGAATTTTGTGAAAAAAAAAGTTTTTGGAAAATAATATTTAATATTGGGTTGCGTTTGTAAAAATGGAAAATTTTTGTAGTAAAAAATTTTTTGTAAGAAAAACTAGTTTAATATGAGTGGTGGTGGTATTTAAGACGAATTAGCATATATTTATATGGATGAGTTGAAAGTCATTTGAAGATAATATGGCATCATTTAGCTCGCAGAGCTGAAACTAATTGTGAGTTCAAGTCGAGCGACCGTTTTCTAATTTAAAATTAAAATCGTATACGACGGCCGTAATCTGCATTGTAACTCTTTTGCGCTTTTAGCTATTACGTTCAACCTACATTTCATTCTTAAAACAAATGAAAATTATTTTATCATATACACACACACACACACACACACACACACACATTTATATAGAATCGGATTTATCAAGCCATAACAGACTGTTTTTAACCCACGAACATTTTTATCATTATATATATATATATATATATATATATATATATATATATAAAATTAATTACCTAAAAAATGTTTGTTCCTGATTAATAGATATTTGTACTTCTTATTTACAAATTACAATTGTTATATAACTGCTTAAATAACTTAAAAAATAATAAAATTATATACGTTCATTGAAGTACAATAAAAATATAACAAAATTTATAGAATTTTCTGGGCTGATATGTTGTAATCGATCTATCCTCGTCGTAGACGTTTCGCCATACATCGTAGATGGCATTCTCAGTACTTGGTGATTGCATGACAGTTGCTGCTTTGCAATTTAATATATACACCTGCACCTCCACCATTTTTTACATCTATCTAAATGGCTGATTCTGGCTGGCCTGGATGGCCCAATCTTTCCAATCGGACTGTACCTTCAGTTTATTTTATATTAAACTAAACCGACAAAATATTGAAAACCGCAAACCAAACTAATTAATATTTTTCTAGCGGTTTCCAACCTTGAAAAAAACGAAAGATTAAAATTTTTCTAAGCAGATATAAAATCATGAAACACAATACATATAATAGTAAACTTCAAATTTTCATTGCCCGTATCCAATAAATTTATAGTAAGTGCTGACAGTCACCAAGAAGTGAGGATGCCATCTTCAATGTATGGCAAAACATGGTCGATCTATCCTTGTCGCAAACGTTTTGTCATATATCATAGATGGCATCCTCAGTGCTTGGTGACCAAGCTATTTACATTTGCGACGAGAATAGATCGACCACGGTACACCACCCTAGAAAATTACTATAAATTCAATCATGAAACACGTTACATATGTTGTCAAGAATTGTTACCTTGGTGGCGAGTACAAAGGCACCGGCCCAAAGAGCTGTTGACAGAAGAACAAAAGGGAGCGAGCCCAAGCACTAGCACGTTCATATATATGACATTAGGTGGCGTGTGCGAGTGTCGCTTGCCACTGGCAAAACGGACAGGGACATTCTAACCGGTAGTACTTAAATAAATCACGGCCAGAGGGAAAAGCTAGTAACGTATAGACACACACACACACACACAGCCATAGACACGGGCACAGGAAATGAATAGAATTATACACATGATTTGGTAATCAAATGAACAGTTTGTTGACTGAACTACCACAACACAACGTGTATATGTATATATACAGAATGTTCAATATTTGAACTGGACAAATGGAAAATTTTTACATGAAAAAGTTCACTGCAAAATCATAAATACAAATACCGAAAGAAAAAATTTATATTATTAAAAAACATAGACCCGTATTGCCACCTCTTTCATTTAAGTATGTAAAAGTGCTTTTATTTTTTTCTACCTCTTAACAAATATGAGTAGTATTTCTGTTTTTGATGTATTTTTTTTTTATATCTAAAATTATAAAATCCAAATAAACTAAAGTTGCTTAATAAAAAGATGAGAATACGGGCCTTACAGTTTTTGTTGTAAAAAAAATAAAACATTATTTTTTTAAAATAAAACTGCTATAAGTTAAAGTTCTGCATTAATATTTATCTATAATCGACGTTTCGACAAACTAATAAAGACGGACGTTGAATTCGTCGAAACGTTAATTATAAATAAATATTAATACAGAATTTTAACCTAAAGCAGTTTTTTTTTAATATAATGAGTTCTGAAAGATATTTTGCTCTACTAGATTATTTTTTAATAAATTATTTTAATTTCTAATTAATAATAATTCAAAGTTAGTTGAAAATTTGAAATTTAAGCTTCTTATAAATAAATTACATATAATTAATATACACTCAACTGCCACCAAAAAATTGAAAAAAAACTGTTAAATCTAGCAGATTAGATTTTTAAATATTTTATAATCATTTTGACTACTTTGACTGCAAGAAAAATATAGTATAGTCTTAGTAAGGTGTCTGTAACATTTTCAAAAATTAAAAAAATATATAGAAATCTTTTATGTAGCCTATAGATGACAGCTGGATGGATCAATCAGTAAGTAAAATAAAATTCGGCCTCCTTTAATTAATAATTTATAAATTTTATAATCTAGTTTTTGTTACCCAGTAACTTGTTTCTATGTTTTGTTTATTTATTGTATCATTTGTACCATTTTTCCTGATTATGATGTACGTAAAGTACGTCGAAACTTCAATTTTTCTATTAAATTTAATATAGAACTAAATCTTAAAACCTTTTTACTCTTTCGATATATTTTGTTAAATATTTTTCCAATATTTCTGAAACTTTCTGTATATTATAGTAAGTTAGACAGGTAAAGCATGAATATTGTGTCTTTTCAAGCCAGACAACGAACAAACATACTTAGCTAAAGATTAAGAACGGCGATAATATTCCTTGTTTATTAGTCTGTCCAAGTCAGCATGGATGTATTAAACCTACCATAATAAGGTTAGGAATTATTTATGAGAAATGAATTAACTAGCTACATAGAAAAATATTTACTCTTGTTTGCCTGAATTTATCGCAACTCCTAAGTTTAATAAGAAAACAATTTTATGTGCTCTTATAATTCATATTTTAACAACAATATACGAATAAATTTCAAACAAAAAACAGCATCTTTATCAAAATAAAATATTTTATATCTATACTGGAATATTTGTCAATTTTTTCATGGAAATTATAACATTTTAATTTGAAATAAGAATAAAAATAAGTAAAGTAATGTTTTTTTTTTGGTGTGATATATTATCAAGTATTTTATTATTTGTTGTAATAATTCTTACATATGTTTTTGTACATATTATTTAAAAATATAGGGTACGAATCAGATTAGTGTAGGATGAGTGTAAAATTGAAGAAAAATGTTTGCAAAAGTTGGTGTTAGTCAGTTCAGATGGTATGATTGAGAGAGATAGAGAGTGGCTTGTGTGAGCGAAAATTTCCAAGTAGTAAAAATAAAAGAGCATGTCTGACAAAGTGTCAGTATTAATGTGGATTAAGCTAAATTTGCTTGTCTGGACAGAGATGTTTGGAGGAAACTGATTTCGGGATATTGGAAAAAGTTTGTGCCATATCCTTTTGGGTACATGGCGTGATTGTATGTATATATGTATTTTACAATATTAATTTTTTCTGCACTAATTTCTTAAAAACAGTTTATGAGTTGAAATATAATTTATATAAAAATACATCTCACTTAAAAATTAAATATCCAACATATTATTACAATTTTATTTATAAATTTTATTTTCCAATTTTGGCTTTTTTTTTAGGCTTTCAAAACAAAACCGAACTATAAACTAAAAACCGATATTGAACCGGAAAAAATCTACTATGGCCACCACAGAGCCGACCGTCATCGTATTAAATAAATTTATGAAATAGAAAAATTTATATAAAAACAACTACTATTAGTCATGATAACTAAAAACAAAACTGTCTTGACATAAATAAGCTAGGCTATGTACATATTTATATATATATATATATATATATATATATATATATATATATATATATATATAGATTAAGATTGATAGTGGGTGTTGTAGTCATAGGTAGGAATAGATGTTAATTAAAAAATCTCATTTAAGATTTCCACCGAGCTTTCGTAGCAATTTTGCCTACTTCTTCAGGGCGAACTTCTAGCGATATATATCATATTAACAAAATTATGAATTATACTCCATATAAACAATACCATTAAAAGTTATCTCCTACTCTGAACTAAACATATGTTAAAACACTAATCATTTCCGCTTAAATCTTGACCATCATCTAAATCCAATAAATTGTATGGTTGGCCAATATAGTGGTTCTATTGTTTAATTCTACCGCGCTTACAGTTGTATTCTATTGCATTTATGTACGCGATGAACAATTCTACAACGTGGCTGTTTCTCTATCGTATTGCGTTTCGCATTCTGTGTCAGCCAACGCAACGGTATAACAAGATTAAACTCATTGAACGCCGTAGTACAGCGCATGCATGCATTCATTGACGGCCGTGGAGCATTGGTAACCGCTTGTGTTATGTGTCATGTATGTGTCATGCATGTGTCTTGGTGTCACAGGATACAAATACGGTTCGTTGTTTATTACGGAATATGGGTCACAAGCATATGTTCATACTCACACGCACGTAGTTATATTGAACTAGGAAGTACCTAGAAAAGTACACTTAGATGGGTTATTGATTTATAATAGGTGGTGTATATTGAGCAAGTGTACTGTAAATTGTCTATATTTAATAATAATAATAATATTTGTTTAGAATAGCTAACTGTTAATACATATAAAGATGGTCTAAAAGTCGATAGACTAATTTACAATGAAATAACTTTTTTATTTATTTGGTTTAGTTGCAAAAGCATAAACGGAAAATGACTGCTGTGACATAACTGGGGTATGTGGTGTAAATAGGAGAGATCGCGTGCGAAATAGATTAGTGTATGATGAGTGTGAAATTGAAAAAAAATGTTGTAGCAAAAGTTAGTGTTAGTCAGTTAAGATGGTTCGGACATGTTCAGCGAATGTGTAATAAACATTTAGTTAAAAAGATTTATTTGAATGATTTTGATGGTATACTATAATTATGATGAAAGAACAAATTTTCATGGCTAGAACTATAGGTAACAAAATAAGTAACTAGATTATAAAATTTATAAATTTTTAATTAAAGAAAGCAAAATTTTATTTAAATCAGTTGTACGACTACTTGTTCTAGAAGTATGTATATTTATAATAATACTCAAAATATTAAGATTTTATTTTTATTTTTTATATTAAATTTCACAATGACAATACGAACATTTATTTGTTCAAGATTAGTACTTATATTTATCTTACTAATAAAATAAGAAAACTATAATTATTTGCTTGAAAATTGCATTTTTCAAATTATTGCAAAGAAAGCACTGCCGTCATACAACATCAGTGAAATTATAATGACATTAGCAACATCATCTTATCATGAAGAACGGAAGAAGTATTCCAAAATTTAATCCTAACACTCTTGTTACTTTTCTTATGTTTTACTCTTCTTTCTTCATTTTCTCAGTCTTCTTCAACCCTTTCTTACGATGATGGAAACGCAAGGGGTCGAAGTTTGTTGACGTACTGAAGTGCCAGATTAAATATGAAGGTGCAATAAGGACGTTTACAGTCTTTTCTCTTGAAACTTGGCGAAATATACGAATGTAATTACAATTTAAGATTGTTTTCTGGAAATTTAAATGAGTAATACAGAGGTGTTGATCATGATTTAGATCACAAAAGGTTTTTAAGATACTATATATATTATATTTATGAGTTTTTTTGAAGAGATATTTTAGTTAATATAATTTTCATTCCAGTAGGGAAAATATTTATGTTATTTTATAATATTCATGGAAATTATATAAATATGAATTTACAGAAAATAAATGCATGTCATGTACATATTTTCTAGCATTATTTAGTTTATAAAAATAATCGTTTAAAAAATATTGCAACTATATTATAGCTAATTTGTATATAACTGGATAAATTAATAATTACTGTTTATTCACGTAACCATATTTCAATTTTGGTATATTAATGACAATGTTTTAAATTATGTTAATTAAATGCTAAAACCAAAATTAATTAAACTAAAACAACCCCCAGAAAAACAAAGATATATGATTATATATAATTTCTCAACAAAATATTTTGTAGACAACAAAATAATATATATTATAGGATAATAAAAATTGTATGATTTTCATTTAAAACAAATTTTTATATTAAAATGTTAAAAAAATCCTAGGTAAATTTTTTTGTTAGGGGTACCACCTTTATACTTTGTCTCAGGCGCCAAAATTATATATATATATATATATATATATATATATATATATATATATATATATATATATATAATTTACAATTAGTTAAAAGAGAAACTTAATTAAGATAGAAAAATAAACCTAGACAAAAACACATCAAGTAAATCAAATGAAAATGATAAACTTCTATGTTTATACACCAAATAGTCATTTAAAAACTTTCTTCCATCTGCCACTGTGCTGCTGCGCTGGTGTTGCAGCCAAGCACAAATTTCCCTACAAGAAATTGGTATTATTATTTTGAGCGCCATTATCTGTTCTGCTCGGGCAAACTTCATCTACACTTCAGTTTCACAGTACAGTTTAGGGGGGCCTGCTTTTCAGTTTCAGCTAACTCTTTTCGTGCATTAAAATTAAACGAAACTCAAAGTTACACGTCAAACTCGCTTTTCGCTGTGACTTTTTTTTGTTTTGTTTTTATCTTTTCGTATTCTCGCGATAAATTCTTTATTGAATATAACTTTTGCTTGTGACAAAAGTTTATAATTTTTGTTTGACATATTCGAATTAAGATTATTCTGTTTCAGGAAGCGAATTTGCCAAGTTACTAGATAACAAAATAAGTAACTAATAATATCAATCACTGTAAAAATTAAATAAAATTTGGCTTCGATTAATTAAAAATTTATACATTTGTTACCGAGTAACTATGTTATGTTATTTATTATAAATATCATTTATATCAGTTTTCCTAGTGAAAATTTAAAGTCATTTTATTTTAATAAGTTCTGAAAGATTTTTTACTATGTTATAATAACTGAATGATAGATCATTGCGAGACTGACTTTTTGGAAATATAAAGTATAATTTAGTTACTAATTATATTAAAATAATTGCTACGTATAGTTCAATATTAAACTATCTAAACACACACACACATATTTCTCATCAATTAGTTACAAAATAAACTAACATTGATGTATTGTTAAGCGCTACGCTCCGTAATTATAAATTGTGGTTTTTAAAATATTTGCGCTGTTGAATCTAATTAATTATGTTGACAAAGTCATCCCGAGTTGGCTGTGAGACGACAGTTTGACACTCGAAGCATAGTATTATATTAGAGACAGAATATAATACAACAGGCCACATCGCTACACAACCATGTCACGCTAAATTAGATCTTTAGCTATTATACGCGAAATTTCTTTGTAGTCAATGTATCATTAGCTTAAAAATGTCTGCTATGTCTCATAACATACACTAATCAAAATAACTAAGTAGTGATACTAGGAATAGTTGAGATTTTTGTAATTTAACTTGATATTGTTAATTTGATATTTACAATAAAGAAAAGATATAAAAAAAATAAAATGGCTTTAAATACTAGTTCTGTATAAACATTTATTAATAATCGACGTACAATACAAATGAATTTGAATAATTATTGTAATTAAAAAAACGTTTAATTATAAATAAAAAATTATAATTTGTATCTTAAAAACTAGAACATATTTTATTTAAAGTTAGTTATAGTAAATAAAAATAAGTTATAGTAAAAAAAAAGTAAAGTAAGTTATAGTAAATAAAAATATTTAATAACCAGACATGCGTTAGAATATCTTCATGATGTAAAATTAATCAATATTAACCGCAGATTGATAAAAGAAACAATAGAAATTTATAAAAAAAAAGATAACATCAATCACTGTGAAGCCATTGAGTTAAATAAAATTTGGCTTCCATTAATTAAAAATCTATAAAATTTTAAGATCTAGTTACTAATTTTGTTACCTAGTAACTTGTCTCTATGTTCTGTGATTTACTGTAAATGTCATTTGTATCGATTATAAATAAGTATTAATACAGAACTTTAATCTATAGGTTTTATTTTAAAAAAACTAGACGTTCATAGACCCTATAATATACTTGTCATTTGATATCATTAAATAATATAAATATTTATTATCTATTATAGTAATATTTACAAGATAATAATATCTGTTTATAATAAAATGATCTAAAATGGGATTAATAAAATATTAAATAAGTTTATATTTTTTTTTAAATAAATAAATAGAAAACTACGATAAATTATGTTATGCAAAAAATAAAAATATTGTTATCCATCGATAACGGCTTGCAGGCATAACTTTTAATTAAAAAGTATTTCCAGTTGAAATTGCTTTCTTGTAAGAGAAAAAGCTTGCACATTAAAATAGGTGGAAGAAAATAACAAATAAGGCAGGCAAAAGCTAAAGTAGGTAACATACAAATAAGCAAAACTTTATAAATATTCCATTTAAATTTGAAAAGTTCCAGAAACTTCCAAAGGATTATCTTTTCAAATCAGTTTGCAATTTATGGAGTTAAATGCATTTCGAATCTACAACCACTCTAACGCCGCCATACGCACACTATGAGGGTGCAGAATAAAAAATGTAAATACTTATACCGATGCAACAGAGCTGAGCAACTGCGCGCCAAAAATTTTTTTATTTTTGGTTTTTCATGCATAAGAAATTTATTACGACGACTCATATTTAGATTTGCATCATTTCCTATTTTAATCAATGTCTTTATCTCGAGAATTTTTCAACAGAAAACAAATTACAACATGATGGACAAATAAATTTTCTAAAATAACAAGGCATAGGATTAAGTTCGGTATATATTTGTATTAATAATCGATGTTTCAATATACTTTAGGTACATCATCATCAGAAAAAAATATATAAATGATGTATCCAGTAAATGAACAGAATATGGAAACTTACATACATACATACACAATCCCGCCATGTACCCAAAAGGGTGTGGCACAAACTTTTTTCATCATCCCGAAATCAGTCGCCTACAAACATTCCTATCTAAACAAGCAACTTTCGCTTCATCAACATTCATAATTCCTCTCATACATGCTCTTTTATTCCTACTACTTGGAAACTTTCACTCATGCAAGCCACTCTCTCAATCATACATCACTCCAACTACTTATCGCACGTCCACCTGCAAACGGATACCATCAAAATCATTCAAATAAATCTTTTTAACCAAACGTTCATTAAACATTCGCTCAACATGTTCGAACCATCTTAACTGACTCTAACACTGCAACTTTTGCTACAACATTTTTTTCAATTTCACAATCATCATACTCTAATCTATTTCGTACCCGATCTCTTCTATTTACACCACATACATGAAAACAAATGGCACAAATTCCAAATTTTGAGACACCTTTATATATGTAACAGAACCAAAGAATTCACATATTAAAAAAAAAAACATTAATCACAATTAAATTTGAAATTAACACTACCATGTCTTTGGCTATTACTTACCAAATAACAATGACAAAAAGTTAATTTGTTTTATTTCTCAAGTCGAAACTTTTTCCTAAACTACAAGCCGTGTCTCTAGTCTGGTCGCATCGCCCGTTGTTACTATACCAGGTTGTTCAGCCCGAGTTGTGTGTATGTGTGTGTGTGCGCGCAAACTTTTTGCACATAAATTTTATTCATGGCCAACTAATTCCGGAACAAATTACACTGACAAGACATACAATTAGTGCGACGAGAGCAAAAGCGTTTCCCGAATGTCTGTGTTACGTTACGTTCAGCTTTGCGTTGCGTTGTAAAGCTAAACTTCCCCTCAACTTCACGCACTTACAAGTTGCCAGAGAATCGAATAATTTACACTGCTTTTTCTTGGTTAGTAAGCGATTGTAATAATTTTTTTTTCGCTTGCGAATAGCATTTTTATTTGTCTATTTTTTTAACTTTTGTTTATGTTGGATAGACTGTTTCTACTAGATAAATCTGCTATTGAACAACATGCGTTACAAAAATCTCTATTATATTAAATTCGAGGTTATTATAATAATTGCAAAATCCATCAATATTAACAGTAGATTGATAAGAGAAAAAACAGAAATTTACAAAGACAAAAATAACATCAATCGTGACTAGTAACTGATTTAAATAAAATTTAGCTACCTTTATTTAATAATTTATAAATTTTATAAACTAGTTATTTACTATATTTTGTTACCTAGTTTGTTTCTATGTTCTGTTTATTTATAGTGTATGTCATTTGTATCATTTTTTTGATGATGATGTACGTAGAGTACGTCAAAACTTCGATTTTTAATTAAATTAATATACAATCAAATCCTAAAGTCTTTTTATATTAAAAAATTACTTGTTAAATTTGTCTTCTCATTTTTGAATTTTTGTATATTTTATATAATGAATATAACTACAAGAAAAAATGTAAAATTTTAAGTATATCATTAAAAAAAAATTCTGATTTATTAAGAAAAAATAAAACTGCAAAGACCAAATAGATTATTTCGTATAATAACTGAAACAAAACAAACATTTAATGATTTATATATATATATATATATATATATATATATATATATATATATATATATATATATTTGTTTTGAAACTGTATATAAAAAAAAATTGTAGATTTCTTAGCAATTTTAACTTTTAATGATTTCGTGTTAAATTCTTCGGGGAAAATGTATTTTATATATATAAAGAAAAAAATAACATTAGTCAGTTCCTGGCACATCAGGCATTGATTTAAATAAAATTTGGCTTCCTTTAATTAAAAATTTATAAATTTTATGAACTAGTTACTTATTACGTTACCTAGTAACTTGTTTCCATGTTCTGTTTATTTATTGTAAATGTCATTTGTATCATTTTTCCTGATGAAGATGTACGTTGAGTACATAGAGTGCATCTATTATTATTAAAAATTAATACAGAACTATAACCTAAAGCAGTTTTATTTTAATATAATGTGTTCTGAAATGTTAAAATTTAAAAGTTTTCCTGCAAATATTTTAAAAATTCTGTTAGCATTACTACCTATTACTTTAATATAATGTTATACATGTACAAATTTATAAAAAGCCTTTTTATTTTTACTCGTAGTTAAACAAAGGCCTTATGTTGAAAATAATCAAAAAGTAATTACGGGCTTTATGTAAATAAAAATTGCAATTTTTTTAAAAGCATGATATGAATTTTAATATATTTTATGTTTTAAACAGAATATGTTTCTGACTTTTTCCCGTAACATTAACTTTTTTTCAAATACACGTAATCTGATTCGAAAAGATATATTAATAATTGTGTTATATTTGATGAGGTTAAATACGTCTGAAATTTGCGATTAGCTTCGGGCAAATGCTAAAATATCAATGAGCAGTGAATTAATATCAAGGAAGATGGTTTCTGCTTTGATGTATATAAGTAAAAGAGAGATTCTTTAGTAAAATGTAAGTTAATTGCCAATATTCATGTAAAAATTTCTTTCTCATCTCGGTGAATTTTTACCGTGTGGGCGCGGGGCGACAAGGACGGAGGGTGGGGGGGAAGGAGCGTAAGAAGAAAAAAGTTAAGAAATGAAATTTTAACGACATAATAAAAGTGAAGTTTGAAGATCTCGAGAGTCTTGGGAAATGTTGACTCAAAAAAGGCATAAATTTTCATTCTTTCATAATAAAACACGACATCATCGTTCTAGAACTTTATATTGTGCTTTTACTTTGTATCTTCGGCCTGACGCAAATTTCTTACAACACAAGAGATATAAATACACATGCTAGATGCACAACAAGTATTTTCACATTTTTAACCACTTCTGTCTTAATTTATTATAGAAAAAAAAAAGATATATATATATATATATATATATATATATATATATATATATATATATATATGGTTTTTAAAAGAAAACATATACTTTTTTTCTCCAAGCATATCATAACAAATTGATTTGTACGATTGATTCTTGTGTTTTACTACGTAACTACGAAGTGAATAATAACGTTGACGCAGATGTAAACAGTAGACGCAAGTGAGCAAATTAAATATATTGCCAAATTATAAAAGTTCTGTATTAATATTTATTTAAAATCGACGTTTCAACGAAACTCAACGTCCGTTTTCATCAAGATAAATTATATAAATAACATTATAGTAAATAAACAGAACATAGAAACAAGTTACTAGGTAACAAATAAATAACTAGATCATACAATTTATAAATTTTTTATTAAAAGAAGATAAATTGTATATAAATCTGTTACTAGTCACACTGGTCGATGTTATCTTTATAAATTTATATTACTTTTTTTTTATCAATCTGCTGCTAATTCTTACTATGTTAGAAAGATCTTTTTCTGTTTCGTCCAAATAATTTTTTTATGTATGATATGACTATATTGCGATTTTTTCATTTAATGATATAATATTTTAAACAATGTTTTGCAATTTCAAGTAATAAAATAATTTGCATATCTACTTCTTTGAAATTTATATATAAAACATAAAAAGTGATTAAATTTTTACTGTATTTTCATAAGATCCATTGTATATATATTCTGCTATCTATAGTCCTTACACTTTAAAAGATAAAACCAACAATATACCAATTTTAAAACTTTAAACTTTTAAAATTAAAATTATTTAACAGTGTTTCTCTAGGAAATATTATAATCTTAAGTAAACATTTTGATAACTAATGATTGGAAAACTTTGAAATTAAAAATAAATGTTATTCTATAGCTATGGAAAAATAGATTTTTTTATAAAATGATAATCCCTTCTTAGTTTCCGTTTAATATCTTCGGCAGTAACTTTACAACTTTATAAAAGTTCGAAAACTAATAATGAAATTGAAACGCGTTGAAGCTGAAAATATCTGCCTAAGTTCCACTGTACACACTTTAATTTTCAAAAGAAAATAATTAAGAAAAACTTAAGATGTTTAATCAAAAAGTTATAACATCATTCTACGTGTTATATATTTTTCTGTTTAGTTTTCGGAAATTTCGTATTTTTTTCCAAAAAAACAATATTTGCAAAGTAATTATATCAATTTCTTATTTATTTTTTTTTTATATACAAATATATTTTGTCTTTGTTGTTATTTTTAACATAAAATGTTTTTTATTGCAAAGCAAGCATTTCTATCTTATTCACGGATAAATATATATTTGTCTTATTTAGTAAAAAATCTTTCAGAAATCATTATATAAAATAAAACGACTTTAGATTTCAGTTCTGTATTAATATTTATTTATAATCGACGTCTAGATGAATTCAACGTACGTCTTCATCAGGAAAACTGGTACAAATGATATTTACAGTAAATAACAGAACATAGAAACAAGTTACTGGGTAACAAATAGTAACTAGATTAGAAAAACTTTTTGTTCATTTTTTAATAAAAAAAATTACACTTTCAGAGTGATTGATGTTATCTTTTCTTTATAAATTTTTGTTGCATCTCTTATCAATCTGCTGTTAATATTGATTGGTCTTGCAATTATTACAGTATATACCTATATACAGGGTGTTTGCAATCAAGGTATTTTATTTTTAAGGGGTGATAATACAGGTCAAAACAAGGCGATTAACGCCAAAACACCTTAGTAAAAGTTTTCTAATAAACGAGATATTCATTTTTTTTTAAGTAAAATGGTAGCATATGGTATAATTTTTATTATCCAGCTCACAAAAAAAATTATTCTTCATAATAGTTTTGGATTTGCTTGAAACGAATAAAAATGTAAAAATATTCCAGGTTTTAAATACAGGGTGACTCGGATTTGCTGATTTGTGTTTCAACTTTTAGGTAAAATACCCTTATTTAAAAAATTTGAATAATTTTATTTGAATATTATGTTTAGAATTACAATTTAAGTTTACATACAAAAATTTGTGCCGATCGTCGATTGTTAAAACACCTTAGCAAAAGTTTTCAAATAAACGAGATATTAGATACTGTTAACAATCGACGATCGGCACAAATTTTTGTATGTAAACTTAAATTGTAATTCTAAACATAATATTCAAATAAAATTATTCAAATTTTTTAAATAAGGGTATTTTACCTAAAAGTTGAAACACAAATCAGCAAATCCGAGTCACCCTGTATTTAAAACCTGGAATATTTTTACATTTTTATTCGTTTCAAGCAAATCCAAAACTATTATGAAGAATAATTTTTTTTGTGAGCTGGATAATAAAAATTATACCATATGCTACCATTTTACTTAAAAAAAAATGAATATCTCGTTTATTAGAAAACTTTTACTAAGGTGTTTTGGCGTTAATCGCCTTGTTTTGACCTGTAGTATCACCCCTTAAAAATAAAATACCTTGATTGCAAACACCCTGTATATATATATATATATATATATATATATATATATATATATATATATTATGCAATGTCTGTATTTTTTTATTATTATTAGATCTAATAAAAATCTTTTGCAGTATTGCAGTATATGCAATCTATCATCTTCAAATATGTTACTTTCTTCACTTTCAAAAATTGTTTTCTCAGTAGAGAAAGGGCACTATGTCATAATTTATCAATGTAATTTATTATTTCTTTTTATCAAAAATTTTTATAACAAAAAAATTTATCGTAAAATAATATTGATATGATTTTATACTTTCAGTATCAGAGAAAACTATATACTTATAAGTTGTTTTTTCGCAAGCATCCGTTAATTGTAGTTATGTGTAGTTATATTAGTTTAACTGTGGTTAGTCAAATCATTTTATAATCCGCTGATGGATAGTTTAAAAATGTTATTATAATTTTTTCTATTACAGTACCACTGATTTAAATAAAATTTCCATTAATTAAAAATTTATAAAAATTTTATGATCTTGTTACTTATTTTATTATCTGTGTTCTGTTTATTTACTGTAAATGTTATTTATATCACTTTTTCTAATAAAGACCGACGTTGAGTTCGTCGAGACGTCGATTGTTAATAAATATTAATACAGAACCTATGATATAATTAATATAATTAAATATGATCTTACTGTGACGAAAAGATAATAAAATGAACTAATTCGGGTATTAACCTCTGCTACACATGACATGAATGCACGTAACAACTTCAAAACTGAACAAATGTGAAATCTTGACATTTTCGACATAACATTAGCTCAAGAGATTGGAAGACGCTAGTATATTTTTTGTTAACCTTAAACTTCGCTTGACTGAGTTTTATAATATATGTGTTTCGTGATCTTTTCATATTTCAGTCTATTTCAGTTTATTTCAGTCTGTTTCAGTCAATTTTGAAAAATAGTATCATACATTATTTCTAAATCAAAAAGAGTTTGTAAGGATAATTGTAAAAGCAAATATTAGGAATCATTGCAAACCATTATTGAAAAAACTTGGAAATCTAACTTTGGTTTCATTATACATTTTAAACTGTGTTCTATATACTAAGACTCACATAGATTCTTTTACCGAAAATAATAATTTAATATACAATTTTGAACAAAGTTCAATTGTGTATTTGTGAAATTGATAATAAAAAAAAACTAGTAAAATCGTAGGGAAAATAATTCAAAATTTGATAAAACGGGAACAAATGTATTATACAACAAAATACCTAAATGTATTAAAAAATTAGATCATAATAAATTTAAATTAGAAATTAAACAAATTCTTTTAAAACATAGCTTTTATAAAATAGAAGAATTTTTAAGTACTGATTTATACAAATTTTAAAATTTTTATTACATTGGCATTATAATAAGTTTTGGTTCTATTATTTTAATTGTTCTTTATTATTTATTTGACACAGTATTTAATTATTGTTCTTTTGTATTTTGTTAAAAGAAAAATTATATTAGACACAAGTTTTAGCAAAATTAAGATAAAATGGCATATTTTGCTTTATATATATTTGATTTGTATTAAATTTATTATTATTTCAAATATGTATACTATGTGTGACGAAACAAACTGTATTTATAGTATTATGCTAAATAAATATAATGATACATTTAGTATTTTATAAATAACATAGTAAAAAAAATCTTTCAGAAAAAAATCGGCTTTATATTATAGTTCTCTATTAATATTTATTAATAATCGACGTTTCGACCAGCTCAAAGTACGTCTTCTTCAGAAAAAAAGATACAAATAACATTTACGGTAAATAAACAGAACATGGAAACAAGTTACTAGGTAACAAAATAAGTAAATAATGATAAATAATTTTGCTTTAAAACAAATATTTAAATAGTTATTTTAATGTATATTTTTGATTCAATTTTCAAACAAAGTAATAGAACTTGAAATTTAGTACATTATTTCGTTGCGTATAAACAAATAAAATTTAAGAAATCTAAAAAAAAAAATGCATTAGAAATTAAAACGTCTTATTTTTACTTCCAGCAATTTTCTTCTTATCTCCATTTTACAGTGAATCACCAAACTTTAACCAATACTTGCCTTCAAACAAATAAAACTAATTTAAAATCAACTTTAAACTAACTTCTTTAGCAAGCAAACTAGACTTTGACCTCGGCATCCAACTTTGGTCAAACTGCAAACTGCAACACTTCTTTCCCTAATCATCTCCGAACTGCTGGCAAGTTTATCTACAACTTTAAATCCCCCACCCCCCCCCACTCAACAACCGAACACTATGGCTATTCAGACTACAATATAATCGTGCGATAACTGCATCTCGGATGCCGGTCAAACTTCGTTAGCCACACTTCTAATAGTTTAATTGTGCGCAGAACCGTAATCAGTTCAATTTGCCGCCTAATAGATGGGCTATTGGCACAAACGGAAAGCAGCAATGCGAAGATAAACGACTGTTAACGGACATAACCGAGTGGTAAGTTGAAATAGTGGAAATATATTTGGAGAAATAATATACGAGTGCATACACGGTGCAGTAAATAAAATAGAAAAAGCGAATTGGCGATAGTAGGAAATTGATATATTCATCATAGCAACAGTATGTGACCTAGTTGTTTTACAGTACATTCTAGGATAATATTTTTGTTTGAAATTTTATATATATACATTTAAAACGTGTCGATAATATAAAGGAGTTGGGAGTTGTTTTGATCCTAAATTAAGATTCAATTTACATATTAACAGTATAACATCTACTGCATATAAAATGTTGAGATTTATTACTAGAAACACACGCGTGTGCAAATCCCTTAATACACTTGAAACATTTTTTTACTCACTTGTAAAATCTAAGTTAGAATACTGTATTAATATATTTCGAGATAGTGGGAAGAGTTTGTACCACATTCTTTTGGGTACATGTATGTAATATGGAATCAAACATAACATAAATCAAATAAATAATACTTTATAATTGTTTTTACATAAATAATTAGCAGAATTTTATCCTAAAAGAGTTTTTATATTAATACGATTTCTGAAAAATATTTTACTATGTTAAAAAAAATTAATTATATGAAGCAACTCCACTACATAGAAAAATTATTTCAAAATGCAATTTTGAAGCTCACAGCAAATTTAACTTAAACACAGTTCGAGAAAAATTCATTTTGTTGTTGAATGTACAATATGATGAAACATTTCCCGTTCAGTTGTAACAAAATCGGAGACATGATCAAATCGACAATTTCTTTAAAGAAACTCTTCGTATAGTCTGGGTAGATGTAGCTGAAGGAAAAATAAAATAAAATAAAAGCAACACAACACAGGGGAAGAAAACGTTTGACAAGTTTAAACTTCGTGACCAGTTTTGCTATGCAACATACTGGACGAAATCCGAACAAGGTTGGCAGACGATGCATTCGAATAGATTTTTCTTCGTCTTCCCCTAGAATCGAATAGAATCGGAAACGCAACGACAGAATATTCCGTGACGAGAATTTACTCACGATACAAAACTTATTGTATGGGATTACCTACGTACAATTGTGACTACCTTATTTAAACATATTGTACGCTTTGGATTTTAAAAAAGTGATGTATTAGTTATATAACAGATTTTTCAACATGCTATTGCTCAACATGAAATTCCAAGATACTGTAATTATTGCAAAACCAATCAATATTAACAGCAGATTAATAACTGATTTAAATAAAATTTGGCAGTTACAGTTACTTATTTTGTTACCTAGTAACTTGTTTTTATGTTGTTATTTACTGTAATGTCATTTGTATCAGTTTTCCTGACGAAAACGGACATTGAGTTCGTCGAAACGTCGATTATAAATAAATATTAACAAAGAACTTTAACCTAGTAAAAATATTTTAAAACTCATTATATTAGAATAATTTAGGTTCTAGTTCTATAATAATTTATTAATAAATCAACGTTTCGACGAACTGAACGTGCTTCTTCATCATGAAAAAAGAAAACGCATGTTCAGTTCGTCGAAACGTTGATTTATTAATTAATTATTACAGAACTAATAATAATATTTTATTTACACTGTTTATAGAAAAAAACCCAATTACAAAATTACAGCGAAATTGCATTTACAAATTGATAAATTAATAAAAATGTACCGAAACACACACATAAACCGAAAAACAGGTATTTGATTAATTCAATTTGTTTTTAATAGACGGAAAAATGTACTTCTAAAATTTTGTCAAGGACATTGTCAATATACAGAACAACTCTTAATTGTTAATTTAGATATACAGAGACGTACTACAGTTATATTTATATTATAGAATTTTATCGTATTATTAAATATTGTTAAAATTATCTATCTGTATTTAACTAATATGAAAAGTAATACAGAAAAATCTAAATACATCTTGTCTAACGCATGTATTTAATATTGTTTTAAATATATTTGCTTTCAACAATATTTGTAAATTTGCTAAATTACGTTTTTATATTCCGAGCAAACATAAAATAAATTTGAAATAATGCATTCGATATTTTCTGTACTTCAAACAACGCACTAATACACTAAATTAAATGAACTCAGGAATTTTTACATAATATCTATAGGTAAAAGCTTCAGTTGACAAAATTTTTTCCTATAAAAATATTGTTAAAAAATAAATATTTGTATAAAAATTATTATATTAAAAATATATGTAAGCAAAACTGAAGTATTTTATTGTTTTTTTTTAACTTATTAAAATATTTAGTAAGAGAAAACAAAATATATTTGTTCATTTTTTTTTTGTGATAATCTTGAAATAAAAATATTTATGTATAACTTGATTTAAAATTCAAAATCGTGAAATTACATTTCGAAATAATTATTGTTCTAGAAATATATCTTTATCTCTTTTCAACTTATTAAATGCATCATATAAAAACATTGCACTCTAAGCTATATAGATGTATTTAAACATCATTTGCAATTAAAATACAGTAATTTAATATCGATATTATTAATAAGTCAATATATTTTCATACCAGAGAATAAGAGAATTCCTGTTTTAGTCTTGCAATCTTGAACCAATCTGCTACGAAGAATCACATATGTATGATAATAGTTCTTAAAATGTCTTTAATATATATTACACTCGCTTAATATTAAAAATTCACATATATTTATCACGAAATATGTTTTTATATGCAAACGAATTAGCAAGTTTAACCGCCGCATCACGAAACTAACTTGCAACTAAATAAAAATCAACAGAACTCTACCGGACTAGCCGCATACAAGTTTGAACAGTAAAATTAATTTTCAGTTAGTACATATAATAAATATTGTTATGGAATATTTGTCTATATTTAATAAATGATAAAGGTCGATTTTTGCTAGTCATAAAATAAATGAATACCTACAGATTCTAATAAAAATAATAAAAAATGTCATAATGTTAAAATATAAATCAGACCAAAATATAATTATCGATTATTATAATTAAATATTTAGATAAAATATCATATTAAAAAATTCATATATATTATTGATTTTGATGATAATAGTGAAACAAATATGTATAATAATGTAACCAAACCTAATTTATTTAAAAAAAAATTATATGTAGAAGTCAGCAATGACACATAGAATGAGGTAATCTGTAAATAACATTGTAGCTTTATGAGAGTTGGTTAGAATAAGATATTTATTTATTTATTAAATCAAGTTAAGTTAATAATTAATTAATTATTGACAATCGTATTGTTTCTTTTTCGCTAGAATTTGAATTTGATTGTTTAAAATGCAATATATACCGCCCAGAGTGGTCAGAAATTGTATATTCGACCAAAGAAAGATTAATTCGACCAAATCACGTAACAAATATAAATAATATATACATATACATACTATTCTTCATATTGTTTTATTGTAGTTTAGTTTCGTTTAGAACGCTTGAAGAAAAAAATATATATGTCCACTCGGGATAGAAAGCTCTCTAATGGAAAAAAGTTTTGTGGGTGGGTTAGATTAAAATTAATGACACTGCATATTATTTATATAATTTTTATTTGTTGATAATTTAAAATAGATATTATTTTTGGTGTCATATTGAATAATTCTTTTGATTTCTCACAAGAATAATTCTTCTGGAACAAAAGTTATTCCTTCCTCTAAATCCACGAGATAAAAATAAACCAAAAATCTTTCGAAGATACATATAAAACTTATAAATGTCATTTTCCAACTATCAATACTTGTTCGCCAAACTTGTGCATTCGACCAAGGCCTACTTTGTCAAAACTACTTTGATCAGTCATTGAACGTCAAACGAACAACAAAAGCGTCGCATTCAAGAAAATGATGAAATATGAAAGAAAATCTTCTCGCTGTCTCCGCCTACATTTGTTTAGGGCATCTGCGGACGCGCTTAGGCAAACAAAGATAAAATGAGACGTTTGTCACGACGACGGCGACGCGTCGAAATACTAGCGACGCCACAGTGCTGGACTTGTTCTTGAGTTTCTTCCTTAACCCTTTAAAATATTGTTGATGGTGCTCGCTAGTTGTCTTTTGCAGCGAGATAAGTACAGTTCTTGAAACCCACTCATTGTCACTATGATTTGATACCTAAATGAGGATATATGGTTTTTTGTAATACGGTACTTATTTGTGGTTATACACGGTTGGTTTTATTTTTGGTTTATGTTGAATTACTTGAATGGTAAATAAATAGGATTTATTTTGTAGTTTTCTAGTTACAGTGGTAATTCAAAATAGAGCCATGAAAGTAATGCTGCGTTTTAATAGATGTGAATCCATTAACAATATGTTAATTAAACTAAAATGCGGTTAAATGTTAAATCTTTCTTAGAAAGGTCTGCAATTATTTTTATGTTAAGTGGCAGTCTTAAATTTAATAATTGTGTGCATAATTATGAAGTTAGAAATGTAGATAATTTTTATATTACTAAATAGACTAAAAATAGCGCTACCAATAATGATATATTTCACATCTAATTACTTAAATATAATAAATTACCGGAATATACTAATAATTCAAAAAATTTGAAAACTTTTAAGTTTGAAATGAAAATTTTTTACTTTAATAAAGTTAATGCAAGTTAATAATTCGATAAATTATTATAAATGTCACCAATTATGTAAATATTATGCTACAATAGTAGATTTCCTGTAATTTTTATAATTTTGTAAATATGTATTACAATGTAATTAACTAGCCAAAAATTATTATATTATTATTAGTGTGTTTTAAAGTATTTGATATATCGTAATATTAGTTTTTCATTTGTATAGACAATAATAATACAGTAAATATTGTAAAATAAAACTTTCAGAACTCGTTACGAGTATATTAAAATAAAACGGCTTTAGGTTGTAGTTCTGTTATAATATTTATTAATAATCAACGTTTCGACGCACTCCACGTACATCATCAGAAAAAATTACACAAATGTCATTTGTGTAATTTTAATAACAAAGTGAAAATTAAACGTAATAACTTTAATATTATATTAAAATATTTGAAATGGATAATATTTTAAATTTACTTTTACATGTTTCTTCAGTGTTTGAAAGAAATTACTAGGAAATGTCTAGTTTATTCTTAAACGTTAAATGTCAAACCGACGTCAAACAATTGAATATACGAGTTCATTTAAATTTCATGAGTTGAAATGTCACAAATGACAAAGTTAATCAGTTTGTATGAGTTATTATTATCATTAAAAATAATTATAGGTTTGCATTGAATTGAAAATGTCAGAGTAATGTACTGACATATTTGAATTGAAGAAATATCTAAATAATTCACAAATTGTATTGAGAAGAATAATTGGTAGAAGTCTTTTGAAAATAAGTACATAATAATTATAAACATTTTTCATAACTATATCATAAAAACAAAAGACAATATTACAATAATAATTTACATTATTATTTATTGGTAAAAAAATTATTATATTAAAATAAAATGGCTCTAGGTTGTAGTTCTGTATTAATATTTATTAACAATCAACGTTTCGATGAATTCAATGTATATCTTTATCAGAAAAAATGATACAAATGACATTTATTACATTAAATAAACAGAACATGGAGGTTGCATTTTTTATAGTGTACTTTTTCTGATTTTTAGTTAGGTAATAAACAAGTAATATAATTGAATTTTTTTTTACAACTATTAATAACTGGTTAAGGTTTCCTTTAGAACACTTAAATAAAAAATCGTATATGTCACTCGTAATAGAAAGCTTTTTTTTGTGTTTCGTAACATAATAAATAAAGTAAATATTACTTTATTTTTATTTTAGATTTACTATTAATATAAACGTGATTTCTTTGATTTAAAAGTGAGCAAATAACATTTGTAATTATGTTTTCTTTTTAGAACTTGAAAAAATACAGTAAAAACAATATTTTATGTTATTTTTGCAAACGAAAAAAAAAAACAATGTTAAAATTCCAGTCGTAGAAAGGCACAAAAATAAGTTTATTTTTGGGTAAAGTTGGCCGTGATTTTATCTTTAAAAATTCAGTAGTGCTGGGAGGTGTTTTTCCCGGACACGCAAACATGTGCACCCAATGGTCATAAGCCAACAGATGACTTCTCCTCTTATTCTATTTCATCCTTCTTTTGTTTTTGCCGTTTTTCGTTTTTCAACTGATTTAAACTTTATTTTTAGTTCTAGTTTGTTTGTTTGTTTGTTTAGTTATTGTGCTTGTGTAAAAATGTAGGTGAATAAAATATTGAACAGGTTTGAAAAATTAGTGCTTCTTTTTATTTATTTGATACATTATTTATTCTATTGTTCCTGTGTATTTTGTTAAAAGAAAAACACATGTTTAACTGTATTAAAATAAAATGGCATATGTCATTTAATATATTTTTCCTGTACTAAATTTTCTATATGTGTGTGTATGTGACAAAGCAAACTGTATTATGGTAAATAAATATGGAAAATATATAAATGCAATTGAATTAAAATAGAATGCACTTGGTTAGTTTGGATACTTTCTACTATAAATTAGATTCTTTGCACTTTGTACAACCTAAACTTTAATTTGAATAAATTGCATTATAAATTTAATACATTCCATTATAAACGCCACTGGAAACCCTATCATCTGCACCACTGTTGGCTTAGGGTAGGTTAGGTTAGGTTTAGGATGTTTAGTTATGTTATTATTCAATATAGGCGCTTATCTCATCGGCGCAAATGATAGCTAGCGGACTGGCGTAAATAACTGACAACCCCCGAAGTAAAAAGTATCCGTTTTATAGTGAAAAGTAATTAATACAAATGATAATATTTTTTTCTTTGAGCATTATGTTTTTTCAAAGTTAAAATATTTTTTTTTAAAGTTGAATAAATTTAATTATATTGGAATTATTTTTTATGAGTGCAAATTGTTTTTATCAAAGTGAATATGATCTAAATTAAAGTGAATATATTCTAAATTATAGTGCAGTTAATTCCAACCCAATAAATATTGTTATATAAAACACTCAACATGCTATAAACTACACCACGCTACTAAACATTTACAACTATCACGTGAGAGCCTTCCGGTAAAAAAATTAGAATAATGGTAAAAAAAAATTGCGACATGTGTGTTTGTTTGAATAAAAAGAATTTCTGTACTGCTATCTATATAATAACAGAACGTGACGTATACGTCCACGTAAAATGACTAGTAAACGGCGGACGTATATGTTACGTCCAAGTTCCTTATGTGGTTAAAACAAATGCACAATTAACAAAATTTTTTTTTAAATAAACCCACACACAAATTCCACACACGTCCCTACTGGTACTGATGACGAATCTTATCGCGCAAATTACATTTTTGGTACCGCTGACGACAGTCCGTCGACAAGATGAGTTATTATGTTCCCGCAGGGGAATCCCCCGACGCAGCGTTGCAACACTGTACAATTCAGTGGCAATCTACTACCCTCTGTTCAAAGTTTCACTGGCTGCTCTCTCGTTGGCAACTATGTAGTTTCTGGTTCGTCTAGATGTGGGAAAGGGGGGTGGGGGCGGGGGGCGGGGGGCAGCAATGAGCATGTGCAACAAATTGCACTAGTTTGTATAATTCATTGGAGCTAATCCCGTCGTCTGCATGACACCGTATGGAATTGAAATTATTTTAAACAATTTACATTTACCGTTTTGAGGGAGTGAAAATGGCGCTTTGAATTACCGGATGTTACTAGAGGGAGTTAGGATCGAACCGTATATAGTAAAGTTTGGCAGTTAACTTGAATTGAATTGAATATGTACTGATTTGACGAAAGCATAGCATTGCATGTATTTGTTTAATTAGTAAATCTTGTTTTTATTCTGAAATTATATAATTGTTTTGTAATATAAATTATAAATTCTATCGAATATAAAGTTAGATCTATATTATTTGGTAGTTTATCAAAACTTTATAGACATGTTTTTGTATAAATTAATTCCAATTTCCAACAGATATAAAAAAACACGTATTCTTTTTAAAAGCAGTAGTATAATAATGTAGTAATGTATTATAAATATAAATAGACTACAAATATGTAATTTTGTATATAATAAAACAACTTTACGTTATAGTTCTGTATTAATATTTATTAATAATCGATATTTCTACGAACTCTATGTCCATTTTCATCAGGAAAAAAATATACAAATGACATTTATAGAAAATAAACAGAACATAGAAACAAGTTAACAAAATAAGTAACTACATCATAAAATAATAATAATAATTGCAAGATCCATTAATATTAAGAGTAGATTGATAAGAGAAGCAATAGAAATGTATGAAGTAAAAGATAAAATCAGTCACTGCGAATTTAAATAAAAATTGGCTTTCTTTAATTATTTATATACTTACTTATTTTGTTATCTAATAACTTGTCTCTATATACTGTTATTTACCATAAATATCATTTATATCTTTTTTCCTGATGAAGATGTACAATGTCGTTTTTAAATAAATATTAATACAGAACTATAACTTCAAGTCGTTTTATTTTAATATAATGAGTTCTGAAAGATTTTTTACTATGCTAATACCTGTTTTTTTTTTATATATTCTTAATTATACGTAGCGTATCATATTTGGTTTTAGCCATTAATTTATTTTGATGAACTAATTAAATCATTAGTTAATTTTTGAGATCAAAGCAGTTTTCTCTCATTTAAAAATTAACTAATGATTTAATTAATTTATCAAAATAAATTAATGGTGATTAATTATCTGTTTGTTTACAATATAAATAATTATTATTAACTATGTATTGATGAACTGGCTCTTAATAAAAGTGCTAATTTCGTTCCAATCTAACCAACCCCTATTTATTTATTTATCATTCCTCAAAGCTGTTTCGATAATATAATTATATACTCCATTGTCTCTGTTTTCGAGTGAGACAGAGTGAGAAATATCATGGGCTGCACGGTACCTATATCGGTAATGGTTAATGCATTTGTAAGCATGTATCTGGTATACTGTTGTCTGTTGATTGCTAATGTGTGTATTCTGCGTGTGTGTGTGTGTGTGTGTTTGACGCATACACAGTCGGGATGATCGAGAGAGAGAGGAAGGGATGTTGGAATAGAATAGTGGATGGGTGCGATTTATGTAATCCATGCTTTGGCTTTTAGCTTCAGATCCGAATGCGAATGTTAACACAGCTTTGAATAGATATTGCTAGGATATTGTTGGATTTGTAGGTTATCAGGTATATGAATGATAAAGTTTAGGAAAATTTTATCAGAGTTATTTAAAATTTTTTTTTATAAATTATTAGAATTATTTTGTAAATAATAAGAAATAAAATAAAACGGTTATACTATTTTTTGTTTGGTTAAATCGCCATTAATTTATGTTAATGAAATAATTAAATAAATTAATGGCGGTTTAAGTAAAAAAAAACAACTATAATCTAATATAATACGCCATGTGTAATTAAAAGTATAATAAAATAAAAAAACTTTAGAATATAGTTTTGTATTAATTTTTATTAAGAATCGACGTTTCGATGTACTCCATATACATCAGTATCAAAAAATATTACACAAATGACATTATAGTAAATAAACAGAATATAGAACTAGATTACAAAATTTATAAATTTTGAATTAAAGGAAACCAAATTTTATTAAATCAGCACCTTTATACTGATTTAAATAAAATTTGGCTTTCTTTAATTTATAAATTATTAATTAACACACTGATTCAAATAAAATTGAAATTTATAAAGAAACTGATAACATCTATCAATAAACTGATTTAAATAAAATTTGGCTGCCATTAATGATCTGGTTACTTATTTTATTATCTAATAACTTGTTTCTATGTTCTGTTTATTTATTGTATGTCATTGGTGTCATTTTTTTTTATGAAGATGTCGAAAAGTCGATTATTAACAAATATTAATACAGAACTATAACTTGTAGCCGTTTTATTTTAATAAACAAGCAATTTAATCTTTGTTTAACCTCAAATTTATCGAGGCAAATTTTTTGGAAGTTGAATGGATTTTACCTTGATTTTATCAACGTCGGATTAAATGTCAATCAATGGTGATTCTGAGCGTATTATTGGGCGCATGTGTGCATATAATAATTTACAAATTAGTTATACGCTAATACTATATATATACACATAGTACGTTGTATTTTGTTTATGCCATGTTGATGTGGAAGTATATTATAATCTGCTGATGGAGTTTAAAGCTGGTCTAACTAAAGATAATATTTGGGGTATTAAATGCTATACATGTTGTGCCCGAGTTTCACCAAATTACTCTGGTTAATGTTGATGCAATTGTTTATTTTATATTATTGAAAATATAGGATTGAAAAAAATAATATTATAATATAATATTAATATTATAATAAATTTTTATTGCTCAACAGAAAAAATACAATTTCCAATTACAGAGTAACAATAACTAAGAAATGCGTACAAAGCAAATTAATAAAACTAAAAACAATCTATTACGAGCCATTCAATAATAAAATACAATAATACAATAAAACTAAATACAAAAAAGAGAGAGAAAAAAGAAGAACAAAACATGATATTTTAACTTACAATTTTAGAAAATATAAAACTAATATGTGTATTTAAGAAGAAGTAAATTAATAAAAAAATTTAATTATGCATTTTACAATGAATTCAAAACTGTCGTCGTGAATATCACAAGTGTAACATATTTTATTATAGTTGTCACACATCCTATATACTGGAGAATTTAATAATAAGTTTGTTCTACTGAAATTATTATCAAATATTGAGGTTTGACGAGAATGAATTCTAGAAACAATAAAGTTTATTTTATAATGATGAAGATAAAAATTAATTTTTTATTGATTTCTGGCGACTATAATAAAACTGCTATTGGTTAAAATTCTATATTAATGTTTATTTAAAATCGAAAAAAACAAATAAGAATAACATCAATCGCTGTGAAGGTACTGAGTTAAATAATATTTGGTTTTTATTAATTAAAAATTTGTAAATTGTATGATGCTAGTTACTTATTTGTTACATAATAATCTGTTTGTATGGTATGTTATTTACTGTAATGTCATTTGTATCATTTATCCTGATAAAGACGGACGCTGAGTTTCGTAGATTATAAATAAATATTAACGTTCGTCTTTATCAGGATAATTGATAAAAATGGCATTACAGTAAATAACAGAAAATAGAAATAAGTTGCTAGGTAACAAATAAGTAACTAGATCATAAAATTTTATAGATTTTTAATTAATAGAACAAAATTTTGTTTAACTCAGTGGCTGATAAGGACGTACATTGAGTTCGTCGAAACGTCGATTATTAATAAATATTATTTCAGAACTTTAACTTGAAGCAGTTTTATTTTAATATAATGAGTTCAAAAAAATTTAAATACATTTAAATTAAAACTGCTGTATGAATATAGTACTTAGAGTAATTTTATTCTATTTTGTCTAAAAATTACAGATATGTTATTGAATCAGAAACTAAACACGGTAGCACGTAACCACATTTTCTAACCATATCAAAAACCAAACCATATTTACACATACTCATAAAACCATCGTATGCTCGTATATAACTACTATATCGATGTCATAGAAAATAATTTTGTCTTAACTCCAAAGGGAAATCACTATTTTATATACGTACTCTCTCTCGCATATCGAGAGTAAAAAAAGATAAATTCGTTATTTTGTTTAGCAATTCGAGCAGAATACATTTTCCAGTGGCTTTTCAATTTCTTTTTTATTTTATGGAACGGAAGTAATGGGATATATCACACATACACAACTATTCCCGGATACCGATGCGCATTCATTCGCCCCCCTATCCGCTAGAAAGCAACGCGCGTCGCCCGGACGACGCTTTTTTGGAAGATCGGAAGATTCCTTTCCATTCGGCCCGGTGCACCATTACAACGAGATTTCCATATTTACTGCAAGAGGGTATTTTGCAGGAAGCACCACGAAACATACTTTTCACGCTGATACCGAATGCAAGTTTAGAAATGGATAAATTGCAACTATATTCTGTTACATAAGATAGAGCAGAAATATTTTAAATCTAGTTTTTTAAAAAAATATTTCTACACGATTTAAGGACTCTGTTTGTTTGTAATCAAATTTTTACTGACACTGTAAAAAATGTAATTTAAATTAATGTAATTTTACATATTTTTTTTTGTTGTTGCAAAAGCATAAACGGAAAATAACTGCTGTGGAAATGAGGTTTTTACGTGGGGTATGTGGTATAAATAGAAGAGATCGGCTACGAAATAGATTAGTGTATGATGAGTGTAAAATTGAAAAAAATGTTGTAGCAAAAGTTGCCGTGTTAGTCAGTTAAGATGGTTCGGACATGTGGAGCGAATGTCTAATGAACGTCTGGTTAAAAAGATTTATTTCAATGATTTTGATTTTATACGTTTGCGTGGACGTCCGATGAGTAGTTGGAGTGGTATGATTGAGAGTGTTTTGCGTGAGCGAAAGTTTCCAAGTAGTAGGAATAGAAGAGCATGTATGAGAAGAATTATGAATGTGGATGAAGTGAAAGTTGCTTGTTTGGATAGGAATGTTTGGAGGCGACTGATTTCGGAATGACGAAAAGAGTTTGTGCCACACCCTTTTGGGTACATGGCGTGATTGTGTATGTATGTATGTATGAGAACAAATAATAAAAAAAATATGAAATACCAATGTGATGGCCCTATTTGATAACAAAGTTAAGTTAACATTAATAAAATTGTATTTTGATATCGATTTGATGATGTGTAATGATGAAAAGTAAAGTACTGAATACACATAGAAAGATTTCTCCCCTCCACCTGCCATATTTGATTTTCTTCCAGAGCATTTAACCAACACGTTTTTCTGGCATTTCTTTTCAGTATTATATCAGCAGTAACCTGCTCCTAACCAGAATCAGTGCAGCGTACATATCTTTGCCACATAGACTAGTTATAGAGGGGAGATGGATCCTAAACGTTGAAAAATTGTTGAAAAATGTATAGTACATAAAAACACAAAATCATGTGTTTTTGAGGCATTAACCATCTAAATAGTGTTTACCGTATTTGAGCAAACATGTATTGCTTATGTTTTTAATTTATGAAAATTCATTAAAAAATTTATAATTAATTATGTTACGAGTTTTAAAAATATAATTTTGAAATTATTTCAAATAAGTAACACACACACCAAAACATGGTTTTGTGAAATTTTAATTAAATTATATAAACCTATATATATATATATATATATATATATATATATATATATATATATATATATATATATATCTAAAATTTAATTAATATATATTAATTAAAATATATTTGCTGTTTTAAAAAGTATTTTTGTTGCTGCTTACAGCAATGCTTATAAACAGTTATCAATATAAAAACAAAGGCATATTCGTATATTTATGTTTTGTTTTATATATGATATAATTAAATTTTTAAAAAATACAAATGTCACATTTGGTTTTCTGTAATATCTAGACTTATACAATCATGTATAAACTTTTTTTTCATTAATTTTTACATATTATATAATATAAACAATAAATGTTTGACTAACTATAAAGGAACATAATAGACTTGGTCGATGACCCAAAATCTTTCGACAATTTCTTTCAATACTTTCGTATTAAAATAACCTGTCTCCCCTCTATACGTAGTCTATGGTACTATAAGTCTGTTGTCAGACATTTTAAAGCACACGCTTCGTTAGTATCCCCATGTCCTTTATCCTATGTCTTGCTTCCTCTTCGTTGAATTGTCCTTTTCGTTTTCTACTTTTGCACTTACACACGCTGATATGGACTTGTTTCAAATATACAAGATGTTTCAATAAAATTACTTTTTAATTGAAAAATAGTATATTATATTACGAGGAGTAGAAAGCGATGATTATTGTGTCCAGCAAACTGGGAGAAAAAACAAAAAAAGAGTTTTTTATTTCGAGTAACATATACGATTATTTCTTCAAGTGTTTTAAACGAAATTAAACTAAAAATAAAAAAAAATACATGCCAACTAACCTTTATCGGTTACTAAAAGTTGTAGAATAGTATGAATATATTATTTATATTTGTTGCGTGATTTGTGAGAATTGATAATCTTTTATTCAATAGCTTGGAGTTCATTTATATTTCTGTTGCTGTTATGTTGAACAGTAAGATAGTATAGTAACAAGTAAAAAATTAAATTAAATTAAATTAGAGTTACATTATATTATTGTTACATTAGAATTAAAGTCACTCTTAATATACATACAATTTTATAAAAGTAATTTGGAATAGCTTTGCTAAATAAAGTTCTTATTATTATTCTTGTGTTGTATTTTCGTGTTTTTCATATTGTACTGTTTACTCGAATATTGTATGTTACGACACTAGTAATTGACAACGTCGATGAAGTTCACCATTTTAAAACACTAAATTTTTAGTCGTATTATTTTGATTTATATACTCATTTATCTGGGTTTTTTTATTCAATGTGCTTCACCAATAATTTAATAAATTATTATTTAATTTTGTTTCATTTTTATTTCTAAACAAAATATTTTTCTCAAAGTTATTAAGTTTGTTCGATTAATTCTCGTACGTGTTACTGCAAAACGTCACTGTAAATGATACATAATATATAACTGCCTAGTGAATAAAACAACAAACATTGATGCAACAGTAAACAGTAGAATCAAACAGGGCTACTATTTAGATTAAATTGTTGAAACATTTACTAGAATATTATTATTATTATATATATATATATATATATATATATATATATATATGTAACACTTCGTATACTCATCTAGGTATCTATATGATCGTGGATAAATTGATCCTGCGGGCATAAGAAATGGCGTGCATGTTTGAGTTTTATTGGATATGAACATCCCCACTTTTTCCAGTTGGCGAGACAGAAAACTGAAGATAGATGTTCTTTTGCGGGGCTCTGCCACTTTGTGTGTGTGTCTGTGTGTGCGTTTCTTTTGGGTTCAGTTCGTTGGTACCAAAGAGCAAAGATGCGATTTCAAACTGCTCCTGCTGCTATATAGGGGGAATGGATGGTTCCCTTTCCGGGAGGAGAGTGTCACATGACCAACGACTAGCATGCATGGCTTGGTTTAATGATGTGAAAACGGTTTGTTTTTCCCTATACGAGTTTATTGAAAAACAAGTTTATTTTTTCTCTCTTTGTTTTAGTCTATTTCGAACGAACAGAATGGTGTGCTTTATTTTAAAAAATTTAATGTAAAATATAACCAACTCCATCCATTTTTTTAATTAATGTAACAAAGCAGTGTTTTGTCATTTTCTAGTAAATGACATTTTACATTCAACATTACATTACAACTTTCGATAATAAATTTACATTTTCGACTCAAATAAATAATATAATAAAATCTACAACAATCGAGTTGGATTTCATAATTAGAAATTCCAAAAATTTCAATGATGTTCACGTCGTAAAAATGTTGTACGATCGAAATTGAAATTGATTTAGTTTCCAGTCTATAATATTTAATATTCAGTATTTTCAACAAAATTGTTAATAGATTAAGATATCATTAAATAATTAAATTCCGAATCAACATTCATCAAACTTATCATTCAAAAAATTAATTAATTAAACGAAAAATTCTTACCGCAATAGTGATAACTTCATAAAATATTTGAAATATAATCGCTCACCTATAACAAAAAAAAAAGAAAAATTAGAATTATTTTCTAAAGTATAATATGATATGCATATAAATAGTGTTAATACAGAATTCAATATATTAAAATAAAACTGTTTTAGGTTAAAATTCTGTATTCATATTTATTTATAATAGACGTATCGACGAACTCTTTATCAAGAAAACCGATACAAAACATAGGAATAAGTTACTAGGTAACAAATAAGTAACTTATTTTTAAGTTCTGTTATTTATTGTAAATGTCATTTGTATCAGTTTTCCTGATAAAAAGTTGATTGAAATGTCGATTATAATAAATATTAATACAAAACTTCAACCTAAAGAAGTTGTATTATAATATAATAAGTTCTGAAAGATTTTTTGATATGTTATTTGAAAATGTTGCGTGAGTATTATTAACTAAAAGTTCAAATTAAATTAAAAATTATGCAGAAATAAAACCTAAATTTTTTTTATATTTTTATATAAAGTGAGTTTGCTAACATTTGATAATTTTATACTGATTCTTCCAAAAGTAATTTTACTGTACGTTTAAATTATTTAAAGGTCTTCATTTAATTTCAGTATAAACAGAAAAGTTTTTGTATGCAAATAATATAAAAGTCAACATTATTCAACTTTGTTTATTTTATATTAGCATAAATAAAATACCTTTGTGAAAAGAAGACATAATAAACCTATATATTTTTGTAGCTTACAAGAACCACTTCTGAACTATAGCTTCTGCACATTTCATGCGATTTAATGCAAATTAAATTATGTCGCAACCACAAACACCACCATCTCAATTCACATGCACACAATTCACCATACACAATCGCTATGAAGCGGTCATTTTCATAATATTACTATCTTATTACTAAAACGTGTTTCGGTTCTTTGCCGCACTATTAAAATTGCCCGTTGTAGAAGCATCGTTGCTTATTTGAAATACTTGGACTAGTTTACCGGTTCGCCTCTTATTACAAACCGGTAATTTTACTCGCAAACACTAAACAAACAATAATATTCTAGAATGAACCTGGGTTAACCACGATTACACTTAAAAATACCTATACCACTTGAATTTATTGTAATTTTTGTTCTTTCAGAGCTACTTAGATTTTTCTTAATAATAACAATCTAAATGTAGAGTGATTCATTTTAATGAAACTATGTGTTTTTATGTTAATTGTTAAACAAAACAAAAGTTACCAAGCACTGAGAATATTATTTGCGATGTATGGCGAAACGTCTACGACGAGAATAGATCTATCACTGTATACAAACCCAGAAAATTCTAATATACATATGTATATTTATATATATATATATATATATATATATATATATATATATATTGTAGAATTTTATTAACGGGAATTACGGTATGTCAGGAAATTTAAGAATTAGCGAACATTGCAATTAATTCTATTTATTATTAGACCAATATTTCGCCACTAGATTGTTGGCTTCATCAGGGTGAACAATGTAAGAATTAAAAGTATGTTGTTGTTAGAATATACAGTTGTTGTCAAAAATAATAAAATTGTAAGTTTGTATTCATTGAATAACATAGTCAATAAATGTTAAAAAATTGTTCGTAGACTTATAATATTTATAATAAAAATTGGCGAAACTCCGTACATCAATGTTAAGTTTATTGCATAAAACCACACAAATAATAAATATTTTGTTGTATATTTTGAGCTAGCTATTTTATTAACGTCTTAATATCTTTAAAAATTAAATTCATAAGTTATTTTTTTAAATAAAAATTGTTGTTATTAATTAGAATCACGAAGAACAAACACAGTATACCAAAAATAAAGTTCAGACAATTTTCGATACTCAATTACAAAAAAAAAAAAAAAAATTTTATCACGGTAGCAACTCAGATTTTACTATATATATATATATATATATATATATATATATATATATATATATATATATATATATATATAGTAATTACTGTATAATAATAAGCATTATTGTTCTAGCAACATAATAACCTCCTTCGACATAGGCACTATGATAATCTAATATTAATATTATTTATATGATTTTAATATTTAATTTTTTATGATCAAATGAAAAAATTTCATAACCTGGTGAGAACTAAACTTGTATTATAATAATAACAAAAATAAGTTATTTTTAAATTATTAAAACTATCATTAAATAAATGTATTTGTTTTATTGTTTATACTATAGTTTTATTTTAGTTTCGTATATATCATGCAGCAAAAATCTTAGCCAAGAAAATGTAATTTTTAATCTAAATTCATTGCCTAACTGCGCCACGTAATTATCGTCTGTAATTGAGATTGTGCAAGTCGATAATCCTGATTTACGCAAAATTATCTTACAACAAGTTATTCAAACACCCTGTAACTTATCCGGATTAAAAAGACATTGGGCTATTACACAATTTAAATGTGAACTAAGTTAGGATTTTAAGAATTACATACTGTGTAGTTCATTACAGATTTAGTTTTATTGGCTGCATAAATTCAAATTGAATTAATTCGGTTTTTGATAAGAAGCTGTTATCGTATTATTAGTATAGTAAAAAATCTTTCAGAACTCATTATATAAAATAAAACTGCTTTAGATTTAAGTTCTGCATTACAATTTATTTATAATGAATGTTTCGACAAAACTCAACGCTCGTTTTTATCAGAAAAACTGACATTTCAGAAAATAACAGTAATAACGAGTGACTACATCATAAAATTTTATAGATTTTTAATTAATGGAAACCAAATTTTGTTTTACTCAATGCCTTTATTTACTACAGTGATTTATTTTGTCTTTTACCTCATAACTTTCAATTGTTTCTTTCACCAACAATAATAATAATTGTAATAATTGCAAAACCTAGACTTTTGGGCCAGCCTTTACATGTCATATGTATTATTTTTTTTGATGATGATAAACGTAGAATATGTCGAAACGTCAAATTTTCATTAAAAATAATACAGAAATAAATCCTAAAGAGATATGAATTTTATTAATATTACATAAATAATTGTACATACACAATCACGCTATATACCCAAAAGGTAGTGGCACAAACTCTAACCACTATCCAGAAATCAGTTTCCTCCAAACATCCTTATCCAGACAGATATTAATTTCTATTTATAATTATTTCATGTAATAAACTATTAAAAGTTTTAAAATGTTATTAATTATTAATATTAATATTACTATTATTATTAAATCAAACTAATATAGTTTTCAGATTTTTATTTTTATTTTTAATTTGATTTAGTGGAAGTATGTAACTAACTATTTTACGAGAAAATAACAAAAAGGATTGAACAATTTATTGGTAATCTGTATAATTATAGCTTACATTTTACATCTAAATTTCCTGCAATAAACTACCAGCAAATAATACAAAACAAAAACATCATTCCTATTTTCTGTCATGATTTGTTTTTTTCTATTATGTTTTTTTTTCTCGTTTTTATTTTTTCCAATCGTAAAATTTAACGGCAAGGCAACACCGCATCGAGGGATAAAAATTTATTTTTCGTCTGTAGCACACGTTTATCGGTACAAACGTATATAAAAAGCTCGAAGCTTCGGGTTCTAAGCGAGCTTTTTGTTGCAACCGTAGAACGATTGCATCACTGCAACCAATCGTACAGTGTTACCGGTGTTTCGGTTTGACTTTAAATTTGCTTTTATTGGCATTTTTGTATGCGACGATATTCGAACGGTACAAAATAGAATCGTATCGATGATATTAAAGTTACGCAGAGGACTAATGTAATATATTAGTTGTGTCTGTGTAATTTTTGCTTTTAATTTTGAATGGTTTATCGCTGATTTGTTTTCATACATACACAATCACGTAATGTACTCAAACGGGGAGTGTGGCACAAACTCTTTCCACTATCGTTCGTCGAAACGTCGAATATTAATAGATATTAATACAGAACTACAACTTAAATCCGTTTTATTTTCATTATTAATATTCAAATTTGTAATAATTGTGTCACCTAGAAGATTTTACCGTTAAAGTAAACATATGAATTTACCCAAATGCAGCTAATCTTGTTTTTTAAATGATTTACGGGTCATTGCATGTCAAATCACCCAATTTTGGGGTCGAAAAAACTTTTGGGTCTCCGATTTGGGTGAAACTTGGTGCATAACTTCCTTGTGACATAAAAATAAGATGGTCTGGCCCAAATAGTCGTTTTCTGAAGTGTATTCACTTATAATCTAAAAATAGCACTTTTAACGATTTTATAGCGTTTTGGCACTTTTTGAGGTAAATGTGTATATTTTGATATAAAATATCAATTGAAATTTTTTTTTTCATCAGAGAGGACTTTAAAAAAAGTAAAAAAGTCATTAAAACAGATATTCTTATGTCCCCAATCAGATTTCAGGCTGAAAAACGCCAAAATTCAGAGTTTCGCGTTTTCCTCAATTCCCAAAATACATATCTCTCGATTTGGCTGAAAATTTTCCAAAAAGTAGCTGAAACTTAGGGCTTTCACTGGTAAAAATCTTGTTCAATTTTTTTCATGGCGAAAAAAGTTTTATGTAAACATAAAAATTATAAAAATTAAAAACTTATAAACTCAAATACAATTTTTTTTTACACAAATGGACTCGGTAGCAAAGACCATTAATCCAGTAGATGCTTTATTAGATAAAGTGTATTTTGGACGATACAAAGACATTACAAACATCTAAGCCCCAAGCGAGATTCGAACCCGGGCCCGCACCAAACACAATTTAATTTCAGTAACTTTTGCAATTTATACTAATGAGTTAAATTGTATTAATTTCTATTTATTATCCAATTAATGTAAATATTTATGAAATAGCAAAACAGGCAATTATTTCATTGAACTGCAATTAAATTATATAAATTTTTTTTCAATATTCGGAAAATACATTACGATTTTATTTATTTGCCAATAAGCAGTCAGTGATCAATTATTCAGATATATTAATAATATATTTATTATAATGGATTTACAGTTGTAACGAATGCTAATTTTATCTGTACAAATTAATTATAAATAACAAATTTTATAACATGATATATATATATATATATATATATATATATATATATATATATATATATATATATTATAGTTATATATCTATATCACTGTAAAGAGAATTCCATATAAATATCGTATTTGTGTGTGATTTTTAGACAACTTTGATTTGTTTCTCTAATTATCAATTTAATTATTATTGACTGTCAGTTGCACAAATATACGAATAATTTAGCAGTTTTAATTCAATCATATTATTATATTGCTTAGAGATGAATTATTTATTATTAACATTATTGATTATTTTGTATTTTTATACTGTATTAAATAATGTACAATATATAACATTTTGTATTAAAATTATAATAGAAGAATATAACAAAATACATAAATTTTCCTTTTTAAATTGAAAACATTCACCAGAATAAAAACACTCTATTTCTTATTGATACAAAGTTCACACCGTCAAAATATAATGAAACTATATATCACTTTCTGGACAGATCCATCGAATTTTCAAGCAGGAAAAAAAAACCTCCCAGTCACGTGATTGCACGTCTTACATTTGCTGGGGACAAAACTTTTTTGCACTAACAATACCGGTATTACCTTCGACGAGGGACACACACCTTCGTTTCTTCCAAAGGGAGAAGGGACACAGTTGATCTAGCGATCTATCCTGGATTACGGGTAAGTCCTCTGTGCTTTTGGAAACATATAAGACACTATGGTGAACAGTACACCATTCTCTAGATCGTAAAAATAATATTGTCCTCTGTAAGGATAGATTAAAATCAATTAAATATGACTATTGAAATAATTTTTTATTGACAGCAAATGCTGAAGAGTGTAAAAGATATTAAATTATTAGATATTACTCCGTCTGAATGCGTTAAAGATTATATTTTTACTACATTAGCAGAACATAGGAGGTCAATAGATCTAACTAATCTAGATAAATCTGTTATTGCATAACATGTGTTAGAAAATTTTCATGACGGTAAATTTAAAGATAATATGATAATTGAAAAACCCATCAATATTAATATTAGATTGATAGGAGAAGTATTAAAAATTTATAAAAAAAAGATAACTGATTTAAATAAAATTTGGCTTCCTTTAATTAAAAATATAAATTTTACGATCTAGTTACTTGTTTTATTACCTAGTAACTTGTTTCTATGTTCTATGATGATTCACGTTTAGTACGTAGAGAACGGCGATTATTAATAAAAATTAATACAGAACTAAAAACCTATAGCCGTTCTGTTAATTTTTGTAGGGTTCGAGAATTGGAATCTAGGGATGTTAAAGCCATACGATTGGTTTTAAGGGCTGATGCAATCGATGACTTGGAAGGGATGATTGTACGGATGCATTTTCCTGCAACAGTAGGGAATTCAAAAGTTTTTCTTTCATGGGGATGCAATATGCAGAAATATATTGAGTTAGATTCGGATTTGCATGAAGGTTTTTTCTTTGTGATTTGAAAATTGGATAGGATTTGTTTCGTATGTTATTTGACTTGTAAATATCAATAATTTGTTGTTAAGAAAAGCTGGCTAAAAATATTTTTTTAAACTAGGGTTAGATATTTAGATATGCTGTATTTTTAAATAAATACTATGATACTTTTATAAGTAAACTATAAAAAATGTTTGTTTTTTAAATAAAAATAGCAAAATATTTAAATGCTGGAATTTCCGTTAATGAACTTAAAAAAAATTAAAATCATTAAATTATTATCATTTGGAATTTGATGTGCTCTTTTATTTATATTATTATTAGAACATAATTATATTTATATTTTATTTTGTGCAAAATATTATTGTTTACAACATCTAATTTAATAATATTGTTTCGTATACAATGGAGAAAATTACCACTTAGATAAAAAGACAACTATTTGTATCGCACACAACACTAAAGAAGGTAAATTATGTTTCAATATCTAGTCGAAATAGACACCGTGAAAGAAGAATGAAAGAAAAAAAAAGTGGAAAAAACACATCGTTTCATTTTGTGCCAAAGTACAAGAAGACAGACAGGGGTGGTGTCCACGTCGTTCACAATTGCGTCCAAATTGCGCCCGACACGCGACATCCTCTAGGAAAAAAGAAAAAAAAAACGATAGAAAACTGAAATAAAATGAAACGAAACGAAGAATATACACGAATAACAACAATATTGAGGCAGATAAAGAATTCGCTACACTGTAAAAAATATATAGCGAAATTACAGAAAAATAAATAGTAAAAGTTTACTATAAAAAAAATCTGTAATTTTATTTTATTATAAAATATATTCTGAGTTTCTACTTCAAAATTCTGTAATTTTCACATAATTCATAATAATCATATAAAGTAAATAAAAATGACCTAAGTATGTAAAAATTTATTAATTTCTTGGTATAACTTATTAAATTATGTAAAATTACAACTTGCATATTAATATCTGTAATAATTTATCAAAATAATGAGTGCTGGTATATATATTTATTTCAAAATAAATTTTTTATGTAAATTTAGAAATGTATGTAATTATACCAACAATAATATTACAGAACTAAACAAATTTTACCTATTTGTGGAATAAATTTACTGAAGTTCTGTAAATTTACTAATAGAGACTTTACTAACAAAAAAACTAATATCAACTGTAATATCATATTATATACTGTAATAGTTCCGATATTATGTATTTTTAAACAATTCTACAAAATTACAGCAGCTGAGTAATTATATCTAGAAATAGTGGGCATCATAGTGTCTCATAGTTTGTAGATAAAATTACATAACTTTTTTTTAGAATGTAACTTCAAAATAAACTGAACCAAGCCTCGTTTACAGTTACTAATCGATTTATTATTTTAAAAGAATTTCAAACTATTTACAATTTATAATTTTGTGTAATTGAGTTGAACGATCTTCTAATATACATTTTTCAGGTAGGTATATAGGTCAATTAAAACAAAGTTTTAGTTTTCAATATGCAACAAGTTTCGATGCTTTTTAGCATCTTCTTCAGGCTGAATCTACAATAATTAAATATACAAATATATCATTTCAATGTAACAAATAAAAGATTTTTTCTATAGTATAAATACTTATGTAAATTATTGCATATAATTATAGTAATTATAAATATAGTACATATAACTACTTGTGTTATTGATGAATAAGAATAATAATGTTATTTTTCAATGTCAAAAGGGTGTGGCACAAACTCTTTCCACTATTCCAAAATCAATTTCCTCTAAACATTCTTATCTAGGCAAGCAACTTCCACATTCATACTGACACTCTGTCATAAAACAGTTTCAATCATACCATTCCAACTACTCATCGGACATCCACGCAAACAATAAATAATGAATATAGCTTAACCTAGCAATATCTTGATTACTTGGTATGTTGACAGTGAACTGATGTCTCAGCGGTAATATAAAATGCTAAAGTAACCCAGTGTTTGGTTAATTCCCTCATGTAACTAAAAATATGTATTAAAATGGGAAAAGGGTATATGTAGTATAAATAAGAAATTCTTAGTATATATACACCGAGAATATTGTTAACATCTCATGTGAACATTCCAATGGTTGTTCTTGCTTGACAATTTAAAGCATATTAAATATTTAAACGCGTGTTTTCGAGAATTAGGATAGAAAGAAACTAGTCTCTCTGGACACGTAAACATATCTGTACATGTTGCTTTATACGATAATGATTTTTTTTTTGTACTGAAGTAGTATTCTGTTGAATTTCTTGTCTGGACTGTAAAAATAGAAAATAAAAATTGTTTTGCGGGAAGTTTAATGTTTTTATGAAAATCATTTATTTTTCAAATATTTCAAAAACAATGATAATATACTAAAACATTTGTTTTTTAGTGTATCAGATATAAATATTACGTTACCATATTATCTATGTAAAAAGAGGTTATTATGTTTTTAGTACAATAATAATATTATTATACTATATACATTATTGGTGGCAGCATCAAAAATAACTACAAAGTCCAATTATATATATATATATATATATATATATATATATATATATTACATTTTTATTTTATTTATGAAAAGTATAATTAATTGATATTAAAAGTATATTTATATTATGTATTTTATTGTATTTGAACTATTGTTTTATCTTTTAATTTAAAAACAATTTTGGTTAATTGATTTGAAATTATTATTATAAATAAATAAAATTCCAATTATATTATTTTGATAATAAATTTGAAATTTATTAAACATATACGAGGTAGTTAATTCATTAAAATTTAATTTTATCTCTAAATTGTTTGTATTTTATTTTTAATATATATTAATAATTCTATATTAATAAATTACAATAAATTCTCATATTTTGCATATTATGATATAATAATTATTTATTATTTATACGCTCATAAAATAAATGTTTCAAAATGAAAATTTTGTAATTTATTCGAGTAGCAGAAAATTATATTTTTATTATTTGCTAAAATAATTTATATCTTTACAAATTTTAATATAAAACTAATATCATATTAAAATTAATTATAAAATAAATTAATATTATATGTAATATAATAAATATATTATAAATATTAATGATTTAATTAATTTTATTTATTATATAGTTTTTAAACAATTAATTTAAAATAAAGCGACTTTAGGTTGTAGTTTTGTTGACGTTTCGACATAATCAACGTATATTTTCGTTAGTAAAAATGATACAAATGACAAAATTTGTAAGTGATAACGAAAATGATCACTTTTTCCAGGACTTTTGCAATTGGAAATACAGTTTACGGAATTTCTATTAAGCAAACTCAATATTAAAATTAAAAAAAAAAAACATATATAAATCTATGATAAATTTTGCATCCATACAAATCTTCTAATTTAAAAACTGAAAATAAAAAAAAAAACCTGGAAAAATAAATGGAACTTGATTTAAGTGAGATGCTGTCGTGTCTATATCAAGTTTGACGCTGTCATGCATGGAATAAGTCAACAAACGTTGGCGTCTTTTTATAAATGCGGAAAATTCTTCTATTTCCTAACGGGAAATTAAAAAAGCCGCGATCTAGATGGCTGGATGTTTTCTACCGACGCCGACGTCATCCTTATTGAATTGAAAATTGAAAAGCAAACAATTTTCAACATATATATATATATATATATATATATATATATATATATATATATATATATATATATATATATATATATACAGATAGACAACAAGCTGCAGGATAAAAATGAATATAGCACTTGTTTTCGGATGATGTTACGGTGGCAAAATTTATAACTAGATGGTAAAAAATCTTTCAGAACTCATTATATTAAAATAAAACTGTTTTTATCTATATCAAAAAAAAATGATATAAATGATATTTACACTAAATAGTATTGGTATTTTTTATTGACAAAAATTATTATAAGTTTGACGGTTATCTTGGTGATAAGTTTTAATTTTCAATTGCAATTTAAAATCTGTTTCACTCTAAAAGAAATTACAATTTTTGTACCAATTTTTGTACCTCAATTGAGGTAAGTAATACAATAAATTTTTGGTCGAATATACAATTTCTGAAAAATCTAACGGTGTACGCATTTATAGCACTTTTTCATACATTTTCAATAATTAAATTCAATTGAAGATGTACGTACGTTGATAGGTTGATTATTAATAAATATTAATATAAAACTACAATCTAAAGCCGTTTTATTTTAATATAGTATAATAAGTAAATGTCATTTGTATCATTTTTTCCTGATGAAGATGTACGTTGAGTACGTGAAAACGTCGATTATTAATAATATAACCTCGACCATATGTAAAAATTTATGTAATTTCACATGTTTTGTAAGTGTTATTTTTCATAAAAAATATAATATTACGTTAATTATCAAAGTAAAATTACAAAATGTTGTTATTTTTATTGTTAGAAACCTATATAATATTACACATATTTAAGATATATTTTCTAGCTAGCATTACCAGTTTGCAAATCGATAATATATCAATTTTTCTACGAATATATCAAATTACTATAAAATATTTCAACATTTTTCTCTATCTTTACTTGCAAAAAACATTATTCAAATCTCTCAAACAAGAAACTTCTGCAGAAGAAAAAGAACCATATCATCGCATCTTTGGTGGCCATTGTGCAATAGCCCCTAGTTCTAGCTTGCAAGATTCATCCACCCATTTCGGCGTTCCCCTTATTCTCGTATGTTTTACGGTCCAGATATTTTACAACCCCGTTCCACTATAGCCGGTGGTTTTACGCAACCCACCCCTACTACGGCTCTAGCCTCAAACCAGGCTCGCTTTTTACAGTTCACAGAGGTATTCAAACCTAGCCCAGAACGAGTATGGCCCCGCGGGTGATATATTGGACACATCAAACGAAACTTTTCATATGGCCGAGTTGAATCGGGACATCCCCGTATTTGCAGAGAAGTAAAGCGCTTGGCGGAGAATTTTTGAGAAAAAATAAAACTGTGCTTATTAGAATATTTTTTTAAATATAATAAAAATTTTAATTTTATTTTAATATAAACTCAAACAATGTTTCTCTATAAGATTCTAAATTTGTTCATAGAATGGTTTAGAAGACAATCGTCACTTATTTATCACTGTAATAAGCGTCTAGCGTCTCTCGATACATTCGGTGGGTAAAAACTAAGCTTATTTACTATCGAATGATGGTCGCCATAGACTTTAATTAAAGATTAGGGTCCCAGGAGTAATTTGTGTACGAAAAAACCGCATATTTAATATGACCAGTATGATCAATTGGGCAAAATATGAAGAAACACCACAAATGGCCATTTTTAAGGCCTTTGTGCTAGATAGATAGATCAAAAATTTTCGACCCGCCTTAATATAATATATATATATATATATATATATATATATATATATATATATATATATATATATATAATAAGTTATTATACATATTTAAACCACTAACAAATATAGACTGACTCATCGAAGCCTAATTAGTTTTCGATATATATATATATATATATATATATATATATATATACACACTTATCTTATATTTAAAAAACAATACAAAGTACAAAAACAAATTTTATCTAAAAAAAAAAAACGTTCTTCCATCGCCACTGTTTCGCAATCGAAAGATGAGACTACTTTTAACCAAATTCCCATCATGGTATCCTGCTCTCTCGTTTCGATTTTATGACACGAACCGGTGAATCGAAAACAGTAATGAACCCTTTCGTAGGCGGAATGCCCCGACGAAGATTACGGCCCCGCCGAATCGAAATTACAACACGGCCATCATCACGAAATCAACGGAAAAGGGTTCGGTCTCTCGGTTTAGTTTTGGTTTCGCAAAACATCAGACACACAACACAATTGCGCACGCAGCTACACCGAACACTAATACGTTAGTTTGACAGTTTTAATCTTGGGGAAATATTTTACACTGAGATGCATTATCCTGATTAGTTTTCTTGATAATTTTATAATTTATGAGATTAACGAAAGTTTACGCTTTTGCTACGATTTTCTCCAATGTTTACGATGTTTTGTTAAGTGATTGGAGAAATATTGTAAATTTTTTTGCAAAATTGAATTCAGCAACTACTTTTATATTTGTTAAGGTTAAAAATATAGTTTAATGAGGCACGTTTATAGTTTACTTATATTAAAATAATACATTACATTTCGTTATGAGTTCTAAATGATAGTTTAATAGCATAGTAAAAAATCTTTCAGAACTCATTATATAAAATGAAAAGCTGTAAGAGTAAGTTCTGTATATATTTTATTTAAATATCATACATACATACATACACAATCACGCCATGTACCCAAAAGGGTGTGGCACAAACTCTTTTCATCATCCCGAAATCAGTCGTCTCCAAACATTCCTATCCAAACAAGAAACTTTCGCTTCATCCACATTCATAAGCCACACAAGCCACTCTCTCAATCATACCACTCCAACTACTCATCGGACGTCCACGCAAACGTATACCATCAAAATTATTCAAATAAATCTTTTTAACCAAACGTTCATTAGACATTCGCTCAACATGTCCGAACCATCTTAACTGACTAATATCGTTGTTTCTATATTCTCCACGTATATCTTCATCAGGAAAAAATAATACAATTGACATAAATAATAAACAAGCAAATTTTATTAATAAATATTAACACAGAATTATAACCTAAGACCGTTTTATTTTAATATAATGAATTATAAAAGATTTTTTACTGTTTTTTTTTTTGTAATAAAACATTTAAAATCTGAAACGACTCTACCAATATTTTAATCAAAGAAATTAATAAAACTGCTTTGAAAAGCTCATTATTCTTTTTGCAGTAACAAAATATCCGTTCATTATCTCCATCACTAGATTTTAATCAAAATCCAAACACGCTTGAAAGAAACCATATAGCGTTTGATAGTTGAGTCAATGCGATGCATCCATACATATTACACACACATACTCTTTCAATCTCTGACGTCATACATCAACCCTTGTCAGACCTCATTGGGGTGAGGGGGGAGGTGGATAGTGGGACGAAAACGGCAATCACGTAACCGTCGAAACATTTTTAATTTCCTCGTCGCATCGTAAAAAGGGCTTCAAAGAGTGATTGAAGCCCCGGCTTTGGAAATCAGTGGACGTCAGTTGTGCTGCTGCTGCTGCTGATGAAGGTGGAATTTTTAGATCGTTCGCCGGGAATCGGTGGAGAGGAAAAGCGGTAAATGTGGAATGAATGCGGTTGAATTCTCTTACTAGCTTGTTGCTTGGATAAAAATGTATGGATGCGAGGAACAAATAGAATTGTGTGTTGGTTAAAAGTACTGTTGTTTTTAGTAGGAATACGGTACGGATCATGTTTTGAAGAAACAATACGTAAAGTTTTGCTCTTGTTATGTTGGTAGGTAAAATTTTAAATCAGAGATGGAAAATGTATTGTAACGATTTTTCAGAACTCATTGTATTAAAATAAAAACTGTTTTACCTTTATATTCTGTTTAGTTATTTTATAAAAACGACTGAAATTTATTGACATGATAAAATAATTCTTTATCAAGACGTATTATATTTAAGTACATTATGGTGACTGTCGGTTTAGTGGTGGCCATAGAATTTTGTTTTTTAATTGAACAATAATAATAATGTATTTCAATTTATTTAAAACCTTTAACAAATTTAATAGTATTTACATTTCGTCAAATATTAATATATTAGCAAATATGCACAGTCGTTGTTAAAGTCATTAAGTTCGGACAATAACAGTGCGCAAAAGTTCACCAAAGTTCAAGTGAAATTCCCAGTCAGTACACTATTCATAAAGTGAAAAGTGAGCAAGCAATTTGTGACAAGTTGCATACAAAACTTTTCATATTAGATCATGAATAGCTAGATTTACAAAGTAACTGACAGACACAAATACACCTGTACAAAGATTATCTATAGCTCGGCTGCAACAGAATTTAAATGGTATTTTATCCATATTGAATACACATATACACATACTATATAAATTTACATAGAAAATTATTATTTATTTTGACTATAAAATAACATTATTTTTTTAAATAAATTATAAAATTTGCTGACATAAGCACTGATTTAAATAAAATTTGGCTTCATTTAATTAAAAATTTATAAAATAAAACTCGTATAGGACATGTTGAGCGAATGTCTAACGAACGTTTGGTTAAAAAGATTTATTTGAATGATTTTGATGGTATACGTTTGCGTGGACGTCCGATGAGTAATTGGAGTGGTATGATTGAGAGAGTGGCTTGCGTGAGCAAAAGTTTCCAAGTAGTAGGAATAAAAGAGCATGCATGACAGGAATTACGAATGTGGATGAAACGAAAATTGCTTGTTTGGATAGGAATGTTTGGAGGCGACTGATTTCGGGATGATGAAAAGAGTTTGTGCCACACTCTTTTGGGTACATGGCGTGATTGTGTATGTATGTATGTATAAGTTCTAGTTCTGTAATATTTTTTTTAAATATAATCAACGTCTCGACGAAACTCAACGCTCGTCTTCATCAGGAAAATAATACAAATATCATTTGTATCAGTGTCTAAGCTCAACATAATAATCATCGCTTTTTACTCCTCGTAACATAATGTATTATTTTTGTATATATATATATATATATATATATATATATATATATATAAATTAAAGAATCCTAATCTAGAATATTTAAAATCTAAAGTTAGTCGATTTCGTACATACATATAAGAGCCATGGACCCATTCCTCGCCAACTTTGTTAAATTAATAACAACTAAAACTGTATGTATTAAGCAGACGGTTTACCATCGTATCGTCAGCGCATATGCGATGATGATGGCGGCGCCACCGTCGCATTTGCAAATGCTAATGTGTTAATTGAAGGATAATTAATTTAATCAAAACCTTGGCATGTCCGAGCGGAGGGGTTAATTAAATTAAAGCTAGTGGGCTAGTTGAGAGTGAGGTCGCGACGCCGTCGGGACTAACTGGACACCGAGTCGCGTCCGTTCAGAAACAGAGAATTTCACTCATACGTTTATTATTATTTTACTTCTGGTCACTTTGCCCTTGCATGGTTTGTTCTTTAATTTATAATTAATTTAGGTGCGCGCTGTTAAATCAAAATGGTCCTTGCAACGGCTAATTTATTTGTTATAAGTAAGATTTAAAATGCAAATTGTAAATTATTTGGATTAAAACAAAGTAAAAAATCATTCAGAACTCATTATATTTAAATAAAACTGCTTTAGGTTAAAGTTCTGTATTAATATTTATTTATAATCGACGTTTCGACGAACTGAACACTAGGTACAAATAAGTAACTACATCATAAAATTTATAGATTTTTAATTAATACAAGTAAAAATTTTAATTTACTCAGTGCCTTCAAGTGATTGTTTTTATTTTTTCTTTATAAATTTCTATTGTTTCTCTTATCAATCGTCTAACTTACTGTAATTTTATTACATATTATTTTATTAAACGACATTTCATATTTATATTTAAATAAACCTAAATTAATAATTATTTTTTACCAACTTATTTTCATCAAAGTCAATATTGGGTTATTAAAAATCACTAGAAAGAGTACAAAATTCTTGATATAAAAGTTGGTATAATATTCCAAGTGACATAATGATTTTTTCTTATAAAGAAATTAAATTAAAAAAATTAATTTTAACCTTACTAACAATTTTAGAATAGTATGTATATGTACATATATATTATTTATATTTGTTACGTGATTTGTAAGAATTAATTTTTCTTTGGTCGAATATACAATATCTGACCAGTCTGGGCAGTACAGATTGCATTTCTTGCACTTGTTCACACATTTTCAATAATAAAATTCAAATTTAAGCAAATATAAACAATGCAATTGTCAATTAACTTAACTTGACTTAATATTTTTTTAATATAGCCGTCGGACATTGACCCTGATGTAGGCAAAGCTATTGTTTACATACATGTATGTATTGCAAGATTGCATAAACTACTCATTATATTTTTTCTAATAATTCAAGTTGTAGAATAGTATGTATGTAAATGTATATATTATTCATATTTGTTCGGTGATTTGTGAAAATTAATCTTTCTTTGGTTGAATATACAATTATATAAAAAAAACATTTAAAATAATCAATCCACTTTAAAAATTTAGAAGCTCAGAATAGATATTATTTCGTGAACATTGTTACTTTTTATATGTGTAGGTATGTGAATATATATGTAACTATAAAAAAAGTTTAGGTAAGTGATTGATCATTTGAAAAGGTCTCAATGAAAACACATTGAATGCTTTAACGATGTGCCAATTAGTGGCTTCAATTATTTACCGGGGGAAGATTTAATGAGTAAAATCTAAATTAAAAAACCCTTTTTAGACATCAATGAATTTTCAGTCTAATTCTGAATACTTCAAATTTAAATAAATTTATTTTTACGGTCTGTTTCGCTAGAAAATATAATTATTATGTAAATAATAAAATGACTTATTAAATTATTGGGTGCTTTTTTTTTGAAAATTTGAAGTTAAATATTTGAATATAATTTTTAATTGAGTAATTATTTTATTAATATATATATATATATATATATATATATATTTATTAATAATAAGATAAATTAGTTAAATTTCAAATTTTCTTTCTTAATATTAAACAAAAATTCGAAAATTTAATTATACAACACTTGACTTTGTCAAACAAACAATTTAAACTTCTTGACGTAAAATCTCCCCCTTTTCAAAATCTTTAACTTCACGCAATAAAACAAAGAAACAAAACAAAATGCATAGCACTCTAAGATTTAATAAAGTTTTGAATCGGCGTACCCGTGATTAATGTAGCAATTTCGAACGTGTCATATTGACAAACAATCGTTTGTCATTTCGTAAGAGAAGGATTTCTGCTTGTAGAACCAGTAAAGTCTGCGACTGCAACGAATAGTTGAAGATGGAACAAATCGTTAACGGAGTTACTTACCGGCGTTGTCGCCAGTCAAAATTATTCGCATCGTTAAAACTTACTCCTGTTATTGGTACTTCTATAAAATGATTACAAACAAAGTTTGCTTCTGTAGCAAGATTCAGATTAAATATGTACATATAAATAATTAAAATAGAAGGAGAAAGTGATACTTTCAATTATTTGTTGAAATTTAAATATTTTGATATATAACATAAATTCACTGCCATTTTATATAAAAACTATAGTTAAAAAATTACATATTATTTCAGCAAAACGATAAATTTTCTTCAAAAATACTATAGTTTTGTAATTTTAAGTAAAATAATTAATTTACCATATTATATTTGATTTTTCTACCGAAAAACTAAATAAACTTACATAAAGTATATACATTTTACATGTACGTAAGGTAAAATTTTTCCTATGTAGTCTGTAAATTTACATATTAAACTAATGTAAATCAGTATAATTACCGAATTTTTTACAGTGTAATATTGGACAATAAATTTTGACTTCAAAATGGTATTCTGATTTTAAAATAATTTTTCTTATAAAATTTGGAGTGCTGAACACTCAAATCTACATTTTGCTTCAAGCGTATTATAATATTAATATTACGTTATAATATTGCTTATATAGAAAGAGATCATTATGTTACTAGTACAATAACGTTGTAGTAATGTTTCATGCTGCCACAAATAATGTATATAGTAACTAACTGCTATATAATAATGTCATTCCTGTACTAATAACATAATAACATGTTTCTACATAAGCAATATGGTAATGTAATATTAATATTATGATACACTTGAAGAAAAAATAATTTATACAATACCACGTATTTGATCATAAAATATTAAATTTCATTGCCTTTTTATTACATTTATTTTCAGCCTAGTTGATCCTAGATTATTATTGTCTTAGAATCCCAATATTAGAATTTGCAATAAAAAATTTATTTGTAATTATATTACCACAATTTTTATAAGATATACATGCAATAATATAAAAACAATAATTTTATCAAAGCTCTGTTTCAAAATTACAAAAGAAACATTTCCAAATAATATTTTACTAAGATCACACACATTTCTAAATTTATCCCATTAATAAACCCCAAAAATAAGTCTTCTCGCTTGGAAATTTGTTCAAGCAGCCAGGAACTTATGTTTCTTTTACATCTTTTTAACGACGAGGATATAAAAAACACTCGAGCGTCGCGGACAAATGAACATCGACAAACAGCACCACTTCGGGTAGTTCACGTGTCGTCCCGCTAGGTGGCGTCAATGTAGCGCGGAAACAACATTTTTCTGCACATGGTCGCACGTGGTACAATTACTGGAGGTCTCCTAAGATCCTTCTTGAGACACACGAATAAAACGGGGAAGTTTTGTTTTTTATTTTATTTTTGTGGTACTTAGGAGCAGAAAAAGTGTGGCGATATAACCAAGGGTATTGTAAGTTTTAACGGAACGCTGATATAGATAATAAATATTGGGAGCATGTTAAAGTTTTTAAAGGAAACTTTAAGTGCTTTGAATTTTTATAGGGCCAGGTAATAGGGGGATAAATTTGTTACTATAAGTTGTTTGTAAATAATGAATGTTGTTAAATTTTTATTATAGATGCATGAGAAATTTCAGTGAATAATAGAATAAAGTTTAATTTTTCAATGATTTATGTTACTTTCAATTTTAATTACAAAAAATAATATTCTGAAAGATTTTTTTACTATTTTAATTATAAATTTTTGAGTTATTTTTAAATATTTTGTTTTATTGAAAAACCATAAATATTTTTTAAGTAACATAGTAAAAAATCTATCAGAACTCATTATATTAAAATAAAACAGCTTTAAGTTGTAGTTATGAAATAATATTTATTAATAATCGATTTTTCGACAACTTGATTTAAATAGTACTTTAATAAATTATATAATTCTAGCAAAAATACAGTATTGCCAACTTTCCGAGAAAAAAAAATTTCTATTATTTTTTGTGGTATAATATTTTCAAATTATATATTTTTACGTACTTCTTTAGCAATTTCTACATTAACTAAAACTATAATCTTATATTAAGAAAATTTAATTACCAACAACGAAAATAAATATATCGTTATAATAATATGAATATAATGCTCATATATATTCGAAACAGGACGGTAATAATAATAATTCCTTATTAGTACTGCTTAAAAGTTCCCTCGTCTTAAAGAAGACTTACAATGAAAGTTTGAAAACAGCTGCAGCTGTGTGGCGATACCGGCGTTGTTTTCAAGCAAATGGCGAAAACACTATAAAACGGTTTACAACGGGAAAATATTTCGTTTAGTTATACACCGGTTGTACTAAACTAAAACTCGGTAACTTAAATGTTTGTGATTTCCCTATTTTCTAACTACTAAAGTATATACATACATTGAGAGCTTTTAAGTTCATTGTAAACTTTCTAATAGCACACGTTACGCTTGTGTATTGTTACAGAACTAAAACGAAAAACAGCAATTAATTGACACTATGCTAATTGCTAGTTATACTTTCCCAAAGCTTTAATGAAAATATGTTATGTAAACAAATTATGTAAACAATATAAATAAAAATAGTAAATTATGTGACAAGGAGTAAAAAGCGATGATTATTATGTTGAAATTTGTGGTTGAGACAAAGTCAAGGCCAAGAAATTTGAGCAAAACACACTTGGCCAGTCAGATACATACTATTTTTTTTCTTCAAGCGTTCTAAACTAAAAATAAATAAAAATACCTGAAAAGTAACCTTATCCAATTATATATTATTATATTTATATTTGTTACGTGATTTGTGAGAATTAATCTTTCTTTGGTCGAATATAAAATTTCTGACTACCCTAGTCACTTCTTCACATATTTTCAATAATCAAATTCAAATTAACTTAACTTGACTTAATAATTTTTAATATAGCCATCGAATATTGAAACAATTCTTAATGTAGGCAAATCTATTGTTCATATACATACGTATTATATTACATATAATATATATAATTTTAGCGAAAATAAACAATACAACCGTCAATTAAATTAACTCAACATGACATAATAGTCTTGTGAATATGACAGTGTTTCTTTGTTCAAATATGCAGTTTCGGACCACTCTGGCCGATGCACATTGCATTTCTTGCACTTTTTCACACATTTTCAACAAACAAATTCAACATGACGTAATAATTTGTCAATATGGCATCCAAATATGTCAGATTAAATACACTTGACGTTGTAGTTGTGTCTGGAGCTGCCACCAATAGTGACCTCTTACTATATAGGCAATATGTTAACGTAATATTAATATAATGATACGCTTGACGAGAAAAAATTAAGTTTTTGAGAAAATTTAGTAAAACGAGAGCAGTTTTACGACTGTTTTTCCTTCATCTTTGACAAATTACAAACGTCCGACAACTTTCTCGATTAAATCAGAAACAGATATAAAATAAACATTAAACGCATTTCCGCAGATATAAATCGTTAAAACTTCGTAATCGTAACGACAAAATTATAAATTAATTTTTGGCATTGCGGTGATATTTTACGAATTTATTGCACACGCCAGTAGTTGCTTGGATTGGGGTGGGGGGGGGGGAGCAGTAAAGGAGCATAGCAATTCTGGTTAACGTTATTTGGACCATCTCCAAGTGTGGGATTTATAAAACATATAAATCAAGGTTGGCTGTGTGCTCTTGTGGGTAACACTAGCGACACGGTCGGTATTTTCTCCAAACCCTTGAATAATGAATAGGTACTGTAGTGAGAAAATGGCTCGGTTTTAATGTAAAAGTTTTTCACTGTTTTTCCCCGAATTGATTTTTCTAAATAAAATGACCAGTTTTGTAAATTTATTGGCTGGGCTTAATATTGCAATAGACTTGTCAAAGTACTATTGATTTTTATATATATATATATATATATATATATATACATATATATATATATATATATATATATATATATATATACAGTAAAATTTGCATGTTGTAAGAAGACCTACTAATATAGCGATAGCCGGCTTGTTTAAGTATACATACATACATACACAATCACGCCATGTACTCAAAAGGGTGTGGCACAAACTCTTTTTATCATCCCGAAATCAGTCGCCTCCAAACATTCCTATCCAAACAAGCAACTTTCGCTTCATTATACATTTTGTCCTTTTAGTAAAAATAATAATAAAATCAAATACTTGATTAAGTATAGAAAAGTGACTGTAAACTACCAAAAGTAATTGTAAGCTACTAAAAATAGCTATAAACTACTAAAAGTAGCTTTAAGCTATTAAAAGTAGCTATAAGCTACCAAAAATAGCTACAAATATTAGCTTTATGTTTTAGCTACTATTTATAAGCTACTAGCGACAAATCCTGAAGCTACAAGTTACAGCTACTTTTATTTTTTATAGTGCAGCTACAGCTACAGTTACCAACCAATGTATTAGCTAAGCTGGTAACTTAGCTAATACATTAGCTAACATAATAAAGTAGCTAGCTACTGTCAGGTATTACCGAATATAATAATAATAATAGTAATAATAGATATTTCTAGAGAAACAAAGTAATAATAATAATAAATAAAATAATAAAGTTTTATTTTCTATAAACTGAAATTTTCACTTGGTTTGTGTATTCTTTAAAATAACAGATTACATAAGATTACACAGAATTATAGCATAAATTTCAATACTGTAATTTGTTGCAATCCTGCAATAAATGTAAAGAAATTGCAGAATTCTGTGAAGTAAATTGCTTGAAATAGGTACATTTTTTAAATATTTGAATTTTTCAGTGTAATATTTTATTGAAAGTACCATTTTATTGTCGCATTAAATGAGAAAAATGGTCACACTTAAAATATATCACATTTAAATTATGAATATTTTTGTTCTAATAGATATCACAAATTTATTATTTATATGGCTTTATAAAACAATGAATAAGGCCCACTATATTCTCACCTCATTTATAAAAGTGATTTTTGCCAAAAGTACGTCTGACCTTTACTTAAAAATTCAGCATTTTAAAATACTTTATTTTAATTTAATAATATCAAATATAATAAAAGTTAAAAAAAAATGAATAGAAAAACTATTTATAAAATAAATATAATAAATTTTCTTATTATATGTATTATAATTGCGATTAAGTAAAAATTAAAATATTTGTTATAAATATGTAAAATAAAACGGCTTTAGGTTTTAATTCTGTTCCTCTTCATCAGGAAAAAAAAAGGTACAAATGACATTTATAGTAAATAAACAGAACATGAAAACCATTTACTAGATATCAAATAACAAATAAGTAACTAGATCATGAAATTTATAAATTTTTAATTAAAAGAAACTAAATTTTATTTAAATCAGTGCTTTCAGATTGTTAATAAATATTAATGCAAAATTAGAATTTGAAGTCGTATTTTAATATAATATTTTAATTTAATATAACTAAATATATATATATATATATAAAAATTTCGGATTTTGGCTAATAGTATTGTAGATAATAATCAATTTTTAAGAAAGTAGTCAGAAAAACGAGTAGGTGTAAATCAGAAACTCATTTATGTTTAATTTGTCAAGCTTTCGATGGCAGTATCCCATCTTCTTCAGGACATTATCAACTAAAATTTTGTGAAAACGCAGGTATGAAGTGATAGTTAGCAACAATTATATTTTAACATTCGTAGTTCGTATAATTGGCAAGTTGTACAAACAGAGATAAACATAAAGTACATGTAATGGTCAAAAATAAATAAAAATATATAATTTTAACAGCCCGTCAATAACTAAAATAATTTATTAAAACTTGAAAGAAAATAAAAATGATTTACAACTACCCGTTTTTCTGACTACTTTCCTAAAAATTGATTATATATATTATAACTTTAATAAGCAATATATACAAAAAATCTTTTCGATATTCAAATATCGTACAATATAAAAACTCGTATAAATATTTATATATATAAATTCATGACTAATAGTTCATTTTAGCTTGAAACGCCTACAACATAATTTGATTGCATTCAATTGCTTTCCATCTATCATTTATCATTTTCCATCATAGTATGCCATGCCATCCTGCCATAGAAGAATCTAAAGAAGACGAAGAAGAAGATGAAGGAAAACGGCAAAAGCACATCGTTTAACCGAGCGATGCTCATCTATTTAACCGTAGAGCACCGCCTACTTAATTCAACCAACCAGCCAGCTGTATTTTATATGCAACCATTATGGAATTTAATAATTAAATGCGCGGCTTTTTATGAAAATATTTTAATAAGACAACACACACACACACACACACACACACACCTGCATTATAATACCTAAGAAGCAGAGCTAACTTGATGTCTACGTATTTTGTTTGTCAATGATTTTCTTTTGTCATTTTTGAGAGAAAAGAAAAAATATGGCGTAATATTAGGTTACATAATAGGGACTTGAAATCTTCAACACAAACAATTAAGTGTAATACTGTTTTACATATTTTTCGTATGAGAATATAAAAAAATGGCTTATTTTTTAAATTTTGAAATTTAATTTTTGTTTTTTCTACACAATTTTTGAAACATGTTTCACATTTATTATTCTAATAAACAGTTTTCCATATAACGTTTATCAATTTATTAATTTAGTATTTTATTATTTAAACAAAAATGCAATTTAAATATGTTTCTTTCTCATAAACAAAAAAAAAACTACATTTTAAATATTTATATTACAAGTATAATAAGATACGCAAACATACTTGTTCAAATATTTAGCGAAATATCTGTTCCGCAAAAAAAAATAATAACCAAATTCGTCTATACACCACTTGCCTGAAGCTATATAGAGTGTTGTCCAGCCGGGCAAATAACGCGATCATTCCGAAAATGCATTTCATATTAAATTCTCCCCCCTTCACTCTCCGATGATCCTATTTACCTATCAACCCGTGTTTGCAAAACGTATTACGTTCAATCGACAAACTGAAATTTCACAAAACGATGATCAGCCAGCAAAAATACAATACGTACAATAACAAAACCCAACGATAATTTAATATGTTTTACCCATTGCGGTTGGATTACTTGGCGTGAATATTGCTTCACTCTGTATATATATATATATATATATATATATATATATATATATATATATATATATATGTATTTTGCTACGTGAACGAAATACAATGGGGGACATGCACGGCCGAATAACAAAACACGGTTTTTCGGATGAAGCACAGCGAAAATATCATCGTAGTGTGCGATGCAAATTTGCAAAATAAATGATAATGAACTTGGGCCATGTTGTTTTGCTGTTGTATTCTGAGTTGGTTAAAGCATTGTACAATTGTTGTTATGTTACTAGTGACACCTATCTCTCTGACACTACACCTATGTAAATATATTGTTGTGTACTTTACTATATAATGTTTTATTATAATTAACATAGTTAAAAATCTTTCCGAACTCATTATACTAAAATAAAACGTAAAGTAAAGTAATGAGCCAAATAAGTTGTCAATGAAATTAAAAATAAGAACTCCTCAATAATTAATAATGTACTATAAATATGCAAAATTTTTGTCAAAAATAAAATAATAAATATTGATTAAATTAAAATATTTCATGAAACACAATAAGTAAAATATTTAAAAAAAAACGATGTTGGTAACTAAAACTTATTTGTCGAAATTTGCGAAATAGAACATGAAAAACATTTTTTTTTTATTTTTGAGATTGTATTGAAATCGTTAAAACTTGTTATAAATGTATAATTTGAGATTGGCACTGAAATATAGTGTTGTGTGAACAGTAATATTATGTTTTTTTATTTATGATGTTCTCGCATTCCTAATGTCACTTCTATTATATATAAAAATTTGTTGAAAATTACCTTTTTATTTGGCGTTTACATAGAATTAGTGAATCAAACTGATCAAACTAAATCAACATGTTTAATAATAATAATATGTAACCTGTCATCATAATATATATATATATATACATATTTGTTCATGTATTTATTTAACTCTGCCTAATACTAATATATGTACCTGGGTACAAAATAATCAAAATGTTAATTAAACCAATTTTATGTTAAAATTAATTACCCAATTTTATTTTGCTAGTATATTTGCGCGTTGTTCTAGCGTAATGCAAATATTTAATGATGCATTTTCAACTATTGATAATCAGCAAACAATTATTTTTAACATTATAATTTTTGTTTAAATAAAATATATATATTTTAGATTATAGTATTTTGTTTTTGCTTAAATCACCATTATTAATTTATATATATATATATATATATATATATATATATATATATATATATATATATATATATATATATATATTTTAGAAATTAGATGTCTCACAATATTTTGACTGATTTTACAAGCTTATATTTTCTAATTGGGATGAAGTATTAAGGTGAGGTTTTCACCAATGAGTTTAGTTTATTTACATTTTTTTCGCCCAAAATAAATTCTTGTAACAAACCAATTTCTTGAGTTGTCTTCATTTAAATCTTTACTATAAAATTTTACAAAATCCCTTCAGCGTATTTCTAATTAATTTTTTGTCAATGTTTTAATTAGTTTCAAATTAGAAATAATATTGGGTATATTTTTAAATCTTTCATCTATTTATACAATAACAGTTTTGTAAAACTTCGTACTCACCTAACTCGGAAAAATATATCCGCTGTATCTCCCTTGTGGCCGGCCCTGAAACAACAACAAAAATATGAAATAACAGATTATAAATTAGACTGAAGAGTGTGTGTAATAACCAAGATAAATTTATGTAATTGAGGAAAGATTTTGATTTACTTGTAAAAAACAAATTATTTAAATTTAATTTCAAATATGATCATAAATAATTGAACAAAGTTCATAAGTGTATCTATGAAATTAATATAATAATTTTTCCCAAAAATTTCACAGATTCATAAATGATTTTCTTGAAAATTGTAAAACTCAAACGTAATTTTATGTTAATTATTTTAACATCCTTTTGACAATATGATACCTTAATATTAATATTAAGATAAGCTTGTAGAAAAATAATGTTTTGAATAAAATATTGATATACAATATTAACGAAACATTTCACAACAGTATGTCAATAAAACCAGCAATACTTACACACAAATATAAATCTAACCTAACCTAGCATCAATGCAATGGGCCATTAGTTCACATTTACCATCTCATGATGGCGTTGAAAATGGCAGGGCACTTACTGGCAAATATTTTGCGCATTGGAGTATCGAAATGTGAGGTAGTTCTACAAAACCTCTAAAATCGTTACACGTCATTATAAATACACTACGATAGGCGATATGCACCTTTATATATGCATGAATATGTTCGATATGCCGGTGACCCAAAAACAGAATTCATTTCTCCATTTTATTTGTGTTTGTTTGTGCAGTGGAAATGCCATCTATATTACTATTTGAATAAAATCGATAGTTTCTTTCTGATTTGGTTTTTCTCTTATTACTTTTTATGGAGAGTTTTTTTTTTTTTAATTCAGTTCAGCTGGGATTAAATTTAAAAAATAACTATTGGCAATTTATTATTTTTCTTTGTGAAAGCTATATCAGGTATTTCGAAATAGAGTTAAATGAAAAATAATATATATTGATTTGTTAATTTTTGTTTATGTTTTATTTCATCATCAGTTCTCGAAAATTTGAACAAATAGGCCCGTATTTATAGTCCCTTTTACAGGACTTTTAGTTAAAAGTTTGTACATTTTGAAGTATTTATTTAAAAAATATGAAAAATATTATATATTTTTTTTAATTAAATTTAAAAAATAACTATTGACATATATTACTTTTTTCTTGTGAATGATATATCACGTATTTCAAAATAAATGAAAAATAAAATATATTGATTTGTTAATTTTTGTCTAAATTTCATGTCATCATCATTATCATTTTCCGTAATACCTAGGTGGAACATGGGGCTATATGTTCGAGAAACTAAACATATAGACCTATATTCATAGCCCCTTTTAAAGTACTTTATATAAAAGTAAACAATATTTATTTTTAAAATATTTAAACTGTTTTTAGGATTATTTATATTTTAAAATAAACAATGCAATTATCAATTAACGTAACTTCATTAGACATTCGCTCAAGATGTCCGAACCATCTTAACTAACTAATACCAACTTTTGCAAATAATATTATTTTCAATTTCACATATTAATCTATTTTGTACACCTCGTAAAAATCTCATTACTAAGTACAGTAAATAAATTACAAATAAAAATTATTTATTACTGAAATATTTTCTGATAATTTTTAGTGTTTATAATTTATAACAGAAACTTATAACACTAGTTTCCATAGTTTAGAACATAATTAGAATATCGTTTAAAATTTTAAATATTAGCTATTAGCTAATGAACTCCTGGAAAATATTGTTTTAACAAACATCGTCTGACAATTTTATTAACCTAGATGCATAGCATCGAAAAACTACGTAATAATTATGTTATGGCTTATTCGCAAAATGTAGTTTAGTTACCAGAATACTTTGCAAAATTATTTCGCGCATAAATTAAAATCTAATTTGCTAGTAAAACTATGCAAAATTAATTAAACAATGACGGTACAACAATTGTAACAAATATGTGTGTGTGTGTGTAGATGACCTTTTGCATATCAACTTGAGTCCAGAGCAAGCGCTGAGAATTTATACAACTATGTTATGTAGAAGCAGAAGCTTTTGAATTCGAATTGTTGTGAACTGTTCAGATAAAAAGTTATTGGAACGACTAGTAAACTTACAATTTAAAATAAAATTAACGTTTCGACAAACTAAACATTCGTTTTTATCAGGAAAACTAATACAAATGTGAATTATAAGAGAACATACAATCAAGTTACTAAATAAGTTACAAATATGTAACTAAATTATAAAAATTGTAAATTAATGGAAGTCAAATATTATTTAAAGTTTATATTTACGAAATTTGAAAATAAAAGAGCTTTAGATTGTAGTTCTGTATTAATATTTATTAATAATCGACGTTTCGACGAACTCAACGTCCGTCTGAATCAGGAAAACTGTTGTAGACGGCAGTTGAGTTAGTTGAAATGTCGATTATTAATAAATATTAATACAGAACTACAACCTAAAGCCGTTTTATTTTATATAATGAATTCTGAAAATTTTTTTACTAGATTTTTTCTTATTTTCATACTTTGTTGTGACACAACAGAATTGAAAATCAGTACAGTTTTTTTCATTTTACTTCGAATTTTTTTCTTGTCATGGAAAAGAAGTTTGTTAGGATTCTCCAAGGATAAAAGTCCCAATAAATGCGAGAAGATTTAGAAATGTATTGCAAGATAAAAGTTTCTATAAGATTCTAAGAGTTAATATTTTATTATTTTAGTCGTGGTTTTAAAACTTTGGTGACTCTAAAAATCTTTTCGTTGTTTGAAAATTTTATTTTGTTCAACAGTAAACGTGTATTGAATTTCTTTTCGTGTATATAACAAAAAAATGAAATACATTATAAACAGATATTATTTTCTTGTAGATTTACACTTTCAAAATCATTATAAAATTAAAAGAACTTATTTTGTAAACTCGATATCTAAAATTCCATTTTCATTCGCCATCCATTCTTAACACCGAGCAAATCTCTATTACCTGACATCACACAATCGAACAATAGCAGCATGGTAGCGCGCTTAAGTCCGGGTGCCGGAATGTGATTGAGATCCGGCTATAATCGTGAAACAAAAACAATTCGGTGTGTGTGTGTGTGCGCACAGCACAGGTAATCCGGATCACAAAGAGGAAGTTTGGACAATTGTGCAATTCGGCATGTCGACGTATTTCGGTCTATGTGTGTGTGTATGTGTATTTTAGGTGAATTTTAACTTAACCGAGCGACGAATGGAAACGTAAGCTGTATTGCTTACTACGCAGACGTGGTTTCTAGCTGAATTATTTATCGCTATCGTGGTTGGTTGGGCGATAATGTACGAATGGGTATTGTTCAAATATTTGATGTGTTTGGTTGGGATATGTGGTGATGGAATAGAATGCAATTGAGTAGAATTATTTTAACATAGTAAAAAAATCTTTCGGAACTCATTATATTAATGTTTAATTTAGGTTTAAGTTCTGTATTAATATTTATTGATAATTAACGACGTACTCAACGTACATCTTCATCAGGAAAACTGATACAAATGTTTTTCTCACCGCAGAGACCCAAAATAAAACAGTTTTACGTTTAAGTTCTGTATTAATATTTATTAATAATTGATGTACTTAACGAACGTCTTTAGCAGGAAAAAATATACAAATGGCATATACAATAAATAAACAGAAGATAGAAACAAGTTACTAGGTAATAAAATAAGTAACCAGATCATTAAAATTTTTATTGGTTTCCATTAATTAAAAATTAACAATATGTTAATATTTTTTTTTGATCACTTACATACATACACATACAATCACGCCATGTACCCGAAAAGGGTGTGGCACAAACTCTTTCCAATAAGCAATCTTTTCTTCATCTACATTCATATCAATATTTTTAAAATAATAAAGATTTGCAATGACTCGAATAATAATATAGGTTGATTTGACGGTCGTCGAATTGTAACTGCTGCCAAACTGCCAAACGTCTCCAATTTCGCGAATGAAATGAAGTACAAATAAAATGAGTGTTTGATGCAGACAAACTTCATCGTTTTCCATCAAATCTGCTCGCACCTAATTTTGCTCATCTACCAGAGTTACGAATCCAGTTTGCTGTTCGGTCCACTGCTTGAAGTAAAAGGTAGAGAGAAAGAGAGAGAGAGAGAGAGAGAGAGAGAGATAGGTAGAAGTTGCTACCCGTTTTGACAGTATTAAACAACGTCGAATCGTAGTTAACGTAACGTAACGCTTACCGGTACAGACACAACGAACGAGAGTAATGGTTTTCCATTATTACAAACTCGGAGGCCGGCTGAGGGCTAAGTGAAATACCATGTACAGTTGTGGAAAGAAATTTGTAAAATAGAGATTTTCTTAAATACTTGAAACTTAAAAAAAAGTTACCTAAAATCGACATATTCAAAGTACTCAACATACGTCTTCATCAGGAAAACTGATATAAATGATAGAGTAAATAATAGAACATAGAAACAAGTAAGAAATAAATAACTAACTAGATCATAAAATTTTTATAAATTTTTAATTAATGGAAGCCAAATTTTATTTAAATCGGTTAGTAATCACAGTGATTGATGTTATATTTTTCTATATAAATTTCTAATGCTTCTCTTATCAATCTGATTGGTCTATGTTAAAAGTTACCTAATATGCGGTAGTTTTCAAAACTTATAAAAAATCAAGGATATAAATTTGTTATAGTTTTAATTATATAAATTGATTCGAACATTTACAACAGTTTATAAAAATATGTAAAATATTTTTATTACAAGCAGTAGAATTTTAGAGAAATATTTTTTGTCAATCATGTATTGTCAAAAAATATTAAATTATTGATAAATTTTGAAAACAAAATTTTTTGTCTGATAATAATAAAATAATAATAATAAAATTAGAAAAACTAAAATACGGCAAGCGTTTTTCCCTATAAAAATAATTTAAAAACATAACAAAATGAATGGTTTGCATACCAATTAGGTGCAAAAGAAATATTTGTTTCCTGACGAAAGAAGGTGTTAGTTTATTGAAAAAAATTAAATTCTAAGATACCATAATAATTGCAAGACCCATCAATATTAACAGTAAATTGATAAGAGAAGCAATAGAAATTTATTAAAAAAAATATAACATTAGTCACTAGTAACTGATTTAAATAAAATTTAACTTCCTTTAATTAATAATTTATAAATTTTATGATCTAGTAACTTAAGGCTTTTTTATTTTCTGTTTATTTACTGTAAATGTACTTTGTATCATTTTTCCTGATAAAGATGTATGCTAGTGTACGTCGACTATTAATAAATATTAATACAGAACCTAAAGTCGTTTTATTTTAAAATAACCTAATATACAAAGAAAAAAATAATTTGATATAACATCTGTTGTAGAAGGTCCAGTAATATACGATAAGTTTATTTGTTTAACGAAAAAACAAAGTAATAATAAATAAAATGTAATAAACCTAACAATTTTTTACCGTAGCAATTCAATTTCATTAATTTCACAAACTAATTTCTGTCACTACCCAAATCACAACCTCCACATTGCACCGTTCCATTGACTGACCCCTAGCTAACTTTTTTACTTGGCCATTCTTTTTTCTTTCGATCCCCAGCACAAAGCAGATCTCTCTTTCTCTCCCGTACAGTCGAACGACCGTGTAAAATAACAAAACGTTATGGCAATAACGCGCCGTCGTTCACAAATTGAAACCTTCTACGGCGTCGCGACGGACCTTCGTTTCGTTACAATATAAGTGCCAAGCGAACACAATCGGTCTCTGGCAACCAACGTACAAGTTGCACGCTAAACAAAATTCCTGCTTTGATTTGCAGGAATTGGAAAAAATTGTTGAAAAATAATTGTAATATATTTTGTATTTTATGCACTCTTAGAAAAAGTTGTGTTGTGTTTGTTTTTGAGATACGAAGACCTTGATGGTTAAATTATAAATATAAATTTATTTATTTATAAATCTATAATTTATATATATATATATATATATATATATATATATATATATATATATATATAATAACGAACACAACAATCTAACCTAATAAAAAAAACCTTACAGAACTCGTTATATTAAAATAAAACAGCTTTAGGTTATAGTTTTTTATTAATATTTATTAATAATCGATGTTTCGACGAACTCAACGTACATCTTCATCAAGAAAAATGATACAAATGACATTTACAGTAAATAAACAGAGTATAGAAACAAAATAAATAATGATAGAAATAGAAAGAAAAAGAAAGAAAATAGAAAGTAACTAGACACTGATTTAAACAAAAAAATTTACCATTTTATTTATTTATAATAAATTTTAAAATATATTTAACTAAATACCAAATAACACTATAAAAAATTTATGTAATTTTTACATGTGATTTAAAAGTAATTTTTCATAAAAAAAAAGTGTAATATTACTTAAATTATCACAGTAAAATTATAAAATATTGTTATTTTTACTGTGAAACCCTATGTAAAATCACATAAATTTAAAATACATTTTTTACATTTCAATACAATATGGAATCGTCTTTAGCATTTTCTCCAGCTGCTTGTCTGCCATTGAGTGCAGGAACGTTTTTGAAAACATTCGATGTATGTTTTTGTCGTCGTAAATGGTTTTGAATGCCTGACATTTATTGTTATGGATTAGTTCAAATCACGTGTGTTTCCCTTCCTACCACCCTTCTCCATTCACGCCCTATGACATTATTCTATTTCTATTCTACTTGTCGACTGGAAAATTGTCCATGGATTTTCCATCTTTCATCGATTTCTATCTTTAACTTCTAACTCCAACGCTATTGTGACATTAAAATTAACTCACACTCACTGATTGTATTTTTTTGTAACTACTATGTGCCCTGATATTTCTGACCGAGACAAAACAATTTGAGTGAAACACCAAAATACCTTTCTATTCTAAGTCAGACATATACGATTATTTCTTCAAGCGTTCTAAACTAAACTAAACTAAAAATAAATAGAAATACATGCCCAAGTAACTTTAACCTTAGTAACAGTTGTAGAATAGTATGCGTATTATTTATATTTGTTAGGTGTTTTGTAAGAATTAATTTTTCCTTGGTTGAATATACAATTTCTGAGCAGCCTGAACAGTATACATTGCATTTCTTGCACTTCTTCACACCTTTTCAATAATCAAATTTAAAGTCAAGCAAAAACGAACATTGCAATTGTCAATTAATTTGACTAAATAATTTTTAATATAGTCATCAGAGATATCAAATTAATTACACGTGATCGTGTTTCTTTGGTTGAATATGCAGTTTCTGATCACCTTAGATAATGCACATTGCATTTTTTGCACTTTTTCACACATTTTCTATAATTAATTTAAAATTCAAGCGAAAATAAACAATGAAATTGTCAATTAATTTAATTTGACTTAATAATTTTTAATACCTACGTCGAAGATGAGAAATTAACTACACTTGACAATAAAATTATGAATTAACTTAACTTAACTTGACGTAATAGTATTTTCAATATGGCCACCAAAGATGTCAGATTAAATACAGTTGACGTAGTTATATTTGGTGCTATAGTAATTAACGGCTGTATAATAATGTTATTATTGTACTAGTAACATATTGACCTCTTTCTACATAGACAATATAGCAACGTAATATTAATATTATGATACGCTTGAAGAAAATAAAGTTATTTGTTAATGGTAAGATGGACTATATTGTTTTCTAGAAAAATGTAATATTCATGATAATGATTTTATATTCGAAAACTATTTTAAATTGTAATAAACAACTTGTTGCGAAAACTTTACCAATTCAATTAACCCCAAATATCTATAAACAATAGCCGTTGCAAAATCCAAAGTGATAAAAGTGGTCAAACCCTTTCTGGAACAAAGTGCTTTTACAGCAGCCAATGAACAGCCGTGAAACAGAAATAAAATGCCTAAATTCCTTTCGGTATGTAAGGTTTTGGGTGCGCCACCACCGTCACTATATTCACACGTGAAATAAGGGTTGCAATAATGGGGTGTCCTAGGCCTAGACCGGTACGGCGACATTATTTAATAACGTAATTTCGCCGTGGCGAACTGAAACTCCAATGCTGAAACTGCTGAAACTGAAACCGGAACGGGCGTTGGGTACTAGAGTTACGGGGGAAGGGGTTTAGGTTAACAGAAATTGCAATTTTAATGAAAATTATGGTTACGCTAGCCTAACCTCGAAACAGCTGTATTTTGTCTCCGAACGTAACTTATACTGGAAACATTAGATATTTGTGGTTTACAACTGAAAATATTTATATTAAAAAATGTTGTATTTAACGTAGTAAAAAATCTTTCAAAACCCATTATATTCAAATAAAACTGCTTTAGGTTAAAGTTCTGTATTAATATTTATTTATAATACAGAACTTGAACCAGTAGCAGTTTTATTTTATATAATGAGTTGTAAAAGATTTTTTTAAATGTCTACTGGTCATATTTATGCTTTTGATATTTTGTAACCAATAAAACTAAAATTACAGTTTCTTAGTTTTCTAGTCAGAATGCAAACATTCGATTATAACTGTCTTTTATGCATTTTAAACATGCGTGTAAAATATTTTTAGAATCTACTATCTAATATTTCTGTGAACTCATAGCCATACAAACGAAAATAAACAAACATTTTTCAACATCTTTTATTACGAAAACGAAAACAAAACACTGTTTTATCACATAGCTGACTGCCTGTGAGTCTATATCGCCGACTTCATATAGAGACAGCATGGTATCGTATACTATAAATAGCATCTCACGCACTATAAACGTACATGTTTTCATATGTGTGTGTGTGTGTGTGTTTAGTGGGTGGACGAGTGCGTGTGTGTGTGTGTGTATACATCTACGCACATCGTACGTGTGACGTACGAGTGAAATATCACGCGTGACGACGTGACACCTGCCGCGAAATGTGTCAGAATAACATAGCATTGGGACTGCTAGGATTGCGGTTTGCGGTTTGGACTCCTTTAGGGACATTTAAGAAGAAATGCGCTGACGAAACGTGACTTATTAGTTGAGCTGTAAAATGTCTGAGATTCTCAACTAAAATAGATCTATTCGAAAGAACAGAGAGAACGGCTTTAGGTTAAAGTTCTGCATTAATATTTATTTAAAAAACGACGTACTTCTATGATATTTACAGTAAATAAGCAGAACTTAGAAACATGTTACTAGCTAACAAAATCCGTAACTACATCATAAAAATTTATAAATACTTTATTAAAGAAAGCCAAATTTTATTTAAATCAGTGCCTCGGCCGCAAATAATTGGGCTAAACACAATAAAGATCGTCTCATTTTTTTTTAAATTATTCTTGTTTAGATTTTCATATATTGTAGCTTATAAAAATCGCTACATTATAAATGTTAATTTAAACTACAATTTCAAAAAAATCTAAGGAAATATTAAATTTAATATTTTATATTCTTAAGATAGTTTATAATCAATATTTAAACTACAGTAAATAAACTGTAGTTCTGTATTAATATTGATTAATAATCGATGTTTCGACGAACTCAACTTAGGTCTTAGAAAAAAAAGATACAACTGACAATTCAGAGCATATAAAACAGAACATAGAAACAAGTTACTACGCAACAAAATAAGTAACTAGAACCTAAAGACGTTTTATTTTAATATAATGATTTCCGAAATTTTTTGCCATATACTGTATTTCAGTTTAGTTATCTAATTTTATTTTGTTTCTTTTAATAAAACTTATTTAAAATTGTTTTGATTTTTGGTAAAAACTTCAAGTATTATGATAATAATTTTTATAAATTTTTGAAATGACCCATTTATTAAAATTTCTACCAAAAAAATAATTAATATTTATATTTAACATAAATATATTTATATACAAATATTACTCGTTGTAAACATTTTCATTTTATAACTTTACGCTGTCTAATAAATATTTGCATTTTATGAACTTGTACATAAATTTTCTTGCAAAATTGCCATAATTCGGCGCCAGACATTGAGACACAGAAAAATATTTCTATATTACAAACATCTACAACTTTTAAACTATGTATGCATTATTACCACAATATACTATTCTTCTAAGCGATTAAAACCTCGAAAAATATGCGAACTAAATTCAAAAATTTTAAGCTGAGTCGATTTAAATCGATCAGAAACGATCGTACAGTCTATGGAAAAAATATGTTTACCGATAGTGTGATTTAATAGATCGTTATTTGTGTGATTTTTACTTTGTAATATCGTTTTTCAGTTTTTATTATTCCTATTTATTATTATTTTAATTTTTAATTATATTTTCGTGAAATATTTTATTATCCTAAATTATAATCAAAGCAAAAAATAATCGATATTTAAATATAGCGCGTAATTAGAAAATAAACTTTTATATCTGTTTGTAATTGTACTTGTTATTATATATAACATAATTTTCTATTTCCCCGACTTATCTAATTTACTAATTATTATATATATATACATAGTAGTAATAATTAATTAATACATTTTTATCAACATTAATTTATATAAAAAAATAAATAAAATATGTTTGTTGTTTTTTTTTTTTGAAATCGAAAAGCAATATTATTCGACAAATTAAAAACTAAATATTTTATGATAATACAAAATGTAATTAAGTTTATTTTATTATTTATAAATTATTAAATAATTATTACCGCTCATATTTGGGCGAGCCCAGGTTCGAATCGCGCTTAGGGCATAGATGTTGATGATATCTTACATGCATTTACTGGTTTTTTATTATATTAATGTAACATATAATTTATTATAAAAAATTTAAATTTTTGTGAATATTTTAGAAAATAATTACGCAAGTTTCAATAAATAATTTAAAAAAATACTTAATTATAAAAAAAATTGTACAATTACATTTTCAGAAAATAATAATAATATTATAGATTAAATAACATTAAATTTGTAATTCATATTCGGAATAATGTTCTCTAAATTTAATTTTTTTTTTGCATCAATTATATGGAAATGTATAAAGCGCCTGAAGCTAAATGAAATTTTAATTGAAATTTGCTAGCCACAATAATTAATTATTCATTTACTATATAAATGATTACATTTTTCTTTAATTGACTTTATTGGTAAAACCATTTTTCTTTAATTATCTATACATGTTGATATTTTGCATAAAATTACTGCTATTTATAAAACAATTTATATATTTCGATATTGGCATGTCACAAAATATATGCAAATATTTTATAAATAATATACAGTATGTCCATTTTCAAAAATATATATATTTAAATAAAGATATACACGGTGTTCGTTTGGAAGTGTGTGTTTGTGTGTTTAACATTATTATTACTGCATCTAAAAATTACGTAACCTAATAATTTAAAAGCTTTTAAATTTAGTTTTATAAAGTTTAATATATTATATTAACTTCTCTGCGTGTATGTAAACTCACAAAAAATCAACAACAAAAAAAAGCACACATAATTACCAATCCATAGCCGACTGAAAATTGATTATTGCCTGTAACTCTGCGTGTGCTGTGTACTGTATCACAGTACAGTACTGAATATATTTAAATACATTAAAATGTCAAAGTGAATAGAGACTACCAAATGACATTTGGCTTTCAATCAAATACCGTACATTTATGTAAACATGACTAACTATACTATACTGTACAAATTGTAATTATTCTGTGCTACAAACAACTCGATTTTCTACCATTTTTCAAGCAAATCTAGTTTGAGGTTTTCAACTAATTATATAATGCAAAGCAAAATTAGATTACTTTTTGCCCATATATTCATTTTATTGAATATTTTACAAACCTAAAATTTATTTAATTCTTATGATAGTTGAGTACGTTCTAAATGGAAAGGAATACACCCAGATAATTTGTCTAATTTGTCATTCTAAACCGATAAGAAATTGTCCTTATCACGATTAGCAAGTCATTAACTTATACTGACTATATTGAGTTGATAAAGTGATATAATTTAAAGTGTTTCGTGTGAGCGAAAGTTTTTAAATAGTAGGAATAGAAGAGCATGTACGACAGAGTTTCAGTATAAATATGGATGAAGCTAAAGTTGCTTAGTCTGGATATAGAGATGTTTAGAGAAAGCTTATTTCAGGAGAGTGGAAAGAGTTTGTGCCACACCCTTTTGGGTACATGGCGTGATTGTGTATGTATATATGTATTAACTTAGATTTTTTATTTTCCCTCTATTTCATATTAAAACTGTAAGTGGCATTTTTGTATAATTTATAATTATATAATTATCACAGTAAAATTACAAAACGTTAAAATATAACTGCTTTTGATTAAAGTTCTGTATTAATATTTATTTAAAATCGACATTTCGACGATATGCGTTAGAATATCTTTATATTGTAAAATTTGAAGGTACTGTAATTATTGCAAGACCAATTAATATTAGCAATAGAAATTTATAAAAAAAAATAATAACATCAATCACTGTAAAAGCACTGAGTTAAATAAAATTTGGCTTTCACTAATTAAAAATTTATAAATTATATGATCTAGTTATTTATTTGTTACGTCTAGTAACTTGTTTCTATGTTTTGTTATTTACTGTAATGTCATTTATATCGTTTATCCTGATGAAGACGGACATTGATTTTCATCGAAACATCGATTTTAAATAAATTTTAATACAGAACTTTAACCTAAAGCAGTTTGATTTTAATATAAAGAGATCTGAAAGGTTTTTTTACTATGTATTAAAACCTATGTAAAGTTGCATAAATTTAAAATATATTTTTTACAAAAAAAAAAACTAACAATCAAATACACACGTTCCGTATACAAGTGTTGATTTCATGATCAGCTTAGCATGATATTTACAGAGTGTCTCTAAAATCCCACATGCAATATTTTATAATCGTAGTGTATTTAACGTATACTCGTACATCCAGAGTATATGTTTACAATTTTATAAAATTGCACGCAAAGGAATTATTTGCATTTTGCTAAAATCAACATTTACAGTGTGTGTGTATGTGTATATATGTACCATAGTTAAGGCACATGTACATACAGAAGCACTCATGCAAAAACTATTTTGTAAATGCGCTCTATCCATAAAAGAATGATGATGTTAATTTATTAAAAGATACACTGTAAATATTTGATTTACTTTTGCACTTAATCGTGATTAGATAAATCAATAATTATCCGTATTGAACAACTTGTTGTGTTATTTGTTGTTCCGCGTTGTTCATAATTAGACTGATTAACTATTAATTAATTTAATGCCTTTATTTTATTATTTCATTAAGTTTATTAGATTTTAACATAATTCGATTATTTTAATTTTAAATATTTACAATCTACTATATAACAATAAGTAAATTATTATTATTTATAACAGATTGCAGATATTGAAAATAAAAATTTTTGTTTGTTAATAATATAAATATCAATATAGAACTATAATTGATTGATATGATATAAAAAAATACAATTTTTCTTTTATATTATTTCATAATACAGTATCAAATTTGTAACAAAATGCATATCCACGCTACATTAATCTCCATTTCGAGCTTTCATTCTATAAAACAAAACACAATCACCACCCCCCCCTTCCATCAACCCTCCAACCCCCCTGCAGCACACAATAGTAAACAATTGCGCGTCGCTGACCGCTATTTATCTACCCGTCTTTCATGGCACAAAACAACGTATAGAATCGGTCGAATAGCGTAAACAAAACAGAGAGTAGGAAACAAAACAGCATCGAGGTAACTTAATATCAAGCTAATAGCATCAAATTTCTAACATTTCACAGTTTGTTTCGGCTAATTTGTCTGTATCCATATGTAACCGTATATAGATCAGTGTACATGTATTATGGATGCAAGCGCATAATAATACAGAAGATTATGGGCTTCATTTCATTTATTGTTAGGGTGCACGCTACACGGAAAACTTAACACGGCAACTCACTATATATTGCAGTCAACTTGCACATTTATTAAATATTATATACAGCTAATTCCATTTAAAAACATTGGACGCCTATTTTCTCACTGGTAATTTCTAATCAGCAAAACAGCATTATCTCGAAACTTACAGTGTCAATTCACTGACAACATTTGATATTTAATGTGAAGAGAGTCGTGCAAAGTTTGCCGCATAACTATGCTCCAAACCATCGAATGAAATGGAGCTTATGTGTATTGGTAGAAGGTGTTGGTAGAACATTTCGCAATGCGTCTGTTTGGATGTTATGGTGGAAATTAATGGTATATCAATGTCGTGCCAATAGCGTGCTAATGAAATTCGGATAGCCAGAATTAATTTGACAAATAAACGGAACGTTTATCTACTATACGTTGTATCTATCTCTTACACTGGGTTTGATAGATTTAAATTAACAAAGATTAGTTCGCTCATATTGTGTAGAATAATGGAGAAAAATTATTAACATAGTAAAAATATACAACTATATGTAAATATTATTAATTTATTTATTATATTTAAAGTGAAAATATTAAATATAAACTGTGTTATTGACTTATTTAATACTACAATAAATATTGCTTATACTCTGATATGATTCAAATTAAAGTGACAGTGTACCATTATTAAAATATTGACCATACAATCTTAAAGCTTTACAATATTATTATATTTTGTAGTATTGCAACAGTAACAATATGACTGTTTTACAAATGTCGATTTGCTGAAAAATAATATAATTAAAAATTTAATTATTAATGTTAACAGAGAATATAGTTATACTTTTAAGAGAAGGTTGGGTGTTCCTGGAATTATCCCGTATAATTTAGGTAATGGTGAACGACCATAACTTTGAAATAACAATGAATTTTTCTATAAAGAAAAATATTGTACGATATATTTTAATTAAAAAAAATACAAAACATATTACCAATTGTGCTAGCTGATTATCATCATACAAAATTATTATAAGTCCAAGTTTTGCTATCAAATTGTGTTCCTGAAACAAAATACATTTTTTTTGTCAGTTAAGATGGTTCGGATATTGAGCAAATGTTTAATAAACGTCCGGTTAAGAAATTATATAAATAAATTACTTTATCTACGGCTGCCCACAAAGTACTACACTTTCAGTAGACAGATAATAAATTCATTATTTGTAAAAATATCATAAATTTTTCTTTTTATAAATCGAAAATTGGAATTTTGTATAATGATTGATTATAGTATTTTTCATAATAAGTATAATGAAATTATTGAAAATTAATATTTTTTGCATTTAAATTTATTTTTTCTTTCTTGCCAAACCAGATGAGTTAAATAATAAAGTTACTTAGCTACTATGTAGCTAATTTTTTTCTTTATTTTATTGATTTTTTTTCAAATTTTTTTCAGAAAATTTTGAAAAAAGTTTCATTTTGAATAATTCGTTGAGAGATTTTCAAAAATTCAGTTTTTTTTTTACTAAACGATGCATCCTAGAATAATGGTTTTTTACTCAATTATAGTACTCGCTGTTCCATATTAAGTTTAATTTCTTATACCTCATAGTTTTTGAGCAAAAACGCGCAAACGGCACATGCTAGCAAACTAAAACTAAAACCAAGATATAGAACTTTTTATGCCCTATCGAAAAGTATTCTAAATATTTTTCCGAATTTAACTCGAGAAAAAAGTATATAGCAATTTATCGAAATTGCATGTTAAACGCCCATACGAACTTGACAAACGAACACCCGGTATGTATAACTTTGATCAAGTTTTATGTAAATCAATAACATACATAAAAAATTAAAAATGTTAGTTTTACCTCTTCGGCTGCTCTGTAGGAATAATAATATAAGTATAACGATATGTAATTATAAAATATCGCAAGTATACCGAAAACCATTGGATTAAATGTTTCAATAGGTCTAACAAATAAATGTGTAAAAAGCATTATATATTGTAAAGTATTTATCAATATAATGATGGTTATAATAGTGCTAAAAGTTTGCATTACGAGTGTGAGGTATCGGTATACATTAAAATGAACTTCACAAATCTCATTAATAGTATCAAACGGACAATCGTAAGTTTGGAGATTTTTCAACACTTTATACATTTGTTTATATCGATCTCGCATAATACCAGCCAATATAAATATAATTGTAGTTACTGCTATTCGTGACAATGTTGCGAATAATATTGTCATAATATCCAATATAGCATTGTACTTATTCTCGTACATGTAGAATAAAGAAATCATCATTAATAATATAAATACTGTATGAATCAGTCCAAAGTTGCTCCATTTCTGGTAACTGATTTTTATTGTGTATTTCCTTAGTGGTTTGTCGATATTTTTTTCTAAAAGACCTAAAACTTCAAAGTTAAGTTTTCTATGCAGAGAGTATAAAGCTATAATTAATAATGTTGCAAAACAACTCGAGCCATATAAAAAAATCAACGCATAGTATGAAAATTGATCTGTAACTTGTATTGTTTGCAATTTTAACCAATGCAACCACAATGTTATAGCAAAAAAACCTGCAACAAAATGTACAAGTTAAAATCTTTAACGTTTTTGCTATTACTAAATATTTTTTGAATATTTCATGAGCGTACATTGTAATCTTCAGGCTTTCACAGCCGGTATCCACTGAATTTATAGAATTTTCTGGGCTAGTATGCCGCTTTCGATCTGTCGTCGTTGCACACGTTTCGCCATATATCGTAAATATATATGGCAACAAGTTTGACGACGAAGATAGATCGACCACGGCATACCAGCCCAGAAAATTCTATAAATTCAATGAATACAATATGTTTATAACATTTATGTGTTTGTAAGAGATGTTAAAACTTATACTATTGAATTTCTTACCAGTAATATATAGAAAATTCAATATTTTCCTGTCTTCTGAATATACTTTTGGTTTATTTTTCGAAAATTTAAATCGCATGACATTAAATCCTGATAAAGTTAGAATCGGACAAAAACAATAAGCCAGTTCCGAAAAAGTTTTAGGACCATGTTTCCATAGTCTGAAATACAATGTTAAGTATTTCAAATATCTGTCTACTGTCTTTCGCATTTTGGTTAAGACTGATTGATATACATAACATCAAAATAGAAATAAAATAAAAAATTATCAATAATGGTAATTATTATATATTGATTTACATCAGACAATTATATATATATAATATATATATATATATATATATATATATATATATAATTTTAGACTAATTAATTTATTAATAATTTAGTTCACTACACAAATTATTAAGCTATAATTATTTAAAGCAAAATAAAAACATAGAAATTCTTAATTTGATGAGGCAATTCTTTTTTAATAAAAATAAAATAGAAAGGCCACTAAATAACATATAATTGAAGAAAATATAGATTTCTAATTTTACCAAAATTGATATTACACTTTTTTTTTCAAATAAATTTTTTCGAAATTCGAAAGATATGTGATTTGATGTTATTTTTTTTAGAGTGTATGTTGAAAGATCTATCTAAATAAAATAAAAGATAACAATTTTTTACCTAGATAAATTCCAATATTGGTTACTTAACAACACTAATCTATATCAACTCTAGTACTTGAAATTCCCAAAAATGTTATGACATTTTCCTCTCCATTAGTTTCCATATTCGCAAGCAAACACAGCAAGAGTAAAGTAGGCATTGGAGACAAAAGACAGCACAAACACAAAATGACATAACATATAAATATATATCGTTACGTGAGCGGACATTAGCAAAAGCTGGTTCATCGCGAAATGGATCAGATCAGATCGACAATGTCGAGCCATTGAAAAATATTTTATTTTCCATCGAAATAGTTATGAGAATAAGCGTGCGTGCATCGGGTAAATGTAGTAGGTAAACTGATATTGGAAAAACTTAAAAGTACCCCGGACATTATATTCAATGTAAACGGTTATAGACCATTTCCATTCGATCTGCCCGGCACGGCATACCATCTTAACACGCTCGAGCAGCTTAAAGGTTTTATACTTTATTATCAATCGATGGATTATGTGTTTTATTTATTTTAAAGATTAAATAATGAGAGTGTTGTAGATAAATGTAAAATAATAAATATGAAACATAATAAAAATTTATAATTTACTAATAATTCTTTCAAGATGTCAAATTAAATACACTTGACGGTGTTTCTTTGGTTGAAAATGCAGTTTCTGATCACCTTGGATAGTGCACATTGCATTTCTTGCATTTTTGCTCATATTTTCAATAATCAAATTAAACATACAAATGAGTAGATAAAGTGGTATGATTGAAAGAGTGGTTTGCGTAAGCGCAAGTAGTTTTCAAGTCGTAGAAATAGAAGATCATGTAGATATATGACAGAGTGTCAGTATGAATGTGAATGAAACTAAAGTTGCTTGCCTGGATATGGATGTTTGGAGAAAACTAATTTCGGGATAGTGAAAAGAGTTTTTGGTTTTTCTTCAAGCGTATTATAATATTAATATTACGGTATCATATTGCCCATATATGTAGAAAGACGTCATTATGTTACTAATACAATAATAATATTATTATAATATATAACAGTTAATTACTACACATGGTCAAGTGTATTTGATCTGATATCTTTGACGGTCATACTAAAAACTATTACGTCAAATTAAGTTAAGTTATGGTTATGTTAAGTTAAGTGCATTGTATGTTTTCGCTTCTGTTTTAATTTGATTATTGAAAATGTGTAAAGAAGTGCAAGAAATGCAATTTGCACCATTCAAGGTGGTCAAAAACTGCATATTTAACCACAATAATACGGTCAAGTATATTTAATTTTACATCTTCGACGACTACACTAAAAATTATTAAGTCAAGTTAAGTTAACTGACATTTGCAATGTTTATTTTCGCTTCTAATTTGAATTTGATTATTAAAAATGTATGAAGAAGTGCAAGAAATGCAATGTATACCGCCAAGAATTGTCAGAAATTGTATATTCGACCATAGAAAGATTAATTCTCACAAGTCATGTAACAAATATATAAATAATATATACATATACTATTAGCAACTGATTAAGATTAAATAGCATGCATTTTTATTAATTTTTAGTTTAGTGTTTCATAAATGTCTGACTCGGAATAGAAAGGTCTTTTTTTGCTTCTGGGCGCAACACAATAAACATCGTTCTCTACTCCTCGTAATATAATATACTATTATTTATTTTCTACTAAGCATTATGTTTAAATTTAATAGCTATTAATTTTTAATGACCTATAATTAATCTGTTAAAAGGGGATAATTGAAATAAAATTTGCCGGAGACCAAAAATAATGATTTTGCAGTGTCAAAGTAAATGATCCAAAATAATGTGTATGAAGCGCGAGCGTAGAATGGTTTATTTGCATAGAGCTATTTTCATATGTAAATTATATTCTGATAAAGGCATACAACAACCATTCTGTAGTGTTGTTGGTGCACAAATGTTTAACAGCCCCCAACATAATAGATTTAATTACGTAAACAAAATTAGATGTATTTATTGTTTGGCAGTTGTATTCTCTTTTTAATAACACTTTACAGATATTTACTACTGCGTTCTTTGTATCATTGATGAGTAGATATATAAAGTTTTTTCATTATGGAAAATTCATCTAAGTAAAAACAATATATATAGTTTCATTATCGTAAGTTCCGTTATAGTCATCCGAAAAAGTAATAATCAGCCATTAGAATTATATCAATTATATGTTAGAGAAAAAAAACCTATTAATATTATTTTATTAATAATAACGATCAATTATTAATTTTATTTTACAAATTTGAACAAAATATTTTTAAAAACTTCACTGTAAAAAAATAGTGAAATTACAAAAAAATAGTAGAAAAATTTTACTAAAAAAAACTGTAATTTTATTTTACCATAAATATTTTGTTCAGTAATTATACCTAGAAATATGTATCATAGTGTCTCATGATTTGTAAGTAAAATAAAAAATAAAATACGTTTTTAATATTAAACTTAATAAAAGCAACAATATTTTCGTTGTGTTGGTCTAAAAATATTCAAATTTACTAAAAATAATTGAAAGAGAGATGTCGTTGAAATAAACTGAGAGTGTGGACAGGAGAATCTAAACATCTATCATTCTTAAATGAGTGACAGATTACCTTGAAATTGCGTGTTAAAAACTTGATGAGCGCGCAGCACATCCGCTACTAATTGTTTTATTTATATTTTAGCTTAATTGTTGTATGTAAATGTTTTATAATTAATGTTAATTCAAAAATGACAAATCAGTAATCAAAACTAAAACTGTGTTATTTAACTAGATAAAAAAAAATTTCAATTCTACCTGAAAAATTAAAAATACATCAAGTTATTTAATATTAAAACTATAACAGTCAAATTTATAGAACTTTCTGGGCTGGTATGCCGTGGCGAATCTATTCTCGTCGCAGATGTTTCGCCATACATCGTAGATGGGCATCCTCACTGCATGGTCATATAAAATAATTAAATGATTTTAGTGTATTAAATCATTGTTATTTGTTAATATCTAAGTAATCCTAATGATAATTTCTCGAAATTCATATCGAGAAAAAAATATTTAGAATATATTCATACGTCTTTATCAAAAAAAAAAATACAAATAACATTTATAATAAATAAACAGAACATAGAAACAAGTTATCAGTTAACAAAATAAGTAACTAGATCATGAAATTTATAAATTTTTAATTACACGAAGCCAAATTTTGTTTAAATCAGTGCCACTTCACAATGATTAATATTATTTTTTTTTATAAATAATAGGCAACCGTACGTCAGTGGTAGCGTGTGTTGGACTCGAACACTAAATGTTTCTGGTTCGCGCGGCGCTCACACCAGAAATTAAACTAAATATTATTTCTGGCATTAAAACTTTATGCCACTGAACTGATATCGGCTGGATTTGAGTAGTTCGAAACCTATATAAGCTGTAAGTCCTTTGTTTGGCTGTGGGCTAACAACCAGCACCAGTGACAATTCAAAAAAAAATTGTTAAGAAACTATATGTTCATTTTCTCGAGCACGTAGCCCCATATTCCACCTAGGAATTACGAAAACTTGTTTTTTTTTATCTAGTAACTTGTTTCTATGTTCTGTTTATTTACTGTAAATGTCATTTGTATCTTTTTTATTTGATGACGCGTACGTTGAGTACGTTGATTATTAATAAATGAGTTAACAAATAAAGTACACTTAACTGAAATATAAACTACCGCTTTCCGATAAATTCGAATAGTCAGCAAACACAATAAAACTCACAAGCAACCATATTACTACAAGTACAATTAAAAAAACAACAAAAAAACTTTCTTAATTGTTATCGCAGTAAACAAATCGGAGGAGCGTAATTAACGAAAAACAAGTGGGACAGCAACGAAAGGAAAAACGAAAAAGAAAATCTCATCCGTTTGTATTTCTCATCCAGTTTTCCACTTTTCGCGTTCTAATTTCCTAATTTAGCGACGCGTTCCAAGCACAACACAAAACAAAAATAAAAATGACAAATCCCACCCCCTCGCAAACTTTTCTTTGTCGCAGCATTTCGATCGCACTGAATCGAATCGAAATTGAAACGTACTTTAATAAAATCAGTGCTGGTGTCCTCTGTTGTTAGTACAAAAGAAGCTGATTAATGAAACTTGGCCTGCTTGGATACTGATACAAGGATGCGGATTGATTCAATCTGGAAGATAACAATAAAAAAAAAGCGGAGGTGGATTGCAATTTGGTTCAGTTTCAATCATACGGATTGGGTTAACGTCTTTGTATCGTCAGAAGAACGGTTACGTTATGTAGTATAAAATTAGTACCATTGTACTGGAATTAGTTTCATTTTTAACGGGAAATGATTTTTGTTGTTCCATTCGTAATAAAATGTTTGTCGAATAAAGATATTCTAGTTTTTTATTATTTATATTAATTTGTTTCTTTAAACTTATCATTAATATTATTAATAATTGACGTACGATTATTAATACAGAACTCTAAGTATATTGTTAAAACTACTCTGATAAACAAGTACAATTATTCGATGATAGATTTTCTGGAAATACTTCGTAATTACTAGAATCAATAAAAGGACATTAGCATCATACAATCGTAGTATAATTCAACATGGAAAACAAGAAAACTAGCCTAGAATCATGCTAGTACGTTGCGCGTAAATTATATATACGAAGAGGGTTAGATTAATTATTTTTAATTGGCGTCGAATAAGGACAGGGCGCCACGTAGCGGGCGGTTTTCGTTGTTTTCCGTTTATTTCCAGTCTTTGTTTTAGGTTAGGTTAGGGGGTCGGGAACGTATTTTAATTGCTAACTTAACACGAATTATACGCTTTTTTATTTTATTAGTTAGTCGATGTAAATAGAAATGATAGATGTTTTTTTGCTGATAATTGATACGTTGTTGTTATTTATTTAAAGTTTTTATTTTTATTGTAGTTTTTATAAAATATGTAAACTATTTTAACTAAATTGATATTAAATAAAATAAATTTTCAGTTATTAATAAATATTAATACAAAACTACAAACTAAAACCGTCTTATTTTAATATAATGAGTTCTAAAAGATTTTTTTACTATGTTAAAATACTTAGCTTTTTTATGTTTATTTATTTTATTTCCATTCTTTTTTGCATTTATGTAAATGCTATTTAAATGAATCGGTAATGTGTGTTGCAGCATGGTTCTACCACACCAACTGAGCTACATGTATGCAGCTACACAAGTATACTACTAGTGTAATTTAAAAGTGAGCTTTTAACAGAAATATAAAGCCCCGTACCACTTTCTGCATGCCTAATTTGCTCGCAAAACACTAAATAGGGCCGAGCCATTAAAGTCAACAAGATAAATTTGTGGCAACAATTTTAATGTTTTCGACGTTTTATTCAGTGCGGCGGGGCACTGTCCTCTCTCGCACTCGTACAGTTCTCTGGCCAAATCGCCATAGCGCGTGTAGCGTGAGTTTTTAGTCTACATGGTTTTGTACACTTTTCTGACAAAAAAAAACTACATTAATCTAACTCTATCGATTTTTGTTGACAACGTAAAATGGAAAACGCTGGCTGTTCATTTTATAGAAACAAAGTTGTGTTTTGCGCGAATTTGTAAACTAATCTGTGTAGTAACTTTCTCTGTTAATTTTTTTAGAAATTATGTGTACACTTTTTGCTATAAAAATAACAAATAATACAAATTTATAATAAAAAGGCTTTAGGATTTAGTTCTGTATTAATTTAATGAAAAATCGACGTTTCGACGTACTCTTCGTATATATATATATATATATATATATATATATATATATATATATCAGAGTATTTCAAATATAAGCATGAAATAATTATTAAACTGAAAATGAAAAAACACATATCACCTCAGTTTAATAATTATTTCATGCTTATATTTGAAATACTCTGATATTGTTTCATTACAACCATTAATTCTCACTTATATATATATATATATATATATATATATATATATATATATATATATATATATACAGGGTGTAACAGAATAACTATTCCTAATTTTAACTGAAGTATCCTGGGCTCAGAATATAAAGATTTAATGCAAATCACTGAGATAAAATGTGGCTCCTTACTGAGCTACAGGGTGTTTTATATAAAAATTTAAAAACGATTTTTGCCCAGTACTTTAAAACTATTTGACGTATCCTTATCATACTTGGCAGGAAATGTAGGTACCGTACACCATACTAAATTATGTTAAATAAAAGTTTCTCGCTACTGCCAGTGGCGTACAACAGGGGCAAGTGAGAGGTTGATCCTTCCTAAATTATACGCCACTGGCGGAATTGTCATTTTAGCACAATTTTTCGATTCTCCAATACTTGCTGTGTAAAAAACATACTCTTTCTTTGTAACGATAAAGTCACTGTTTTTCGAGATATTTAAAGTTAAACATAAGCTGCACCCTTGGGATTTTTTCAAAATTTGCTCAAAAAAATCTGAAAAAATTCAGAAAAATAGAGAAAAAAATTAGCTACATAATAACTAAGTAACATTTTTCTCTAACTCATTCTGATTTGGCTGTAAAAATTGTTGAAAATAAAAAAATAAAATGCAAAAAATATTAATTTTCAATAATTTTTCCAGCCAAACCAGAATGAGTTAGAGAAAAAGTTACTTAGATATTATGTAGCTAATTTTTTTCTCTATTTTACTGAATTTTTTCAGATTTTTTTGAGCAAATTTTGAAAAAATCCCAAGGGTGCAGCTTATGTTTAACTTTAAATATCTCGAAAAACAGTGACTTTATCGTTACAAAGAAAGAGTATGTTTTTTACACAGCAAGTATTGGAGAATCGAAAAATTGTGCTAAAATGATAATTCCGCCAGTGGCGTAGAATTTAGGAAGGATTAACCTCTCACTTGCCTCTGTTGTACGCCACTGGCAGTAACCAGAAACTTTTATTTAACATAATTTAGTATGGTGTACGGTACCTACATTTCCTGCCAAGTATGATAAGGATACGTCAAATAGTTTTAAAGTATTGGGCAAAAATCGTTTTTAAATTTTTATATTAAACAGCCTGTAGCTCAGTAAGGAGCCACATTTTATCTCAGTGATTTGCATTAAATCTTCATATTCTGAGCCCAGGATATTCCAGTTAAAATTAGGAATAGTTATTCTGTTACACCCTGTATATATATATCATTAGAAAAAATTGTACAAATGATATATACAATAAATAAACATAGCATAACATATCTAGATTATAAAATTTATAAATTTTATTTAAAACAGTTACTTTATAAATTTCTATTGCTTTTCTTATCATCAATCTGCTGTTAATATTGATGAGTCTTGTAAAGACAAACTTAAATTTTCAAATAAAATACTTTGATTTGATTTTAACATAACACTGTTTTGTTTTTACCGCTAGAGGCACTGAATTCTTGCTGATATACTATCACGTCACGACGAGCAAATTCAAATTTGACATTCAAGATAAAATGTATTTTCTAGTATATTATAAATAATTTTGCTTTGAAACATACATTTACGTAGTTATTTTAATGTATATTTTGATTTAAAAAACCGCTGAGAATTTTGTTGTATAATCTTAATTATAATCTTAACATTTTTATAACGATTAAACTATGGAACAAATTCGAATTATTCAAAGTAGAACAGAAATATTCTCACTTAGAATCAAGCTTAAAAACTCGTTTGCACCGAATAAGAGTTAAGTAATGTAATGAACACGTTAAGAATTTAAATTTGTGTAAACTGTTCCAGGGATTATTGGATTATCTAGTACGATTTACTAAAGAGTTTTATTTTGTATCTTTGCATTTTATTACTAAAGTTCTTCTTTTTAAAACATCCTTTATTTGATTGTTTTTCTAAAAAACACTTAGATTTTAGTATGCTATGACATAAAAGTTGTTGTAAATTTTTAAAAATATTTATTTAAAAAATATAAAATATACATTAACATAACTACGTAAATATATGTTTTAGAGCAAAATTACTTATAATAAATAAGAAAATAAATTTTAAAGTTGTATCAGTTTTATTTTTTTGATAAAGACAAGAGTTGACTTTCGTCGAAACGTCGGTTATAAATAAATTTTGATACAGAACTTGAATCTAAAACAGTTTTTTTTTTTAATGTTTTTGAATTTAAATCTATAATTAATTTATAAATTTTAAAATATAAAATTTGTCTTTAATAGCGTTTAATTTTTAGTTTTTGTTGTTATTTAAAAAATACTTAGCAAAATTACAGTGCAATTACTACATTTATTTAAAAAAATCTATGTAACACATTACATATTCAATATATATTTTTCCAAAAAACTTGCATGTTGTAATTGCAAACATGTAAAGTCAAAGTAAATATTAACTTTAGCAATGAAGTAAGAATATGATTTACATGTATGCGTATTCATTTTCATGTCTTGAGTAATAAAATAAATATATAAACAAATGCATAACGTATTTTTAGAGTATAACAAACATCATTAAGTTGAAATCTAGGTCATAGTTCATTCGCAAGTTAAATATATTATGAGTTTTATTCACATATGTTGCTATTAAAATATTTACTTGTAAAACTGTTAATAATATTTATTTTTGTATTAATTTTTGTTTCTGTTTTTAAACAAATTTATATATATATCAAAACATAAAAAAATATAACATCGCGAACTATAAAAACGTTCAGTATCTGACAGCCAGAACAAATATTTTAATTTCCACTTAATCGCAGTGAACTAATATGTAATTAAAAAATTTAATAAATTTGGAAAAATGTATTGGCCTTGCCGAGATTCAAACCTGGGACCCCTTGCTTTTGCGGCAAACGTCCTATCAATTGCACCACAAGCTTACGATGAAACAAACACATATTTCCAATTATATTGAGTCACGATTAAGTCGTGCGTTAACCTGATCAGCTTTATCACAGTAATATGATATTAAAGCCAAGCCAGCCAGAATCGGCCAATGGCGTATATAGCAGATTACGGAACAGAGATTTTCATTCTGTCACCAAGCATTGAGGATACCATCTTCAATGTATGACAAAACGTCTGCGATAAGGATAGATCGACCACGGAATACCAGCCCTGTCATGAAAGCCTAAAGTTTACTATATCCATATCCAATTTGAAACCAAACTATTACAGAACAAGATATTTAATTTCAAGCATCCACAATAAAAATGAAACTCTCAACCGCCCACTCGAGTTAATTACCGGTTGTACGTCACACCCCCGTTGTTACCGGTTCGGTGAGCCGTCAACCCGAGGGCTAACATTATGAGCGTGAAGTGTCGCGTGATGCATGCGTGCTCGCACGCGTGAATGGAGCTAAACAAATAAAGTCTCTCTCTCTCTCGTCCCGCACTGATGTAGCAAACACCACGCCACGGCCGTTGCCGTTACGTTTGAATAATGAGCAGTGATAAGAGAATGATAACGTCACTGATAAGCTTTGCACACTTCATCGCTTCGCTGGGTGGATAGCGATACGTCTGTCCCTTGTTACGTGATTGCGATTATGTATGCGTGATGATTGTTTCGTATCACTTTTGATAATTTGGTGAAAAGTTGTTGCTGTCATAAACTTGATGAAATTATTGCTGTTTTGTAGATTTATTCATTTATGAGAAAAAATTGATAATATAAAGATAATGAAATTGTATCGAATCTATACGAAATATCAGAGCAAGGACTATGAAGTTATTTAAGTTGTAGATACGCGATCGAACTGAATCTCGAGATTGCCACGTGGCCATTATATTTTCGTTATACTTAAAATATTGTAATATTTGAAATATTGATATATGTATATATATAATAACCTGATATAAATCAATATAATATATATATATATATATCTAAATATAATCAAATTACCATTACATTATCATATAATATCCTGATGAAACAAATATAATAATTACCATTATAATATACTATTTATAAAATTATTTATTTTTTTCTGTTTTTCTTTTTTATGTATACCAGTCTTAATCAAAATGCGAAACACATTAGACAGATATTTGAAATATTTAATATTGTTTTTCAGAATATGGAAACATGGTCCGAAAACTGCTTCGGAAGGGCTCTTAACTTTTTTTCCGATTCTAACTTTAACAGGATTTAATGTCATGCGATTTAAATTTCCGAAAAACAAACCAAAAGCATATCCAGAAGATAGAAAAATATTAAATTTTCTATATATTACAGGTAAGATATGCAACAGAATACGTTTTAAAATCTTATTTTAAACTTGATTTGAACTTCTACATTTTGTTGCAGGAATTTTTGCCATAATACTCTGGTTTCATTGGTTGAAATTGCAAACAGTACAAGTTACAGATCAATTTTCATACTATGCGTTGATTTTTACATATGGCTCGAGTTGTTTTGCAACATTAACAATAGTAGCTTTATACTCTCTACATCGAAAACTCAACTTTGAATTTTTACAAGTTTTAGAAGAAAATGTCGACAAACCACTAAGCAAATACAATATAAAAATCAATTACCATAAATGGAGCATTTTCGGATTGATTCATACGGCATTCATGATGATAATAATAATCGCTGTATTGTATATATATGAGAATAAATACAATGCAATACTGGATATTACGACAATATTATTGACAACATTGTTACGAATAATACCAACTACAATTTTATTTATATTGACTGGCGTTAGTCGTGATCGATATAAACAAATATATAAAGTGTTAAAAAATCTGAAAACTTACAATTGTCCGATTCATACTATTAATGAGATTTGTGAAGTTCATTTTCATTTGTACCGATGCGTCGGAATCGCAGCACAAAATTATAGCTCTATTATAACTATCATTATATTGATAAATACTTCACAATATATAATACTTTTTACACATTTACTTGTGAGACCTATTGAAACATTTAATCCAATTGTTTTCGGTATACTTGTTTTATTTTATAATTATATATCGCTATATTTATATTATCAAACCTACAGTCTAGGCCGAAGAGGTAAAACTAACAATTTTAGCTTCTTTTTTTATTGACTTAAATAAACATTTTATCAAAGTAACACATAGTTTTTTTATGGTTCTTATTGCATAAAAATGCAAAATACTACGAATTTGTAGTGGGTTTTTGTTTACACACAAAACTAATTTCATTATACTTATTATAAAAAGTAAAATATAATACAAAATACAAAATTCCAATTTTCGATTTATAAAAAAAAAAGAAATTGTTTTTTGTTACTAAATTTATATAATTTTTTAAACAACAATATTTATAGTATTTCTATAAATAATAAATTTATTATTATTGTTTTGTTTAACTGACAAAAAATGCATTTTATTTCAGGAACATAATTTGATGGCAAAACTTGGACTTATAATAATTTTGTATGACGATAACCAACTAGCACAATTGGTAACATGTTTCTTTAAGTTAAAATATATGATATAATTGTTATTTTTTTTTATAGAAAAATTCATTATTACTTCAAAGCTATGGTCGTTGTCACTTACCTAAAATATATGGGATAATTCCAGGAACACCCAGTATTCTCTTAAAAGTATTTCTATATTCTCTGTTAATATTAATAAATAAATTTTTAATTATATTATTTTTCAGCAAATCGACATTTGTAAAACAGTTATATTGTTATTGTTGCAATACTACAAAATATAATAATATTGTAAAACTTAAGATTGTATGATCACTATCACTTTAATTTTAATCATATTTGAGTGTATTAGCAATATTTATTGTAGTACAAAATATGCAAATAATATAATATAATATTTTGTAAAATTTAAAATTTCACCTGTAATTCAAGTATGTCACAATAACAGAAGTGTTCTATTTAAAATTCAATAGTTGATATTATTTTGTGTCCACCCTTATTCTTAGTTTATAGCTGATAAATTTTACAACATATATGAGGCGTATAGATGCAAAACTCACTATTCGACAAAAAGTGAAAAATGAGATTTTGCGCGATTTGGACGTAGAATTTTACAAGGAATACGATATTTAGGTTAGTTAGAAAAAAAACTCAGTATTTAATATGAGAAACACTCTTTAAAGTTTAGTGTTGGATGCAAAACTCACTACTTGCGTTGATAGTTTAGATTCAAAAGTAACTGTTTGCTTTCCACCAATAAAAATTTTATTGGTGGAAAGCAAACAGTTACTTTGTATGAATTAATGATGTATAAAACCAATGATTCACGATTTTAAATAAGTATTGCCATCTAGTAACAAGATTTTATCATCAAAATACAATTACAGTTAGCTATAACAGTTTTTTTGTAAATATCTCAGAACTTAAAATTTGCAAATAGTGAGTTTTGCATCTATACGACTCATATTTATGAAAAGTGAAGTGACATATATTGTTATATATATTATATATATATATATATATATATATATATATATATATATATATATATATATTTATACTTAAAATATTGTAATAGTTGAAATACTGATTGATTGATTGATTGATATATATATATATATATATATATATATATATATAATTACCTGATATAAATCAATATAATATATATATATAAATATAATCAATTACCATTATATTACCATATAATACCCTGATGCAAAACAAATATAATAATTACCATTATAATATACTATTTATAAAATTATTTATTTTATTTCTGTTTTTCCTTTTTATGTATACCAGTCTTAATCAAAATGCGAAACACATTAAACAGATATTTGAAATATTTAATATTGTTTTTCAGATTATGGAAACATGGTCCGAAAACTGCTTCGGAAGCGCTTTTAAGTTATCTTCCGATTCTAACTTTAACAGGATTTAATGTCATGCGATTTAAATTTCCGAAAAACAAACCAAAAGCATATTCAGAAGATAGAAAAATATTAAATTTTCTATATATTACAGGTAAGAAATGCAACAGAATACGTTTGAAAATCTTCCACATAAATAAAAATATTTTAAACTTGTATACTCATTGAAATTAAAGAAAAATATTATTAGCAAAAATAGTAAAAAAGTTAAAGATTTAAACTTGTACATTTTGTTGCAGGTATTTTTGCCATAATATTCTGGTTTCATTGGTTGAAATTGCAAACAGTACAAGTTACAGATCAATTTTCATACTATGCGTTGATTTTTACATTCGGCTCGAGTTGTTTTGCAACATTATCAATATTAGCTTTATTCTCTCTGCATCGAAAACTCAACTTCGAATTTTTAAAAGTTTTAGAAGAAAATATCGACAAACCACTAAGAAAATACAATATAAAAATCAATTACCGTAAATGGAGCATTTTCGGATTGATTCATACGGCATTCATGATGATAATAATAATCGCTGTATTCTATATATATGAGAATAAATACAATGCAATACTGGATATTATGACAATATTATTGACAACATTGTTACGAATAATACCAACTACATTTTTATTTATATTGACTGGCATTGTTCGTGATCGATATAAACAAATATATAAAGTGTTAAAAAATCTAGAAACTTACGATTGTCCGATTCATACTATTAATGAGATTTGTGAAGTTCATTTTCATTTGTACCGTTGCACTGTAATTGCAATACAAAATTTTAGCACTATTTTAACTATCATTATATTGATAAATACTTCACAATATATAATGCTTTTTACACATTTACTTGTGAGACCTATTGAAACATTTAATCCAATTGTTTTCGGTATACTTGTTTTATTTTATAATTATATATCGCTATATTTATATTATCAAACCTACAGTCTAGGCCGAAGAGGTAAAACTAACAATTTTAGCTTCTTTTTTTATTGACTTAAATAAACATTTTATCAAAGTAACACATAGTTTTTTTATGGTTCTTATTGCATAAAAATGCAAAATACTACGAATTTGTAGTGGGTTTTTGTTTACACACAAAACTAATTTCATTATACTTATTATAAAAAGTAAAATATAATACAAAATACAAAATTCCAATTTTCGATTTATAAAAAAAAAAGAAATTGTTTTTTGTTACTAAATTTATATAACTTTTTAAACAACAATATTTATAGTATTTCTACAAATAATAAATTTATTATTATTGTTTTTTTTAACTGACAAAAAATGCATTTTATTTCAGGAACATAATTTGATGGCAAAACTTGGACTTATAATAATTTTGTATGACGATAACCAACTAGCACAATTGGTAATATGTTTTTTTAAGTTAAAATATATAATATAATTGTTATTTTTTTTTATAGAAAAATTCATTATTACTCCAAAGCTATGGTCGTTGTCACTTACCTAAAATATACGGGATAATTCCAGGAACACCCAGCATTCTCTTAAAAGTATTACTATATTCTCCGTTAATATTAATAATTAAATTTTTAATTATATTATTTTTCAGCAAATCGACGTTTGTAAAACAGTTATATTATTATTGTTGCAATACTACAAAATATAATAATATTGTAAAACTTAAGATTGTATGGTCAATATCACTGTATTTCACCTGTAATTCAAGTATGTCATAATATCAAAAGTGTTCTATTTAAAATTCAATAGTTGATATTATTTTATGTCCACCCTTATTCTTAGTTTATAGCTGATAAATTTTATAACATATATTTATGAAAATTGAAGTGAGATATATTTTTCTGTTATTAAAGATCACATCATACTTTTGTTACGAATATTATATTTGGTTTTGATGAAAAATGTGATCTAAATAATATTTATGAAAATTTTTTATATCAAAACATAATCTGAAAATAAAACTTGAACTACTAACGTTTTTTTCAATAAAAATAATCACATTGTACAAATTACAATTAAATTTTTATTATATATTTATTTATTATATAAATTATTACCATTTTTTTATAGAAAATTTTATTATTACTTCAAAGTTTTAAGTGTCATTTGTTAATTAAAATAAAACTGCTTCAGGTTGAAGTTCTGTATTAATATTTATTAATCGATGTTTTGACGAACTCCATGTCCGTCTTCATCAGGAAAAATGATACAAATTATTCAGTTGACTTGAATTTTTATGGTGTTCTATCGAATATGATTTTTTGAATGATTTTTCACTCAATTCTAAAAAATAGCTATAGTTTCACTATAAAGATTCATCTTTATGGTGTTATATTTATTTTTAACAGTTTTGTAATGTCGCCATGATTATAATTCATTCATTATATTCATGAATATTATAGTTTTTGTTAAAAATATTTAATTAAAACGTTAAATAGACAAATTACTAATATTTTTTAACCACGGTTATGAAAGTTTATAACATATATGCGTCGAAAATAGCGAGCAATTAATAATCTACAAAAGCAGAACGTTCTTTCCGTGGGTGGCTTTTATACTATACCGTTTACTCCTCATTTTATACTTTCCAGCTAGGTTGTTCTTGTAGCTTGTATATCTGTAGCTAGACAACCAGTTTAACGCAGAATAAGCCTCGCCTACACAGGCAAAAACCGCCACAGCTAACCACACTGTAATCTTCATATGCCATACGTGTAATTTTAACAGCGTTAATTAAATTTCTTGTTCAAATTTTAGATGCTGATATATATCTGGATGTAGCGTGTTTTTGTTTCTATTGAAAAATACTTTACACATTTTTCGCTAAAACTTATAATTTCAGAGACATGAATTTAGAAATTTTGAGATGTATTTTGCGTTATATTTACGGTAATAAATTTCTAAGAAATCTAACCAGTACTATCTTATGTAGCGTGTTTTTCTCTATCGAAACTTATTCTGTACATTCTGTATTAATTTTTATCAGACTTATTGTTAGCAATATTAACAGTAAATTGACAAGAGAAGCAATAGAAATTTATAAAGAAAATAATTACATCCATCAGTGTGACTAGAAACTGATTTAAATAAAATTTGGCTTCCATTAATTAAAAATTTATAAATATTTTATAATCTAGTTACTCATTAGTAACTTATTTCTATGTTTTATGTAAAATTATCGATTTTAGCCTTACTAAGAAAATTATTTTTTTTACGGACACTCTAATATATATATATATATATATATATATATATATATATATATATATATATATATATATATATATATATATATATATATATGATCTATATAATTTGCAATCGACATATATAATACAGAAGCATTTACTCGTACTAGTACAGGGGTAGGTATGGCGTAAAAAGGGCCCTGCTAACCCTTAGCTTCCAGTTCAAGTGTCGTGTGCATGGGCGGCAGGACTCGCGAGACCTTTACGGCAGGAGAGGAGGTTAGTCTGGTGGCAGCAGCGCAGCGCAGCGCCCTACTACCGCAACAGCTAGTCGAGCGGAAATCATTTCGGGATTATTCGAAGATATACGACGGGGATAATGGATTATGTGCGCAAGATAGACCCGGGGACATTGTATTATCTGCCTTTTTGGGGCATTAGGTTTCCGCGCTACGGCCATGGCCATTGCGACAGCGAGCAGCGTTTGCCTACGAGGAAATCATGGAAATTGAGAAATGGTTGATGCCCCCTTGCCTTACTCGGTTCTGTTCTGCTTTGCTTAGGTTAGGTTTCTATTGGGAAGTGTTATTGTATTGTGCGCTGAATTTGATGGGTACAATAGATGTGGGGTTTTGTTAGACTAGGTTAAGGTATTGGTAGGTAATTTTATTGGAATAGTGTGTAACTTAAATGATTTACAATGCTCTAGTGTTTATTATTTACTAAATCATTGATCCTGCTCGATTCGCATGCTTGCATCTACCGTTTACTGTTGCGTCAGTATTTGTTTTATTATTCACTTCGTAGTTACATGTTATGTAAATGGCAAACCGCTGCATCATTTACGACGGCGTTTTCCAATAGAATGCAAAATAACCATGAATAAATTAGGCACGACATAATATTTTTTTAAAATATATGTATGTTTGTAACTACAGTTTTCTTTATTTAAATAAATATTTCATTTACGTTTAAGAAAATAAAAATTTAATATGAAACAGCTTTAGGTTGTAGTTCTGTATTAATATTTATTAAAAATCGACGTATTCAACGTTCGTCTTTATCAGAGAAAAAAAAGTACAAATGATATTTACAGTAAATAAACCAATACAAGTTACCTAGTAACTTATTTCTATGTTCCGTTCATTTACTGTAAATGTCATTTGTATCTTTTTTTTTTCTGATAAAGACGAACGTTAAGTATTTCGATTTTTAATAAATATTAATACAGAACTACAACCAAACCCATTTTATTTTAATATAATGAGTTCTGAAAGATTTTTTACTATGATATGAAACGTTTGTTTTTTTTGTCGTTTGTTTTGAGGTCCCTACAATCGCGGGGCCTGGGAGCATTGCCCTATATATATATTTAATTAACCATTAATTAATTGAGTGTCTAATTCAATGAGTTGACATTATTTTTGTGTGCAGTAATGGAAATTTTCTATTCTCGTATTATCTGCGTCATATCATGTATATAGGTTAAATGAAAATCTATAAGAGATAAATATTTTACTAAACGAATCAATACGATTTGAATTATTTAAATGTCGACTGGACTGGACTGTCCACAATAACTCTTCTAGAATCGAAAATTATAAGTCTCTTTTACCATATGACTTCTCGTATAACTGTATGCATATAAATAATTTAATAATCTAGTTTCTTTGTGTTTTTTTTTTTTAAACAAAATTATGTAGAAAAACTTGAATTTAAAATAATAAGAGACTGTATATTTGATATGAATTATTTAGTTCATAAATAAATAAAATATTCGATTATTCTTGTTTTAATATTTAAATTATGTATTCATATAATTATATCTTTCAAACAAAATTATGTTATTTGTAATATAACAAGTATAATTTGAAAATAATAATTCTTCTTCTTAATTTTATACAAATTAATATTGTTCTAGTTATTTATTTGTTACCTAGTAACTTATTTCTAGTTTCTGTTATTTACTGTAAATGTCATTTGTAGCATTTTTTCTGATGAAGATGAACATTGGGTTCGTCGAAATGTCAATTTATAAATACAAAACTTTAACCTAAACCTGTTTTATTTCACTATTTTTTGTTATGTTAAAACAACAATTTTTTTAAATGTTATTCCATCATGTAACATCATGTGAAAATTTTAAATACAAAAAATGACATTTTATTTCGTCCAAACAATGAAAAAGTAAAGGAGAATTGACAATAATTCGGCAGTAGGTAGACACGAAAAATTGGAAATAAAAGAAACTGCGTTATGCCTTAACATTTGCGCATTTCGTTTGACATTTTCATCTGAATTGAGAAAAATAGGAAAATTCAGACATTCAAAAATAGTTGACAGGTTGAAAATTGGTTCGAGAAAAAAGATATAAGTGATGGAAAGAATATTATTCTTATTGGATTCTAAACAGATTCATAGTAACACGTAAACCTTTCTAAGATTTTAGCTCTCCTTTACAAAACGAGTTGTGACTTTTGTAGAAAATAATGAAATGTTTCTATAGTTTGTAACAAAGTTCTTATGTAAAATTTACTAGTTATATAACATGCTGTAATTTTAAAATTAAAAAACTTTAGGAAGAAGATATACGTAGAATATATTGAAACGTCGACTTTTACATAAAATATATACGGGATATAATCCTAAAAATTTGTATTATAACAAAATTAGTTTCGAAAGAATTTTTTTTTAAATAAAACCCTAGATATTTGTAATATTTATTTAAGATAGTAAAACATCTTTCAGAACTCATCATATTAAAATAAAAAGGCTTTAGGTTGTAGTTCTGTATTAATATTTATTAATAACCGACGTATTTTACGTACATCATCAACAAAAAAATTAATATAAATGACAGTTATAATAAATAAACATAACTTAACATTTTCGATAATTTTTTGTATATTCCTAGCAACAAAAAATTGTATAAAATTCAATTGTTTCCAATCAAAGTCACCCGTGACAGATCGACTAACGATGCGATATAATAGGTCTGATAGTGCGTTCCGAATCGCGAAATCAACGAATCAAGATTAGGTTTAAATTCACGTTACCACCTAATCACGTAAGGGTTGAACCTCGATCACAGATCGACAGAGATCCTATCTTGCATATCAAACCCCCTGATAGTTGGAAAAATTGACATCAAACTTGTGAATAGCATGTTGTCTGAGGGGTGAAGTAAATTATTTTCGACTTGGATTTGGTGCAACTGTTTTTTATTGTGATTTCAGATAAAGATGTTTTAAGATAGCACATGAGTGACATGCTAAAGTTTACAGAACTTTAAACTAAGGACGTTATATTTTAATATGAGTTTTGAAACGTTTTGTACTATGTTAATAGACAGTTTCTCAAAATATAACCTCATTTTAACATAAAAAAACTAAGTTAAAATAAAAATAGGCAACACTAAAATTACTATAGGTAATTAAAATCAATTTTTATCAAACTACAATTTATTCTAGTCTATTATAATAATAAAATACTATATTTTACCTTGGTTCATTATCACTTATTAGGAGGCAGGTAAATCAGGAACAATATACAGTCAACATTATCAAACACAAAGTTAAATAATTGCATATTTCGTTGTCGTAATCAAACAAACAATAGCTAGTTATTCCTTCATCTAGCCAAACTATAAACTATAACTATAAAATGCACACACAACCACTTAGATAACTTAGACGAGGTCAAACTATACGTATGACGTTTATATCGTTACCGTCTTGGCCGCTTGGAGCCGCCACGTTTGCGAATTGTTTGGCACGGACAAGTTTGTGTACACGCTCTCATAGTTGTGATTTTTGTGTTTATCTTGTTTTTAAAGTGAAATTTGTTGCGTTTTATGTGCAAGTGCTGTGATTTTTGGTTTTCTTATTTATCTGTGGTGAAGACAGTGGTTGTTTTCTCGGCAGTGAACGGACATTGAGACATTAAGACACTTGTTGCTGAAGTTGGGTGTAATTAGATTTGGACAATCGCGTGCTCCGGTTCTGGATGACAGGTGGGAAATGTTTATAAGTTAGCTAATATTTTCATTGTTTTGTTATTGTTTTATTGATTTATTTGCAATTATAGCTTTTGTTTTTATATGAAAATACGTGTTAAGTTAAGAACAGGCTTAATATTTCCAAAAATTTTATCGATTTATGTTTACTCAACTAAAAATATGGTTAGTTGTACAACCATTTTTTTTTTGTTTCTGTTTTTTATTATTGTACATGTAACATATTGTAGGTATTTATTATAATTAAAATTCATTAAATATGAAAAAAAAATATTATCAAGTCAGTCGTTGTGATGTTTTTGTATTGTCCAAATACGCTTAATTATTAATAATTAAGCATCTATTGGTAGATAGTCTTTGCTACCGAATCCATTTGTGGGTAAAACAATAAATTTAGCAAAAAAAATGCTGTTTAATATTTGTTAATTTTATATTTATATAAAAACATAATTTAATTCAATATTATTTTTTGATCAGCTATAATACTATTTAAATAATATTTAAACATCTTTATGAAGAAACATATAAAACGTTATTAAAATATAAAGTTAGTTATATTTTTAAAATAATTTTATAATATATTTTGTTTTAAAATTAATGCAAAATTACTTCACAAATTAGTAATCAAAAATTAAATTTAATCTAATCTTATAAAATTGCTATTAAAAATAACTGTTTTAATAAAATTAATTAAATTTGTAATTTCAGTTCCATTGTTATTTGTAAACATAAACAGTTTTTGTTTTATTTATTTACAATCATACTAAATTTTTCCACGTAAATGTATTGCATAACTTAGGTTATTTTGTGAAGTTAAAAATTATATTTTCATAAAGATAACATCAATCACTGTGATTAGTAACTGATTTAAATAAAATTTGGCTTCTTTTAATTAAAAATTTATAAAATCTAATTACTTATTTTGTTACTTAGTAACTTGTTTCAATGTTCTGTTTATTTACTGTAAATGTTATTTGTATTATTTTTCCTGATGAAGATGTATGTGAAGTTCGTCGCAACGTCAATTATTAATAAATATTAATACAGAACTATAACCTAAAGCCGTTTTATTTTAACTACTATGCAATGTATATTATTATAAATATGATATAAAAAAGGTATAAAATCAGTGACGGCTAATTTGTATATAAGCATCCTTCACGATAAAACGAAACAGCTCTAGATTATAGTTCTGTATTAATATTTATTAATCGACGTTTCGGCGAACTCAACGTACGTCTTCATCAGGAAAATGATACAAATGACATTATTATTATTTGTCAAACTTAAACATATAACTACAAATAAACGTCAAAGTAAAAATAAAATTATAGATAAATTTAAATATATTTACTTGCAAAATCTACAAACTCGTGATTATATAAATAAAATTTTGGACATTTATTCACTAAGTTAAAATAAAGATAATAAATTATAAATCATCGGTATTTTTACAGTGTATGTATATTATATTTTTCTCTTTCAAATATGAGTATGAATAAGGGAGAAATCACTTGTACACCACTTGAACAAATTAATTAAAATTTCTTAAAAAATTATACAATTAGTTAAATCCTTAAAAACATGATAACATCAGTTAAATATCTCCTTAAAATCATGTAAAATCTCGAGTAATTTCCCTACGATATTAGCAATGCACTATAAAGTCAACAAAAAATCACTACAATCTCAAGAATTATACTTAAAATATGTATAATTTGGTGTACAAAATTTGAGGTAGTGATCAACAAACAAGCATGTTATAGCTGCACAAGTTAATATGGATAAAAGAGAGTATAATAAACTTATGCCATTATATTTGTAATATAACTATGGTGGAACTAATATGACAGTAGCGGGTGGACTAAAGCCAAAGCGACGCTTTATTTTTAGCATCGGGACGCCGGACGTCTGTTGCTAGGCAACGACCACGTTGCTTTACCAGTCTCATCGTTGCGTACATGCTCTCGATTTTCTTTCGTTGTTGTTTGATTTATTTTGAATTTTTCAGGTTCATTTACAATGATAACCTATTGATAATAATAACAATAATTTTATAATATAAAATATTTAATTTACTTTAAAGCGCACGACGCTTTATTACCAATAATCGATTTAGAATAATATGTGGAAAACCAAAAACAGAAAATTAAAACCAATCTGTGAGTTTTATAAAAATTTAAGAACAGTTTATCCCAAAAACATCGAATAACGGTATATATGGATGACGTTCATTGGTTAGATCCTAATAACTTTTCCAAAATCGATAGTGGTAATATTTTCGATAAAACATTTAAATTAATGACAAATTTAAAGTTATTAGATTTATTTAAGAAAAAGTTGGTGTTAGTCAGTTAAGATGGTTCGGACATGTTGAGCGAATGTCTAATGAACGTTTGGTTAAAAAGATTTATTTGAATGATTTTCGAGTGGTATACGTTTGCGTGGACGTCCGATGAGTAGTTGGAGTGGTATGATTGAAAGTGTTTTGCGTGAGCGAAAGTAGTAGGAATAAAAGAGCATGTATGAGAGGAATTATGAATGTGGATGAAGCGAAAGTTGCGTGTTTGGATAGGAATGTTTGGAGGCGACTGATTTCGGAATGATGAAAAGAGTTTGTGCCACACCCTTTTGGGTACATAGCGTGATTGTGTATGTATGTAATATTTTATTTATAATGAATCCGATGACAAACAAACTGAAACCTGAGAAAAAGATGAAATCAATGTAACAAACTATAGTTAATACTTGTAGAAATTGCAATGCCTGTTGTTTTTCAGTTTTACAAAAAATGAATCTCCACACATTGACATACGCTAATTTATTCATTGCTAAATTAGTGCTAATATTATCTTTCACTCAAGTATCAATGCGAACGAACATTTTCAAAATTAAATTACATTTTAAATGCGAAATTGTTTAGATAATTAAAATATTATTGAAAAATATGTCATTTTTACAATTCATTTCTATTTTTCTGTAATATCATTTCCATGTTTCTTAAAATAAAAAATATATAAAAACATAACGTATTTGAACAAATTTGAGATGTAAGGTTGGCCTATCTTGCAACTTTCTCCGGACCTAATTTTTTATCCAATCCAACCCGGAATGTAAGTATCGAAATCTATCAATATCGGTACAAATGAAAGCGGTTATAATGTGACTACATCTTTACGTGCAGCTGTATATTCAACGATGCAACCAACAAAAGTTGATGGTACATATCGTGCATCTTTTCTCCGTTCTCGACAAAGATGTTTAGAGTCGGCGATGGCAACCGGGTTGCCTTGGATTTTAAGCTGCTTTAGAAAATCCCTATGTCGTACAAGGTGGATGCTTTACTCTTCGAGAAATTTTTAGATCAAATAACGCGCTACTGCTGGTATCAGTTGACAGTATTTTCTTATTTCACTTTTTTTTATAACGCTTGTTTTCCTCGCTTCATATTTTTTTATTCGCTTACAGAAATTATTTACTGTTAAAATTACACATACATACATACATACATACATACACAATCACGCCATGTACCCAAAAAGGTGTGGCACAAACTCTTTTCATCATCCTGAAATCAGTCGCCTCCAAACACTCCTATCCAAACAAGCAACTTTCGCTTCATCCACATTCATAATTCCTCTCATACATGCTCTTTTATTCTTACTACTTGGAAACTTTTGCTTACGCAAAACACTCTCAATCATACCACTCCAACTACTCATCGGACGTCCACGCAATCGTATACCATCAAAATCATTCAAATTAATCTTTTTAACCAAACGTTCATTAGACATTCGCTCAACATGTCCGAACCATCTTAATATTTATTAATATTTATTAATAATTGACACTCAACGTACGTCTTCATCAAGAACAAAAGATACAAATTACACATACAGTAAATAAACAGAACAAATAAACAAGTTACTAGGTAACAAGATAAGTAACAATTTTTATCATATATTTGTATTATTTTCTATCGTAATAGCGACTAATGCATGTTATTAATAATATATTTGTAATTATTTCAGCTTAGACATTAATTTGTTATATATCTAAAATAAATATCTATTTAAAAAGGTAATATTGATATATTTTGAAATATGATGATTAATGAAAAAAAAAAGACATTATTATAATCATTACAATGACATTCAAATGTTACCAAAAATAGAATATGAAAAGTAAATAAATAAACCTCATATATTTATCGAACAGATATTTATATTTAATGAATATATCTGATTGATTTATTACGATAATATATTTTTTCCCCCATATGACATACATGCACGTAGATAATTTATTTTAAATTATTGAGTATCACTTTCGTATAAGTTCTTTATTTTTCAACAAAAATGAATTATGACATTCTAAAAAATCTGTTCTGCTTGGAACCCCGAATATAAACATAGAAGGCTGAACAAAATAAGCATTTGAGCAGAAAAATGACGTAAGAATATCGAAATTTTGATTTTTAGATAAGAAAATATATCGTAGGAATATTTACAAACAAATGATAAGAAATTGATACACAATTTTTGAAAGCGATTAAACTTGAGTTATTGTTATTACAGTACGAACTGTTTTATCCAATATTATATTAAGCGGTACACTCTATTTTAAAATAGTTCGATTTCAATCAATAATAAAATTACAAATAATGCATTTTAAACTCTTTAATAAAACACCAAGATCGCATAAAACAAACCTGTATATCGGGCGTATTCTGTATCGTTAAAAATACTGGTTCGTTAAAATGAAAGTTCTGAGATTCAGTAAGATATCTTGTTGCTATATATACTGTAAAAATAGTAAAAAAGTACACCAGTTTAATATATCGGAAACTGAAGATACAATTATAGAGCAAAAACTGTTATATAGTCACCAAGCTTTGATGTATGGTAAAACGTCTGCCATGAGGATAGATCAACTACGGACGTATTAACACAGAAAATACTATAAATTCAATAAGTATCAGCCGTGAGAGCCTAAAGATTACTATAATATCAACTTTATTTTACTAAATGACAAAAATTGTGTAAATCGGAATTTACGTTAAAATTCATTTTAGATTCACACAATAGGACAAGACAAAGCTAGCATTAGTTCTTAAATTAGATACTTATAAATATAATTCTCGACGTAGTTTGTTCGGTAATGGCGGTCAACGCCCACCAAATATTTACTATGCGAAATGCCGTTGCTACATGCTGTATCTGATTTTCAGTAGATATATACATATTCAAATTAATTACATATATCAGAATTAAAATGTATTTCGGCTGAAATATAAATAGTTTTAATGATTTCATTTGTTTTCGTGAAACATTTTAATTTAGTTTCGATGAAAATGTAATTGATACGAAATGTTAATTGAAAATACAATTATATTCATTTAATTAAATTTTAATTAATGGTTGAAATAATATGGTTGACGTATTAAAATATTTAATGTAGGTTGATATTAAATTATGTACTACTCACATCTAATTAGAAATATAAATAACGGATTCATTTTAAAATTAATTAACGTTAATGTCAAACAAGTGGTAGTATTATATTTTGTTGCGCTAGGATATTTGGGGTAATCTGGGCAAAACATAAAAAATGCTTCCTAGTCGGACATAGACGATTTTTTTCTTCAAGCGTTCTACACGAAAAATTAAACTAAAAATAAATAAAAATACATGCTAAGTAAACATAACAAGTTATTAACGATTGTAGATATGTATATATTATTTATATTTCTTACGTGATTATTAAGATTATAGAGAATTAATCTCTCTCTGGTGGAATACACAATTTCTAATCACTCTGGGCGGTATACATTGCATTTCTTACATTTCCACACACATTTTCAATATTTAAATACATATTTAAGTGAAAATAAACAATACAATTGTCAATTAACTTAAACTTGACTTAATAATTTTTAATATAGCCGAGATGTCACATTAAATACACTTTACCATGTTGTTTTGGTCGAATATGCAGTTTCTGACAGTGCACATTGCATTTCTTGCACTTCTTCACACAGTTTCAATAATCAAATTCAAATTCTAGCGAAAATAAACAATGCAATTGTCAATTAACTTAAGTTAACGTAATAGTTTTGCAATATGGTCGTCGAAGATGTCAGAAAAAATACACTTGACGTTGTAGTTATGTGTGGTGCTGCCATCAGTAGCTTGTATATAATATAGTAACTAACTGCTGTATAATAATGTCATTATTGTACAAGTAACCTAATATGATAATGTAATATTAATATTATAATACGCTTAAAAAAAATAAATCTCAAATTACATTAATATAAAATTAATTTTAAATTTGATAACGTATATCAATTTTTTTTTTACATACACTTTTTGATTATATATTTATTATAAACTGTTGCGTTATCTTAATTTTGTTAATTGGAATTTTTATATGAATGCATTTTTAAAGTTATTGGTAGATACTATAATATCGTTTTAAAAATCTGTTTTAATTAATACTGGTTTAAGACAATGCATGTTATAAGATTTGAATTAAACAAATGAACAAACTCAAATTACATTAGGGCCAAAAACATATTCTGAATCTTACTGGCGGGCCAAAAGTAAATAAAAAATTTAACACTTTTACTTAACGTTTAAAATTAAATTATAAATCAAATAAAAACAAAAGCATTTGTTCCGGATCAGTCAGAGCCAACTAAACTTGCGAACATCAAAAAATATGAATGCGGAACGAACTAGTGCCAAAAAAACCATTGACTGCACTTACATGCATTTTTTTGAAAATAAAGCAATACTTCCACAACCGCCTACGATTTACGACTAAAAAATATATTTATGTAGCGTGTACTGTAAGCACTAACGGTGTATAAAATTATTTGGCTGCAAAACAAATTTTAGTTTTGATTTCAGTGAAGTAGTGCCAGTTATTTTTTAGTTTCTAGCTTGATTTCAATCAATATGTAGTAATTATAAGCAGATGTCTATATTTACTATTTTAAGCAACAGAATTATTAAAATAAAACGGCGTTAGGTTAAAGTTCTGTATTAATATTTATTTATAATGCACGTTTCGACGAACTCAAAGTCCGTCTTCATCAGGAAAAAAGATACAGAGATAGTAAATAAACAGAACATAGAAACAGGTTACTAGATAACAAAATAAGTAATTAGATCATAAAATTATATAGATTTTTAATTAATGGAAGCCAAATTTTATTTAACTCACTGACTTTGTAGTAATTCATATTATTTTTTCTTTATACATAAATTTCTATTACTTCTCTTATCAATCTGCTGTTAATATTGATTGATTTTGCATTTATTACAGCAGTAAAATTTTACCCGTAGTAAAAAGTTAAATAAATCTCTCTTTTTGCTGTTTATAACAAAATATACTATTTTTAGTAATATAGTAATAGCGAGAAGTTTTTTTAAAATAATATTTTGTCTATGAATAACGTTCTATATCCATTTGTCAAATAGAACAAATCTCTGTAATTTATATTATTTGTCTTTTGTTTCGGGAAATTCTCAACAGTCAACTGTCTTTTCCAAAGCACGCTAAAAATATCCATCGACTTTTTTCTTAAGTGTTAAAGTTTTACGTTTCACACTATTGTTTTGTTTTTTTTTTTATGTTGGAATTTGTACGAAGATTTTATTTTCCGTGTGTCACATTATGTGTATATGTTAATAAAAATTGCTCTTCTTTTGTTTGTCGCCAAAAAAATTCTGGCAAAGAAATCTGGGTCAACAAGGTATATACACGGCAACAACAGTATATAGCAGAAGATTTAGAAAGATTATAATATTTTTCAAAGACATAACAGATTCAATTGTCTTGGACAAAACACTTCAACTGTTCAGGCGCATTATATTTTCAATTTGTTTCTAAAGTAATTATATTAGCAAAAACATTTAGATTTTTTTAAGGAAGAAAAATTCATATATATATATATATATATATAAATTTATTTTTATAAAGAATTAAGTTTCAACGGGAAGCTAGTCAAAAGGTTAGATGTTCAAATCAAACTTCAGGACATGTTCTTTTTAGAGCATTTAGAAACAAATACGTAAAAAAATGGTACAGCAATCATAATCATAAAATAATAAATAAATAAAAGTAACTGATCGTGAGTAATTTCGTTAATAAGAATTAATATAACAAAAAATTATAATCAGATATTAAAATAAATAACAAAGTAATCAGAAATTTAGTTGTTTTTTTTCTGCGACGAATATATTTTTTATTTTTATTATTATTATTATCTATAGGTACTTTAGAAGAAAAATGTTGCTAAAAATAATTAATATATTTGGATTTTACTATAAATATATTTATTGATTATACAATTAAAGATTATTTTTTTAAAAAAATTTAAAATATAAATTTAATTTTTGAATAAAAAAATATTTAAAATATATTAATTTATTAAATTCTTTGCATTTGTAAAAAATGGTGGAGGTGCTTCAAAAATAAAAATAAAATTCAGTTAAATTTATATACTAAATTATAAGTATAATTATAATATAATAATAATTATTATAATTATTAGTATAATATAAGAAGAGATGAACTCAAGTTTGTTTAATTATCACAGTAACTTATTAATTTATTGTTATTTGTGATTTGTTATTTTATTAAAATGAAATTGCTTTAGGTTTAAGTTCTGAATTATTAAAATTCAACGAAACTCAACTTGAATCTAACAAAAAATGTTATTTTAATGTCGCAAGTATATTTTACGTATTCGACAATTGATACCATTTTTATTAATTTTTGCTTTAGCATGAAAACATATTTTTTTTTTACAATTTAAAAAATTTTACTACAACAGATTATACTACAGATTATACAGATTAAATCATATGAAAAAGTTTTAGCATCACTTTTTAGCATCGGACCACTGAACACTCAATAACTCAACATCACTTTGGCGATAGTTTGTTAAACCACCTCGAACAAAAGATAAACGTAGTAGTTTTCAGTCTTTTGTTTCACCCCCACCCCCTCCCTCCATCTTCATTCGGACGAGCGCTCGCGTGTGGCTAAAAACAAGTGAACGTCACCAGTCCTTTTCTCTCTACCAAGTGACTCTCGCGCGCACCACCTGAGAATCCGGGGATCGGCGTCCTCTGTTATTTTCTCCGTTCGCCCGTCTTTTATATAAAAGCGAATCGAATACGTCGAACTGTCTGTCACGGGTGTCTATTCATCTTGTCGTGATGGCTGGAGCGGAGAGCGCGCGTGTGAACCTATTTCCCGCTGAATGAGGTGACACACTAGAACTTATGACCAGTCGATTGCTCGAGCGTGCTACAGAGAATCGATGTCTGAATTTTCGATCACTTTTTTTTTGTTTTTTCGTAGAGAAATTGGATGGTTTTTTGATGGTTATTTGTCTGATGTTTTTTCTAGATGTTTTTGTAACATTGTAATTTACTCTATGATACGTTTATGATAATAAAAATGACTGCGATATATACTTATGTAATTAATTTAATTAATAAATAAATCTAATTAAATATTATGACTCATTGTCATAAATTAAATAATATGAATACTAATAATACATATATTTTATTTAAGTTTACTTACTTTTTCGGTAAATTAACTATTTTAGTTAAAATTACAAAATTAACATAGTAACAAAATCTTTCAGAACTCATTATATAAAATAAAATTGCTTTAGGTTCAAGTTCTGTATTAAAATTTATTTACAATCGACGTTTCGACGAAACTGAACGCTCGCCTTCATCAGAAAAAAATTGATACTAATTATAAATTAATTTTAATACAGAATTATTATGTAAAATGACAACATTTTTAGAGTGTGCATCTCATGTGGATCCTCTTACCAATAAATTTATACTACAAAATTAATTTTCTCGGATCAACAATATTTAGATTATTATCAAGTGAATGTATACACAACAAAATTAAAACTAATACCCACACTATTAAAAGCGAATATTACTTTAAACCACCACTAACACTACTACAATCTAGTCCAACTGGATACAAATTTAATTAACATAAAACGAATCTTTTTCCGTAAAAAGAAAGCAAAATAAACAAAAAAAAATCTCTAAGTGAACGCAACGCAGGTTATGTCTGCATTGGTCACCACGTTCACGAAGGAAAACGAACCTGTACCAGAGCTGCCTGGAGGCAGGTTTAGCAGTGCGCGCGCGATAAATGGAAGGCAACTAAGTGGGGTCGCAACCCACACACTTTTTTTCGCCGGCCGCCGCCAGCTAACTACGATGTGCGACTTATTTCGCACAGTGATTTTCACAGATTGAACTCTCGCATCCCCCAGTCCCACCAAGTGTGAATTATCTCGCTATCGGTCTTTATTTCACTTTTGATCATTCCTTTGTTTCGTGAACTGGTGAGTCGCAATTGTTATTTGGCCACAGCATGGGAGAGGACCATTAATGATTGGATTGGATATTGGATATTGAGTAATATAGTATTGAATAAATTACAGCAATAGTTTTTATAATACAATAATAAATTAAAAATAAAAAAGCTTTAGGATTAAATTTTGTATATCTACGTTGGAGTGTCCGTTAAAAAAAAATTTTCCAGTAAGACTAAAATCGATAATTTTACAACGAAAGTAACAAGTTCCTCTACAGAACTGAAATTTTCGAAAAACGTGTGTTAATACATAAACGATATATGTATTTACACGAGTTTTCTGAATATTTCAGTTGTGTAGAGGAACCTGTTACTTTCGTAAAAACAAACAAAAACTATTATTTCTGATGTTATTTCGATGTAAAATTATCGATTTTAGCCACGACTGGAAAAATGTTTGTTTTAACGGATACTCTAATCTACGTATATTTTCATCAGGAAAAAATATATAAAAATGACATAAATAAATAAGCAAAACATAGAAACAAGTTACTAGATGACAAAGTAACTAAATTAAAGAATTTATAAATTATTAAAAATAGTAATAATAATTTATTAAATTTTAATTAAAGGCAGCAAAATTTTATTCAAATTAGTGCCTTCATGCTGATTTAAATAAAATTTGATTTCTTTTAATTGAAAATTTATAAAATTTATAATCTACTTACTCGTATTTTGTTATCTAGTAGCTTAATTCTATGTTCTGTTTATTTATTGTATTATTTTTCTTGATGATAATGTAAGAAGAGTATGTCGAAACGTCGATTTTTAATTAAAATTAATCCAGAGTTAAATCCTAAAGTTTTTTTATTTTAATATGATGAGTTCTAAAATATGTTTTACTATGTTTCTATCATCTATAAAATATATAAAATAAAATCCAAAATCGTATGAAATAAGTTTTATATCGACATAGGATATAATATATTTCAATTGTAGAGAAACATTTATTTATCCTAAATCTCAGTGACTTTATATATTATATAGAATTTGAAAGCAACATAGAAAAGATATATTTGAAGTTTCTAGAAAAATCTATTACAGAATACAAAGCTTATTTAGACAAATTGCAGCAGAAAGTATACAAGAGGATTTAGTACTGTATTCATTGCATTGGTAAGAGTTATGAGAATGTGTTTAAAATTTTCTATTTTTCATGTATAAGCTAGTTTATCTAGAACGAATATATATATATATATATATATATATATATATATATATATATATTGTAACGCGGCAGTTTAACATTATTTGATTTTTACAAATTTCTAAACGAAGAATTTTCATTTACTACTTTACTTTTGGCTATGATCGTCTAAATAAGGACCCGACGTTATGTTAAAATACTAGTAACCCAAATTCTAAGGAGTCGTGAAATGGCGAGGTTTCGGAACTTAAAGTTATCGAAAATAAAAGTCAAAAATAAACCTGAACTGTGAAGTTCATTTATTTGTCAATGTTGCACATTAAATAAATATCTTAGCGATTTGTTTAAACAGTCACATGTATTTTATATATGAGATCTTAACATTTTATTATTGTATGGTATAAAATATGTAATTTTAGGGGGGGGGGACCCCAGTGTCGACGGTTGATCTGGTGAGCGAAACATGTAACAGAAAACAACGATATAAATAACATTATCATGTCATAAATATAGGGTGTTGTGTCTGTGTGTAAATGGACCTTCCCTCACACAATCGCCAACGCTCGTATCTATAACGTCACTGGCCGAGAGTATGGTGGTCAGTCAGAGTGTAAATAACTTCACAAACACACAATTGCCAACGCTCGTCTTTATGACGTCACTAGCCAAGAGTATGATGGTCAGTCAGAGTGTAAATAACTTCACAAACACACAATTGCCAACGCTCGTCTTTATGACGTCACTAGCCAAGAGTATGATGGTCAGTCAGAGTGTAAATAACTTCACAAACACACAATTGCCAACGCTCGTCTTTATGACGTCACTAGCCAAGAGTATGATGGTCAGTCAGAGTGTAAATAACTTCACAAACACCCAATTGCCAACGCTCGTCTTTATGACGTCACTAGCCAAGAGTATGATGGTCAGTCAGAGTGTAAATAACTTCACAAACACACAATTGCCAACGCTCGTCTTTATGACGTCACTAGCCAAGAGTATGATGGTCAGTCAGAGTGTAAATAACTTCACAAACACACAATTGCCAACGCTCGTCTTTATGACGTCACTAGCCAAGAGTATGATGGTCAGTCAGAGTGTAAATAACTTCACAAACACACAATTGCCAACGCTCGTCTTTATGACGTCACTAGCCAAGAGTATGATGGTCAGTCAGAGTGTAAATAACTTCACAAACACACAATTGCCAACGCTCGTCTTTATGACGTCACTAGCCAAGAGTATGATGGTCAGTCAGAGTGTAAATAACTTCACAAACACACAATTGCCAACGCTCGTCTTTATGACGTCACTAGCCAAGAGTATGATGGTCAGTCAAAGTGTAAATAACTTCACAAACACACAATTGCCAACGCTCGTCTTTATGACGTCACTAGCCAAGAGTATGATGGTCAGTCAGAGTGTAAATAACTTCACAAACACACAATTGCCAACGCTCGTCTTTATGACGTCACTAGCCAAGAGTATGATGGTCAGTCAAAGTGTAAATAACTTCACAAACACACAATTGCCAACGCTCGTCTTTATGACGTCACTAGCCAAGAGTATGATGGTCAGTCAGAGTGTAAATAACTTCACAAACACACAATTGCCAACGCTCGTCTTTATGACGTCACTAGCCAAGAGTATGATGGTCAGTCAGAGTGTAAATAACTTCACAAACACACAATTGCCAACGCTCGTCTTTATGACGTCACTAGCCAAGAGTATGATGGTCAGTCAAAGTGTAAATAACTTCACAAACACACAATTGCCAACGCTCGTCTTTATGACGTCACTAGCCAAGAGTATGATGGTCAGTCAGAGTGTAAATAACTTCACAAACACACAATTGCCAACGCTCGTCTTTATGACGTCACTAGCCAAGAGTATGATGGTCAGTCAGAGTGTAAATAACTTCACAAACACACAATTGCCAACGCTCGTCTTTATGACGTCACTAGCCAAGAGTATGATGGTCAGTCAGAGTGTAAATAACTTCACAAACACACAATTGCCAACGCTCGTCTTTATGACGTCACTAGCCAAGAGTATGATGGTCAGTCAGAGTGTAAATAACTTCACAAACACACAATTGCCAACGCTCGTCTTTATGACGTCACTAGCCAAGAGTATGATGGTCAGTCAGAGTGTAAATAACTTCACAAACACCCAATTGCCAACGCTCGTCTTTATGACGTCACTAGCCAAGAGTATGATGGTCAGTCAGAGTGTAAATAACTTCACAAACACACAATTGCCAACGCTCGTCTTTATGACGTCACTAGCCAAGAGTATGATGGTCAGTCAGAGTGTAAATAACTTCACAAACACACAATTGCCAACGCTCGTCTTTATGACGTCACTAGCCAAGAGTATGATGGTCAGTCAGAGTGTAAATAACTTCACAAACACACAATTGCCAACGCTCGTCTTTATGACGTCACTAGCCAAGAGTATGATGGTCAGTCAGAGTGTAAATAACTTCACAAACACACAATTGCCAACGCTCGTCTTTATGACGTCACTAGCCAAGAGTATGATGGTCAGTCAGAGTGTAAATAACTTCACAAACACACAATTGCCAACGCTCGTCTTTATGACGTCACTAGCCAAGAGTATGATGGTCAGTCAAAGTGTAAATAACTTCACAAACACACAATTGCCAACGCTCGTCTTTATGACGTCACTAGCCAAGAGTATGATGGTCAGTCAGAGTGTAAATAACTTCACAAACACACAATTGCCAACGCTCGTCTTTATGACGTCACTAGCCAAGAGTATGATGGTCAGTCAAAGTGTGTAAACGTGTAGGTGCGTATGTGTAAGGTACCATGGGACTAGAGATTCCAATCCTAGAATCAGAATCCTAATCCCCGAGCCAGTCCGCTGTTAGCTCTTATAAAGGCAGCCGGCTCCCCACTTCTTCCACATGCGAAGGAACATTACCAAATATGGTCACGAAACAGAATGCTCCCTTCCTATTGGATGAAACGTTCGGCCCGGGAACTGCTAGAGGGGGAAGTCTGCCCAGGACGAAACACTGCGTATCTCTAAATAGTGACAAAATGACTTATTAAACACTCGTTAAATTAAAGAACATTACATCTCAATTTAATTGTTATAATTGCATTCCTCATCATTTTCTGATTAATTTGATACTAAACAACATATTTTTATTTAATGCACTAACAGAGTTAACATAATTTCTACATTGTATTCATTCAAATTGTTCACAAAAGAATAATATTATAACATAAAGAAATATTCAATAATAAAATGAATAGACAAAACATTTATCTATTGTCATAATTACAAAGCGCAAATGCGCACATATACATCAAAGCTAAAAGATAAGACAAATACAAAAACAATTAGACTCCACACAGCGAGGAATTTGGATGACAGCTGCAAGTGCGTTATCTATTCTCAGCGCCGGATTAATTGCATTTTTCTAATACGGAAGAAATTATACAATCTTTACTCATAAACACATGCAGATATAATACAGGACTAATATTGTAAGCTACGATTTAATAATTATAACATAAGTAAATACTACTTGTTGAAAAGAAGAAAAAAACTAAAAAATTCTCCGCCAGGGTTGGTCCCGTTTCAATATTATTTTTTAGTTCTCAGTATTGAAACATTTTTTTTATTTCATAAAAAGAGAAGATTTTTTTTAGATTATTTAAAGACGAATTAATCGAGTTGCAGTTTAATCGAGGTAGAGTAAAAAAAAATCCAATTTGTTCTTGCAAAGATTATTTGATGTTTTTATTTATTTGGTTTTTTTTTTACTCCTACTGCTCCGGATAATCGAGTCCACTGTAATTTGAAAATACAAATGATGTAAAATTCGAAAATACTATTATAGTGCTATTAGAATATAATTATTACTATAATTTTAGTGCTACACAAGTAATATGAAAAAATATATAATATTATCTGTTGCAGTACAAATTTACAGAAACTTTTGTGAAAATATACAAAAAAATATGTAAATCTGCTAATTTATTTTATGTAATATTTTTATAAATGTAGTAAATTTGCATAACAGAGAAAATTATATGATTTTACTATAAAAAAGTATGTAAATTCACAGACGTTTTTTACAGTGTACTAACAGTAGTTTATGTTTTAGATAGATAATATTTATAAGTTACTTGCGACAAATACTGAATCTGCAAGCTACAGCTACTTTTGTTTTTTGTGGCGCAGTTACAGCGACCAATAAATGTAGCTAAGCTAATATCTAAGCTACTAAAGTATCTAGCTCTGTAATAAGTCCTTACACTTTTCCTCATACATTCTCCATTTCAATGAAAACCAATAAGTCATTTTCACTTTCATTCTGTTTCCATGTCCTTAGAATATATCATTCGAAAACGTCCTGCATAAAGGACTTAAAGACTTCTATCATTAATCAGTTCGGACTTTCCCATTGCAATCCTGTATCGTGTGTCTGTCACCGGCAAATTTCGGATACATTTTTCATGTTTTGTTCTCCCTATCCCCGAACCGGTAACGGAACGAAACGGAAAATAGACAGTCCGTAATGGTTTTTTAAGTATTTCTATAATTGCATCATAACGGGAAGCGTGTGCAAGCGAACAGACACTTATATGTTGTACCGTGTTGGCTCCACTGCTTTTATGTCAGTGATAAAATATTTTTTATGTTGGTAATATTTTTTATTTTTTCCTTATTGTTTGAGGCCTTGCCGCAAGGGTGACTGAGTTTTTGGTAAACATTTATGATGATGGTAATACAACGAAATCACTCTGATGTTTTTACGAAAGCAATTTGCCAAATTTGGTTTTTTTTTGCTAAAGAAATATTATGTACTTATTACTAAATTGAGAAATATATGCACAAGAAAGTAACGAGAACAATAATTTTAAAACATACATACATACACAATCACGCCATGTACCCAAAAGGATGTGGCACAAACTGTTTTCATCATCCCGAAATCAGTCGTTTCTAAACATTCCTACCCAAACAAGTAACTTTCACTTCATCCACATTTATAATTTTTCTCATACATGTTCTTTTATTTCTACTACTTGAAAACTTTCGCTCACGCAAAGCACTCTCAATCATACCACTCCAACTGCTCATCGGACGTCCACGCAAACGTACACAATCATTCAAATAAATCTTTTTAACCAAACGTTTATTAGACATTCGCTCAACATGTCCGAACCATCTTAACTGACTAATACCAACTTTTGCTACAACATTATTTTAAATTTCACAATCATCATACACTAATCTATTTCGTACTCGATCTCTCCTATTTACACCACATACCCCACGTAAAAATCTCATTTCCACAGCAGTCATTTTCCGTTTATGCTTTTGCAACCAAACCCAACATTCACTACCATACATCAACGTAGGCACCAAAACTGCATTGTATAATTTTAAAACAAAATATAGAAATCAGTTTATAATAATTTAAGAGAAAATATCCATATTTCGCTATGTTGCAGTAACGATAATACGCAATAAAAAGTTTTTCTTCTAGCATATCATAATATTAATATTACGTAATTATATTGCCTACTCATATTTACTCTATAATTGAAACAGTGTACATAATATGTTTTTCAGTATACAGCGTGTAACAGAATAACTATTCCAAATTTTCAGAAATGATAGAGTGCACTTAGAGAAACATTTTTTATTAATAAACTAGTGTCCGGAAATTTCTCGGTGCCAAGATACACTAGATATCGTTAAAAACAATCTTAATCAAAATCTCGAAGAGTAGTTAAGTTAAGTAACATTTTATTAGAAATAATAGCGCATTAAACTTTATAAAAATTGTTCGAAGTTACGACCACCATTTTCGATACACAAGTTGTAACGATGTACAATCGACGGCCGAAAAAAAAAATAAATTTTCGGACACTAGTTTATTAATAAAAATGTTTCTTTATGTGTTCTCTATCATTTCTGAAAATTAGGAATAGTTATTCTGTTACACTCTGAAGAATTTTTATATTTCTTAATACCTCTGCAAAATATAATCAGAATCGTTTCTCAAAATCCCAATAAAACACATAGAAACCGTTCGTTGGAAATTAAATTCTCCTACAATCGATCAAACTTCACGTACGTATGTACCATGAACCTTATACTCCATACACCACGTACAACACATATTCATCAATGTTAAGGCGACACAATGTCGCCGTATGCGACGCGGCAAGACGCGTAATGTAACCGTGGGGGCCGCATTCTTCTTACCCCCCCCCCCCCCCGACAAAATCGCAATGTTCTTCAACCTAACTGATCAAGATTGATCGGAAACCTGTGACACGATCGTCGTCCCCAAACGGCATAATAGCACCATGTGTGATCTAGTGCTGTAGTTGGGGGTGGATTGGGCGATGTAAGTACAGATGAAGGAGTAAGATTGAGTTATATGTTGAGAAGGTGTGATTTAAGAGTTATAATAATAAATTTTCTTTAATATAGTAACAAATCTTTTAGGACTCATTATATTAAAATAAAGCGGCTGTAGGTTGTAGTTCTGTATTAATATTTACTAATAATCGACGTTTTAATGAACTCCTGATGAAGATGTACGTTGAGTAGGTTGATTATTAATACAGAACTATAACCTAAAGTCGTTTAATTTTAATAATATTTAGCTCAAAATAGGATATACAATGAACAATATGAAAAATATATATGTCACTGTAAAAGCTCGAAAATTGGTGAATCTTAGGATAGACGCGTTAAACTTAGGATTTACCAATTAGATGTAGTAAATGTACGAAAAATGGTTTTTTCGGGCTTTTACCAAGTCAAAGTGGGCAGATTAGGTTAGGTTAGTTAGTTAGTTAGTTAATTAGTTAGTTAGTTAGTTAGTGGCATGGCAGAAGTCCGAAATTATATTGATGATACATTTTTTTGTAGTTTTACCACATGAAATTGGTAAATCCTAAGTTTAGCGCGTACATTCTAGGATTTACTGTTTTTCGAGCTTTTACGGTAACATATAGGTACACACTGTAAAACAAAGTTGTCACTTTACATAAAAACCATAGTAAATTACATATTATTTCAGCAAAGTATGACAAGAATGTCAGTATGAAAGTTACTTGTCTGGATAGGAATGTTTGGAGGAAACTCATTTCTGGATAATGGAAAGAGTTTGTGTCACACTCTTTTGGGTACACGGCGTGATTGTATATGTATGTATTTATAATAAATAATAAATAAAGAACACTTTATTTCTAGAAAAATTATTCTAGTATGATTTTATAAAGGTTTAACAAATGATGCAAAATGTTTAATATACACTCCATACATACATAAAAATAATAATAAATGAACAGTAAGGCAAAATTAGCTTGTTAAGTATAATTGTTGTAATTTCCCGTGGTGTATAATTGTAAGAGTGAGGTAGATAAGTTAATTAGTCTATTTAAACGACTCAGATAAGATTTAAGAAATTATACCGGCCGTTCGCATATGAAAAACATTGTAATTAGCTGGTATTTTCATTTTGCAGAACAATTACATTACTTTTAAATGATGTTATTTATATTTTCTTGTTCATTCTCTAGCACATTTTATTTTTACAAATTATGTATATACATACGAGTATATTATTACCTGAGTAAAATATAATGTATAATATTATATAATTTTATCAATTGCAAAAATATTAATTTAAAATTTTGTATTTACACATGGATTATAATAAATATTTGCATGAAATAAAATTTTACATAAAAATGTGGGGCAACTAATTTACACCAGTTTTGTATATAAATTTACACACGTTAGTATTTTTACAAAATGTATATAATATTATTTATAGATAACATAATAAGAAATCTTTCAGAACTCATTATATTAAAATAAAACGGCTGTAGGTTATAGTTCTGTATCAATATTTTTTAGGAAAATGATACAAATGATATTTACAGTAAATAAACAGAATATAGAAACAAGTTACAGATCTACAACCAAAAGCCGTTTTATTTTGTTATTTATGGATATTTTACGAAAAATTATACTTTAGTATTTATATGTACAAAAATACGAAAAAAAATACTATATAAATACGTTTTCATTCTGATGTAGACGGACGTTTATTGAAACGTCGATTTTAAATAAATATTATTACAGAACTTTAATTTAAAGCAGTTTTATTTTAGTATAATAAGTTCTGATAGATTTTTAACTATATTAAAACACCTCTACGGTGAAGAAGTTATGGATACAATATATTTAACCTAATGAAGACGGACTTTACTTTTTGTGAAACGTCGATTTTAAATAAATATTAATACAGAACTTTAATCTAAAGCAGTTTTATTTTAAGAAAGAAATATGGTAAAAATATATTTTATTTTTTATTTAGAAGCCAATTATAAATATGATAACGAAATTGCATTATTTCATAATAAAATTAAATAGATATAGAAAAAATAAATACTATGAAACGAAAAAACTTGTTTGTAAATATTATCCAATGGAAACTGATTAAAATCATTTCACAAATAATCGTATACCGCTCTACAGTAAATATATCGATAACAGAGGTGCAGGCAGCGTATCGTTGCAAATAAAATCAATACAATCTTTTCCGGAGGAAAATGCGATAAAAATAAAGTAAATAAGTCGAGAAAAGCGAGAAAGTACGACGAGTAGTAGAGGAGCAGACAGTCAACGCTCGACTAACTTTAGTTTTGCGAAAGAAAGATAGAAAGAAAGAGGAAGGAAGATTTCGAATAGCGAAGAAGATAATCCCGCCCAGCAATTAACAAATCGGATTTGTAGAACTACTAAGAAACTTTAAGAGAATGCTTCATGTTTTATTGGATTCTATTTGGGATTAAATCCTCTAGCTTCCTTCTAACGTGGTTTATCAAGTTGTCTTGAGGTTTTGCCCGGAATAACGCAGATAGATCGAGTTTTACACAATAAAATTGCTTTTTATGAATGATAAACTACACTGGAAAAAATAAATATGAAATTTACATTGATTTTATTGATCTAATTTTACTATGTTTTTCAGTTTAATTTTATAATTTTTAAGTAAATTTGCAAAAATTTCTTAGTACTACAATGTATTAATAGAATGGATTTTAATTTTTTTTTATTGGCATCCTTAAATCAATTTTAACACGTTTTTATTAACTGGATGACAATGCAATATTAATTAATTAATTAATTAACTAATAAATTTATAATATTCAAAATAATAATGTTTATCTTGTCCCATATTCAAATTTTTTTTTTTCAAAATTCTGAATCTACAGAAAATACAGAACACACACACACAGGACTAAAAAACTGAAAATAATTATTTAAATTAAAAAAAAAAAATATACCACGTTTTTAAAACGGACTAAAAAGTATAAAATAATTTCTCCTAGCCCCATACAGATTTCTGACCCCAGAGAGATTGTTCTGAAAATTTGTGATTGTGAATTTTTAATAGCTGTGATAACACTTGTAAGATTTAAAACGAAAAACGTGAGGCGCATGCAATAGATAAGAGTAAGGAGTGTAGGGAGTAGCTGTCGTTACGTCCCATGTTTTTCGTTTTAAATCTTATAAGTATTGTCATAAATTCATTAAAAAATTCATAAATTACAAATTTTCAGGAGAATCTGTATTTTGTCAGGAATCTTTATGTAGTTATGTTCTGTTTATTTACTGTAAATTTTATTTGTATATCAGTTTACCCGATGAAGACGTGCGTTGAGTTCATCGGAACGTCGATTATTAATAAATATTAATACAGAACTATAACCTAAAGCCGTTTTATTTTAATTGAAACAAAAGTTTATATACAACCAAATAACCGTTTCTAGAAGCCTCTATGATGCATGTGTGATCCTGCTTTGTTTTGTTTTGTTTAAGAACTTAAAGAACTTAGTAAAAATTTATTTCATATAAATATATTATATATTTATTATTATTTATATTTTTGTTTCAGACGGATGCTAGCAGTATGAACGCCACATAAATGCTACTGGATGAAGGTAATGTATATAATTTTATCTTATATTAAAAACTATATTCAGTTTGGTTACGAGTAGTTTTTCCAGATTTTATTTTTTTATTTGTTACTTTTCTGTGTAATATATTGAGGAAGGAACATCACATTGGTGTAATATCTAAATAAATATTTGATGTAATGAAAATAAACCATGTATTCTAGCCAAATAATTACTTAGAATCAATTAAACCACTTATGTAATAGACATCTAGCTAAATATCTCGTTCTTGAAACATTAAAACGTTCCAACTGTCTTTGGCCATTGGAACAGCTGACCTATCTCAGTTCGCTCTCACAAAATTCTTTTATTATTCTGGCAACAATTGACGAAGCACCGCACACTGCGATCGTAAACCGGGTTTGAAAATAGCCAGGCAGCAAGGTTTTTGGGAGCCACGACACTTATTCCTGCGTCACTGCTTGCTTTATTTGCCACCATCCCGGTGAAACTGTGAAAATTTTACTACCCGTTGTTCAACTGTTCCTGTTTGAAATGACACTTTTGTACGAGAGACACCCACCGAGACGGCGGATGGCAATAGCCAGCCAGAGCACTCATTTTCGTGATTGGTTCTCATCATTGACTATTATGACTTTGTTTAAGATTAATACTCTGTAGACACAAACGCGTTTTATAGCTAGGGCTGTTTCATGTTTTTTAAATGTTGGTTTGATGTTTTGGATTTTAGAAAGATTAGGGATTAGGATTTAAAGACTTTGTGAAGGTTTTAACATTATGGAAGAATTAGAATTAGAAGAATTTGAGAGTTTTATTGTTTTACTTTTTATTGCTTTATATGCTTTATGCTCAATATGATATGAAATTAAATTAACGGTTAATAGTTTTCTATAAATTATATATCTTTAACAAAAAAATATATTTGAAGAGAGTTTTGATAAGCCGTCACACAAAAAAAGAGAAGGAATTTATAGAAAATTCTTACATATAAAGAAAAATTTAGTAGATTTTTTAGCAATTTTAATTTTTAATGATTTCGTGTTAAATTTTTCGGGGAAAATGTATTTTATATATAAAGAAAAAAATAACATCAGGCACTGATTTAATAAAATTTGGCTTTCTTTAATTAAAAATTTATAAATTTTATGATCTAGTTACTTATTTGTTACCTAGTAACTTGTTTCTATGATCTGTTATTTACTCTAATGTCATTTGAATCAGTTGAATCAGATGAAGACAAGCATTGAGTTTTGTTAAAATGTCGATTATAAATTAATTTTAATACAGAACTTGAACCTAAAGCAGTTTAATTTATATTATGAGTTCTGAAAGATTTTTTATTTTGTTCAAGAAATATGTTTTCTGTTTATAAAAGAATAAATGTGAATTATTAATACATAAGACCGTTATTTTATTTTAAAATAGTCTAGTGACTTTTGGGCCACCTGTATTAAAGTGGAACTGAAGCGAAAACAAAGAAAATATGCTTGTGCTATTTAAAAGAAAACATAAAATACGAGAAAACAAGTAGGGGATGGGATTCATTTACCAATATTATTTTCTTTCTTTGCGCGAAAGCTACTCAAGACGTTGTCTGGCCCGTGTGCCCTATCATCAAAAGCAAAACATAAAAATAATGGTAACAAAGCAACAAGAAATTCAATTAAGAAAGAGAAAAACCAAAAAGCCAACGATGTTCACTGATCAAAGACCTTTGCTCATTGTTGTCACACTTTTGCGACAATATTTGCATAATATGCTTGCTTCTCTATTTTGCTCGGGAATTCTTTTTTATTATTCGACGAACAATGGATGGGTGCGACGCGAACGGACGTTAGAGGAAAAGTGTTGAAAATGGCGACAGAGAATGGGTACTTGCTGATGTTACTGCTTCTCGCCGTTTAGCAGAACGTAGCAGGGACTTTTGTATCATAGCTCATTTTTATTTTCAGTGGAAATTTACGGCGTTTAGCCGTTTTTCTTTCACCAAACAGACGTTTAGAGTGTTATTGTGTTGGGTTTATAATGATACCGAGGGAGGGGAGCTATAAATAATTTACTTTTTATGGTTTCATCTCTGGTTTATTATAATTTAAGTTATTGTTAATTTTAAAATAGAATAAGATGTTATTATTAAAATAAAACGGCTTTAGGTTGTATTTTTGTATTAATATTTATTTATAATTAACATGCTCAACGTACGTCTTCATCAGGAATAAAAGATACAAATTACATTTATAGTAAATAAACAGAACAAAGAAACAAGGTACTAGCTAACGAAATAGGTAACTAGATTATAAAATTTATAAATTTTTAATTAAATATAATTTGGTTTCCTTTAATTAACATTAAATATAAATATATTTTTTTTCCAAGCGTATCATAATATTAATATTACATTACCATATTATCAATGTAGAAAGAAGTTATTTTGTTACTAGTAAATTATTATACAGCAATTAGTTACTATATACACTACTGGTGGCAACACCAAACATAAGCTATTACGTCAAGTTAAGTTAATTAACAATTGCATTGTTTATTTTCGCTTGAATTTGAATTTATTTATTGAAAATGTGTGAAGAAGTGCAAGAAATGCAATGTATACTGCTCACGATTGTCAGAAATTGTATATTCGACCAAAAAAAAATTATTTTTTGCAAATCACGTACCAAAAATAAATAATACATACATATACATACTATTCTACAACTGATCAAGGTTACTTGACATGTATTTTTATTTATTTTTAGTTTAATTTTATATATTTTATTTAATTTCGCCCAGATTGCTTGGTCGCGGCTTTGCTTCGGTCACAAAATCTGAATTCAACACAATAATCGTCGCTTTCTATTCCTCGTAACATAATATACTATTTTCGAATACAATAATAATTTAACTATAGTCATAAATTCTTAAAATAGATTCATAAATTGAGAATCGATATGTAAGTATCATATTTTGTTAATGTGCTAAGATATATGATCACAAAAACTGTAATATATCCCTTTTCAAATAATAATTTAACTAAATATTAATAGAATATAACCCGTGTTGTAGAATGCATTTAATGCAAGCGCTAGTAGCGATACTAAGTCTCCAAATAACTTAGGCCAGAAGGCACTAATAAATTTAACTGTTAGGATTAATTGTCCTCTGTAGGGTAATCTGGTTAGAATGTCCAACTGCTTCTAAGATTTATTAAGTTCTGTTGTTCTATAAACATATACCATAAGACATTGGGATTTCTCGCAGTAGCTCCTATATATGGATCTCCCGGTTGTGCACTGGCTGTCTCACCTAATTAATGTTTACAACATATTCCGACAAAACAGTTTCTCTATTAATTGGCTCATATACAGTGTGCAATCATAAGTCAACACACTAAAACACACTAATTGTTTTCTCGTGTAGATTGTATTTATTTCATCGCTGTCAAATTGAATTTGGTGGTTACTAAGAGATTTATGAAAATGCAAGGAAAAAATAATTAAAATAGAACTGCTTCAGGTTAAAGTTCTGTAATAATATTTATTATTATTTTTTTTGCAAGGAAAAAATAATTAAAATAAAACTGCTTTACGTTAAAGTTCTGTATTAATATTTATTATTATTATTTTTATATTATTTATCCTGATGAAGGCGGACGTTGAGTTTTGTCGAAACGTCACTTTTAAATAAATATTAATACAGAACTTTAGTCCAAAGCAATTTTATTTTAATATAATAAGTTCTGAAAGATTTTTTACTATGTTAAAAAACAATTCTTTAATGCAAACTAGAGGGATAAATTTTAAATGATTGGTTTGGATAATAATTTTTGTAATGTTACCAATGCGCACACACACAATTTTTGTCAAAATGATTTAAAATTGTTTTTATATATGCACACTATTTATTTTAAAAAAATAGTTTAAATTTTCTCATTTTATAAAACTAATTTAATTTCAAATTTCTGAAACGTTAAGATTTTATTTTATTTTATAATAATATTGTTATATGAACATAATTTATAATAATTTATTTATTTTCGTATTATTTTTAATTAAATTTCAACAATATATTGCATGTACATTATCATTCAAAAAAAATTACAAATAATATAAATAATAATGGCTCGTAACATTTTTCGCAAAAGTCAAAAAAGCGCAAATTATGCTTGTTTCCATGTTCTGTTTATTTACTATAAATGTCATTTCTATCTTTTTTCCTGATAAAGACGCACGTTCAGTTCGTCGAAACGTTGATTTACTAATAAATATTAATACAGAACTAGAAACGAAAGCCATTTTATTATAAAACTTTTATTATTATAATAGAAAAATATCTTTTAATATTAAAATAACGTTAAAACTTTTTGGTACGCCAAACTAAGTACGCATTTATTTACATGTAAAGAAAAAGTCAAAGTTTTTGAAACATTCCCCATGCAAATATAAACAACATCCCCCTTAACTAAATCAAAAATCAAAGCAAACACCCCCTCCCTTCCCTGTCAAGAAAGCAACACGGTTATCATCTCGAGACAAAAGCGCACACACAATCAGATGTGCAGTTTTTCCGACAGCAATTTCAAAAAGCCATTAAATTCTTCGCCCGAAACGATCAATCATCGTCGGTCATATTTGGCGGACAGGTAACGTTCGATGCGCGCGCGGAAAGGTAACAACGTCACTGGGCCCCCGTAGAAAGACGACCGCAACGCTAATAGATAAAGTTCCCCGGTGTTCGACTTTGGGCTCGAGTTGAGTTAGGTTTTCAGTCGGAAGAGAGTGGTTGCCACATGGAACAAACCAAGTAGAAGTTTCGGGGGCCCAATTCCTCGCGGACGTCTCAAGTACCATTAAGCTGATCTTAATAAACTCCTATGTTCTACAACATCAACGTAAAGAATGGACGGATGGTTGAGGTCAGTCGAGTCGAAGTTAAGATGGTCCAATACAAATTGGATGCGAGAGTTTCTTTCTAGATGTTGTTTAATGGTTTATTTACGATTGATTTGCTTCCGAGGTTTCGAGTGAGATTGGAATTGATAAAATAATTGAGGAGGGGGAATGGTGTTGTTTGATTTCGATATAGTAAATTGGTACACTGAGAAAATTTTAGCTTTAGAACCAAGGTTTTTAATTTTAATTCAATAATAAACGTCTTTTTGAACTGTATACTTATATTTTTTTAATAATAATAAAAATTTTAATAGAAAAAAATAACAGTAAACTATTTTCAAAGCTTTGAATGAAATTTGTTAATATTTATTTTAAAAATAAAACTGCATTTTAATTGAGAATTTAGTTCATTTGTTTAGTCCATTAGCTCTTACGACAGTTACGCTGTTTTAAAACCAATATTAGTTAAAACCAATTTTAAAACTGACAATGAGCTTGTAATACGAATCTATGTTTCTAAACTAAATGGTAAATAATTTAATAGAAATCTTTTAAGGTAGTTATTACTATTACTTTTTTCTAAAATATTAAAATTTTTATTTTTATTAGAAAAACATAAGTTTAATATTATGTATAATATGATTCTATTTTATAAATTAAAAGAATTTTTTTAATTGTTTTGAAATTGAAAATCATTATTTAACATAGTAAAAAATCTTTCAGAATTTATTTGTTTATATACTTATTTAAAAAACTGCAAATAATAATAAACAATTTGAAATATAAAATTAAATTAAAAAGGGAGTTTGGATTGGATATGAAACAAGTTGTTATAAATAAATATTTAAATTTTTTTAATCGTCAAATGAAATTAATTTAAATAATAATAATATAGTAAAAAATCTTGTTATATTGAAATAAAACGGCTTTAGGTTGTAGTTCTGTATTAATAATCGAGGTATTTTACGTACGATACTCAACGTACGTTTTTATCAGGAAAAAAGATACGAATGACATATACAATAAATAAACAGAACATAGAAATAAGTTACTAGGTAACAAAATGAGTACGTCGTTTATTAATAAATATTAATACAGAACTACAACCTATAGCCGTTTTATTTCCTGTACAATATAATAACAAACAAAAAATGTTTTATACTAATTTCACATTTTAATCCACCTTGCTAAAAATCTAGTCCTGTGTGAAAGTCGAATTTTTATAAAAAAATATTTAATATAAACATAGATAATTTAAAAAGTAAAATATGTCACTACCGTAAAATTGTAAAAAAATTACAAAAACTAAAATGTTCTCATCAAATAAACTACCTACAAGTTATAAGCAAAGAAAGTCTTCCTTAATGACGACAATTTTGTCATATCCTAGTAACTAAAACAGGAAGTGTACGTAAAAGGCATAATCTACTGGAAGCAGTAGTAATTCGCACCACTATCCTCCTGTTGTTTCAAGTCATTTGTATCTGTTTCGCGACTGACAAATAAGACACACCCGTCCCTCACTTCACTTGCAGTCTCACTCCGTTTAAGTACATCGCCCTGTATTAGAATGAGAATCAGACGCCTAGCGTCTAGAGAGAAGTCTTTCTCTACGGAAAGACGAAAAGAAGACGAACTGTTCTTGAGTTGTCGTTATAAATGAGGAGCGTCTGCAAATCGTAGTGAACTGTGACTTTTGTCGTGCTCGGCAAATATTTCCAAAAAGGCTGGGTATCTCTCTCTTTTTCTCTCTCTCTCTCCTTTTTCGGGCGCTTGAAAACGTAATTTGCTGTATACTCAAGTAGTGCCAAAGTGGATTGAATGCTGAAATGGTCGCGCAGTGAAAGTAAAGGATATTTTGACACATCTTGACGTAGGCCGACTTCTCGGAATTACAAATATATGGAATATTTCCGGAGTTACTATGCGGAAAATTAACAGACAAATGTTTTTCTACTATTTTCAGCAAATAAATAAACAATATTACTACGAAGTTATTACACTTTTATTTATTTATATATATATATATATATATATATATATATATATATATATATATATATATACAATAACATAGTAAATAATCTTTCAAAACTAATTACATTAAAATAGAAACGCTATGGCCCGTATTCTCACTTCATCTTTAAAAGTGATTTTTGTCAAAAATACTTTTGACTTTTACTTAAAATTAAGAAATTTTAATTAATTTATTTGAATGTTATAATATTAGCTACAAAAAATATAGATATACTATTCATATTTGATAAGTGGTACAAGTAATAATTTATTTCAAAGCAAAAAATAAAAGCACTTTTTCTTAAAGAAAATAGGTGGGAATACAGGCCATAGTTTCTTCATTTTTACTTGCATTTTTAATGGTGCGGATTGAAAATAGGCAGAATTTTATCAAGAAAGAATATTAAAATTTCCTATTTTGCACACATGAAATTGTAACGCATGTTGAAGATGAAAGATATTATTTCTCTTCAATCATCAACATAATTTGTATATATTTTACAAGGCGTTAGTAATTTTTTATAGAAGTAAAAAATTAATTAATAAATAAATAAATGAATAAATAATGAATTTTTAAAGTTTTAAATGAATTTGCTTTTTTACAATATTAAAAATTAACATTTTACTGCGTGTAAATTTTTTTCTTTCGATAAACAAGTTTTGTTTTTATCAGCACAATAATCAATTTTTGCCGCGATTGTGAAACACAATAATTAAATAAATATTTACTATTTTTTTTACGTTTTAGAACAACTAAATAAAATTGTTTATTATCGATGTAACGAGAATTTCTCGTAAACATATTAAAAAATAACTTTATTTTAGTAAACTTGATTTTGTTTGAAGGTGATATTAATAATTAATAAAATTTAATATAAGCGGAAAAACTGAATAAAATTTAGTTAGAAAAGATGTTACATTAATATTTATCACCAATTAAAATTTATGAAAAAAATGTCAAATTTATAAGCGTGGTCATTGATTCGAATTAATTGTGATTTTTTGACAGCTAATCTAAAAAAAAAAATGTTTAATTCATTTTGTCACACACTGACAACCGCGTAAGGGGTTGAAATAAAAAAATTTAAAATTTTATGAAAACGTGTTCGTATTTTCCTTTCCGTACACATGCTCCAAACTCACCGGCGTTTTTAATATGAAATTCTCAAAGCAAAATTAAAAATATTCATGGCGTTTGTGCAACTCGACATCAAAGGTAAAATGGATTTTCTAATTTTCTTGATTAATTTACTTTTTGACTATTAATTTTGTATTTTATATTCATTTTTGCCAAACAGATCGGTCTTCTTCAAAACTTTGACAACATAATTTGTATAAAATGTATCTTTTTCGAGAATATACTTAAGAAAAATGCGATATTAAAAAATTTAAATTATCTGCTTAAACTTTTTCCTTGATTTTTAAGAAAAATATTATTTTGGCGGAAATGAAAATTTAATGAATATTATTGTAAATTTGTTACTGAAAAGTAAAAAAATATTCAAATAAATAATCTTTAGGATTTAGTTCCGTTTTTCTGTTTAAACCTCACTAAAATACTAAACATTTATTTATTTTTCTAAGCACTGTAAACTATACAAATTATAAAATAAAACGGCATTGAGTTGTAGTTCTGTATTAATATTTATTAATAGTCGACGTTTCGACAAAATCAACATACGTCTTCATCAGGGAAAAATGATACAATTGACATATACAGAAAATAAGCAGAACATAGGTACAAGTTACTAGGTAATAAAATAAGTAACTATATCATAAAATTTATAAATTTTTAGTTAAAGGAAATCAAATTTTATTTAAATTATTGTCTTCACATTTATTGATATTATCTTTTTCTTTATAAATTTCTATTGTTTCTTTTATCAATCTATACTGTTAGTATTAAAGGGTCTTGCAATTATTACAGAATACTCTTATTTATATCAGTTTTTCCTGATGAATACGAGCGTTGTGTTTCGTCGAAACGTTGATTATAAATTAATTTCAATACAGAACTTGAACCTAAATTAGTTTTATTTTATATAATGAGTTCTGAAAGATTTTTAATATGCAGTCTGATATTATTTTCGTTTCATATTGTTATAAGTATAGACATATTTTTTTGTTATAACAAAAACGAAATCAGTATATAAAAAAATATAAAAAAAGTAACAGAATCTCCGTGTTCATAACACAAGTATCTTTCAGTATACGTCAATACTGAAGCTGAAAGATAGTGCCTTTCGTTTATATTGGTAACAACAATTCTACTTGAAATTTACCCATTTACCCTCGATTGTGTCCGTGGGTAAACTAACTCGTTTTTCTTTATTACCTTATCAAACAATACCTACATTGATTCAACAATTTATTGGAAACAATAGTTAAAGGTAAATAGTCTTTTGTTCTGGAATTTATTTCTTTATTATATGTCTAGGTTTTGTTGAATGTATTTTATATTTTGAAAGGTTTAATATTGTTATAAAATAAAATAAATATTATGTACTTCAATATCAGTATTTATTTATTCAATTGTATTGATTTTAGTATAAATATTTTAATATGGAAGAAGTACTTGTACAATATATTTCATAGAGTATATTGAAGTGAAATAATATTAATTTATTAAAAAATCTTTCAGAACCTATTATATTAAAATAAAAAGGCTTTAAAATTAATACCTAATAATAATAATATTTTTTTGAACAGTTTATTTTATAAAATTTTATCAATATAACATAGTAAAGTAAAATTGCTTTAGGTTAAAGTTCTGTTATAATATTTATTTAAAATCGACGCCCGTCTTCATCAGAATAAATGATATAAATGACATTACAATAAATAAACAGAACATAGAAACAAGTTACTAGGTAAATGTCATTTCTATTATAGTAATTTGTTTCTATGTTCTGTTATATATAAAGTATTTATTTACATAGTATTATGATCATTATTATAAGCTAAATTAGTCAAAAAAACAAATCAACTGAATTAATTTTAAAATTGGTGGTATCTACTTTTAATTGTTTCAAAAAAAAAACGTATTTTTATTGATTGATTGTCTATAGGTTTTTCAGTGATACATCATATATTTTGAATATCTAAGTCATCATATTATTAATAATAATAATTAATATTTTTTATAATTTTTTATATAATTTATTTGACATATATTTACAATTAATATGAGTTACTAACTAAACTTTGAGTTTATGGAAAATTATTGTATCTTTGATACATATTAACAAAAACTCTATTAGTTGTAAGTGTAATTTTTATTTTATTACAACTTTTTTTCTTATTAATTAAATTTTGAACTCTTTTTTTTTTATATAAATATTAACTTTTTCTATGATATTTATAATTGATATACAAAAATTTTATTTTTCCATACCTATGTTATAAGCTATGAAGACGATTTGCCATTTGAAACTTGAATGAGTTTTATTTAAGAACCTTTCCACATTGGACTGACATACCCAATAATTTTTTACATATATATATATATATACTAACTCAACATTTATAGAAGCCAATATTCTGTCTATAGATGTAGTTTATATTTACTCGGACGTACATAAAACACCGAATTCTGAGGGTAACATTTCATATCGAACATCAATAAGTGACTTTGATGGAGGGACGGTTTCTTAATATTTTATTACTCAAGTTTTGGGCTTCAGGTCCACGTAGACAGTATGTCGAAACTTTATGGACTTTTCCAGATACGTTCTTATCCTGCGAATCAGTGAATTTTTCCGAGATTAAGTAATTATAATATAACATCAGATATAATTTAGTTAAGAGCTAGGCTATTAGGAATAATTTAATTTGATATTTAGTACATACTGAAATATCTAATAATTTTAGAAGTAATTATTTATTTAATAATTAAGATTTATTAATTAAAGTAATTGGTAGTCATTTATTTTGTAAATGCAAAAAATCTTTCAGAACTCATATTAAAATAAAACTGCTCAAAACTCAACATCCGTCTTTATCAGGAAAAATGATAAAAATAATTTTTACAGTAAATAACAGAATATAGAAACAGGTAACTAGGTATCAAATAAGAAACTAGATCATAGATTCTAAGCATAGATTTTAAGGTCGATATAGCTAGAAAGCACAAAACAGCAGAACCGTATGAAACCCATCTCAGAATTTTTGGCTATTTTTTGGCTAATTAATTACCACTGTGCCGATTTAATTGCCGCTAATTAACAAAAAATAGAGGGGGCTTGCTAGCTTGACAGTCAAGCTAGCAGAACCCTAGCAGCTAGAAAGCATAAGTCAGCAGAATCGTATGAAACCCATCTCAGAATTTTTGGCTATTTTTTGGCTAATTAATTACCACTGTGCCGATTTAATTGCCGCCAATAAAAAAAAAATACAGGGGGCTTGCTAGCTTGACAGTCAAGCTAGCAGTACCCTAGCAGCTAGAAAGCACAAGTCAGCAGAATCGAATGAAACCCATATCAGAATTTTTGGCTATTTTTTGGCTAATTAAATACCATTTTGCCGATTTAATTACCGCCAATTAAAAAAAATACAAGGGACTTGCTAGCTTGACAGTCAAGCTAGCAGAACCCTACGTTATAATATTCAAAATCAATCTAAATGAGTTCCGATTATTAATTGCCAATTAATTACCACTTTATTTATAACGAAATAATTGTATTATTAAACCCAATATAAAAACTTATAATATTGAATTCGGAAATTTGACATAGAACATTATTGATCCCGTTGAACTACATGCAATTGAAGGATCGGCTTCAACAACGTTGTAACTAACAAATTTATCGAATTTGACATTGTTGGAAAATTATCATTTTCCAATTTTATCACCCATAAAAAATTAATTAATAACAAATCAAAAAACGAACTCGCGAATTTATCTGAAATATAAAAGACTACTTATATACGAAAATTCCGAAAGATTCATAGAAAATTGTGAGCTGTATCAAGCTGGCACAACAACAAAAAAAAAACATAAGAAACTTTTTAAACCATTTATTAATTAATTAATTACCACATTTTTTAGTTTATAACCGCTTTTTTTAATAAAATACGGAAGTCGGACCAGCTTGCTATGCAGCAAGCACAACCATATAATATAATAAAGCAAAACTATAAAAGAAACAACAAACATTGTTAAAATTTATTAACAAATTGATTACATAAAGAAACATTTTTTATTAATAACTAGTGTCGGGAATTTCTTTTTTTCTGTTTTTTCGGCAGTCGATTGTACATCGTTACAACTTGTCTATCGAAAATGGTGGTCGTAACTTCGAGCAATTTATATAAAATAATACTCAAGAATATTGAGATTTTATATTTTTCCAAAAATTTCACAAGATACTCAGTCATTAGATCGGCTGTTAAGCTATGCATCAATGACTGAGCTTAACAGCCGATTTAATGACTGAGTATCTTGTGAAATTTTGGGAAAAATATAAAATCTCAATATTCTTGAGTATTATTATATTAAATTTCACAATGACAATACGAACATTTATTTGTTCAAGGTCTATTAATTTATATAAAGTTTAATGCACTATTATTTCTAATAAAATGTTTTTTAACTTAACTACTCTTTGACGTTGTAATAATTAAAATTGTATTTAACGATATCTAGTATATCTTGACACCGAGAAATTTCCGAACACTAGTTTATTAATAAAAAATGTTTCTGTAAGTGAACTCTATCATTTCTGAAAATTAGGAATAGTTATTCTGTTACACCCTGTATAAGTAGTCTTTTATACTTCAGATAAATTCGCAAGTTCGTTTTTTGATTTGTTATTAATTAATTTTTTATGGGTGATAAAATTGGAAAATGATAATTTTCCAACAATGTCAAATTCGATAAATTTGTTAGTTACAACGTTGTTGAAGCCGATCCTTCACTTGCAAGTAGTTCAACGGGATCAATAATGTTCTATGTCAAATTTCCGAATTCAATATTAAGTTTTTATATAGGGCTTAATAATACAATTATTTCGTTATAAATAAGGTGGTAATTAATTGGCAATTAATTATCGGAACTCATTTAGGTTGATTTTGAATAATATAACGTAGGGTTCTGCTAGCTTGACTGTCAAGCTAGCAAGTCCCTTGTATTTTTTTTAATTGGCGGTAATTAAATCGGCACAATGGTATTTAATTAGCCAAAAAATAGCCAAAAATTCTGATATGGGTTTCATACGATTCTGCTGACTTGTGCTTTCTAGCTGCTAGGTTTCTGCTACCTTGACTATCAAGCTAGCAAGCCCCCTGTATTTTTTTTAAATTGGCGGCAATTAAATCGGCATAGTGGTAATTAATTAGTCAAAAAATAGCCAAAAATTCTGAGATGGGATTCATACGATTCTGCTGACTTATACTATCTAGCTGCTAGGGTTTTGCTAGCTTGACTGTCAAGCTAGCAAGCCCCCTGTAATTTTTGTTAGTTGGCGGCAATTAAATTGGCACAGTGGTAATTAATTAGCCAAAAAATAGCCAAAAATTCTGAAATAGGTTTCATACGGTTCTGCTGTTTTGTGCTTTCTAGCTATATCGACCTTAGATTTTAACCAAACGTTCATTAGACATTCGCTCTCTGATTAACTGATTAATTCCAACATAGTTACATCACATATGCCACGATCTCATTTCCACAGCAATTTTCCTTTTATGTGTTTGTAGCCAAACTCAACATTTATTATAGTATAATATAATAAAATAATGAAATGTGTCTTCTGAAAAATTATATCAGTTGTATATTATTTTTTATTTCTTAATTTTCTTAATTTCTTCAAATACAACTTTAAATATCAATATTAATAAAACTTAAAAAATTATAAAAATGTTTAAACTTACAATATGTAAAGATATCATTAATAATTATCTTATCTTAATCACACGACATATAATAAAAATTTATTATAACAAAATTCATGTAACAAAAAAATGTATGTAGATATTTCAGCGAAATGTTCGCTAATACATCTTTTGATAATACCTGTTCTGAAAACATTTACCACCACTCAATATTTGAGTGTGACAAATGACTGTTATAAGACTCTGTCAAACTGTCTATCTATCCAAATATCATTTGTCACTGGAATTTGGATCAATTTAAAACGTTGGCAACGCTAATATTATATGTAGCAGAAAATGTCGTGTTAAGACTACACAATGGATAAAAGTATATAAATATAAAAAAAATAGAAAAAAAAATTAAGATTTTTTTTTTAATACCTACAAAATTTTAAATTTAAATTGGATTTTTTAATTAGTTTATTATTATAAACAAGTTACTAGGTAACAAATTAAGTAACTAGATCATACAATTAATAGATTTTTTATTAATGGGGAAGTCAAATGAATTTCTTATCTTGCTGAAACTCTGTTTTAGTCAGTTAAGATGGTTCGGACATGTTGAGCAAATGTCTAATGAACGTTTGGTTAAAAAGATTTATTTGAATGATTTTGATGGTATACGTTTGCCTGGACATCCGAAGAGTAGTTTGAGTGGTATGATTGAGAGTGTTTTGCTCGAGCGAAAGTTTCCAAGTAGTAGGAATAAAAGAGCATGTATGAGAAAAATTATGAATGTGGATGAAGCGAAAGTTGCTTGTTTGGATAGAAATGTTTGGAGGCGACTGATTTCGGGATGATGAAAAGAGTTTGTGCCACATCCTTTTGGGTACATGGCGTGACTGTGTATGTATGTATGCTGAAACTCTAATACATTGTGATTATTTAATAATTGTTAATTATTCTTTGCATTACATGAAAGAAAAAATACGTTATTTTCCAATATTTGTATTTATTTTGATAAAAATTCTGTTATAAAACAAAAATATTTTTATAAGAAAATACTTTTGTACGAAATGAAAGATTAAATTTTACATTAATTCAAAATAAATACGCCATAGCATTATTAAATTCCGAAATTAAAATGAAATATACGAAATATTTTTGTAAAGCCCACAAAATTATTTTTTTAATAAAGAAATAAATAAACAAAAAAATTCTCGAAATTCATTTATCTTTCCTACTAAAAAAAAAATGCATCTGTTTTGTTAGCGTTTGTCATTTGTTATTCAACGTGAAAGCAAACGTATCACAGCACACCTAGATACCAAAAACCAACAAGACAAACAAGTTACAATGAAAAGAAATAACCGCATTTTAATTCCGTGTGTGTACAGAGTCGTACAGAATGTCAGATATGTCTCGATATTAAAAATGCCATTCTAGTGCGCGTCGCGTGTTTGGGGACGCTCGTCGAGGTAGACACGACGCCCCCCCCCCCCCCCCGAACGTCGTCCTGTAACGCAAGAGAAAAAGAAAAAGTAACCAACCAATACTGGACACTGTCGACGCATAAATGTGATATGTAAACAGAACGTAGCTAAGGTATGCAGCATGCTTTGTTATACACACAAAATGAAAAATTTAGACCGTGCGCATTTTTTTCAGATGTTGTAGAACATTTTTTAAAAGCATTTTTGTTATTTCTAGTTGTTGGTTTTTCCTATTTTATATTTTATGTCTGTATTTTATTTACTCGGAGTATTTTATAAACAAGATCAATCACTGTTGAAGCATTGAATTAAATAGAATTTGGCTTCCATTACTAGTAACCTAGTACCTAGTAACTTGTTTATATATTCTGTTATTTACTGTAAATGTTATTTATTTGTATTGAGCCTAAAGCAATTTTATTTTATATAATGAGTTTTGAAAGATTTTTTACTATGTTAAGATTAACATAATAAAAAATCTTTCAGAACTTTTTAATATTTTGAAATAAAATAAAACTGTAATAATTGCAAGACCAATCAATATTAACAGTAGATTGATAAGAGAAGCAATAGAAATTTATAAAGAAAAAGATAACATATATAACTGATTTAAATAAAATTTGACTTCCTTTAATTAATAATTTACAAATTTTATCATCTAGTTATTTACTTATTTTGTTAGCTTATAACTTGTTTACATATCTTGTTTATTTACAATCAGTTTTTCCTGATAAGACGTACGTTGAATTCGTCGAAACGTCATTATTAATAAATATTTATATAGAACTACAACCTAAAGCCGTATATTTTTGAAATGATTAATATTATATAACATTTACAAAATTTTATACTGCGTAATTAAATTAGATTTTAATATAGAATAAATATTATTCCTATTATATACAATTTCTATTATGTATAATTCCTATTATATATAATTTAATTAAAGTAATAAAAACCAAATATTTAGATAATTCATTTTATAATTCTGCATGTAAAAATTATTTAATTATATATTTATTATTTTATGAAGCACAAAATCAGATATTTAATTATAGTTAACAAAATATTCTTTATAAAATTAATTAACAATTTTCCAGATATTTAGAATTAAATTTAAATATTTATTATATATTTAAATATATTTCAAATTGAATGTTAAATAATTAAATTTATTTTTTTTATATTTACAATAAAACTTTTTGTAACCATTTCAATAAATATTTATCTAAAACTTAGATAAAAATAGAATTACTCTAACATTAGTTGCAGTTCATAAATATGAACGAAACCTCAGGAAAATTATACTTGTAAATGAATTACGTATGTACAATATAACTACAACGTAGCTTGAAAGTTGAAGGGAGAAACAAAAAATCGACATTTTTCATTCAGCAGAACAAAGAATTACCAATCATGAATTTATTATCCGGAACTGATATGATTTCCGAACGATCGTCTGTTGTTTTGTGTTTGTGTTATGTTTGCCGGTTAGAAAAGAAGGCACAACTCATCACAATCAAAATGCGCTTAAACTTTTCCTGATTTTCATTGAATTTTCATGATAGCATTTTCATGTTTCACATCAATAAAAGTACACTAATGTTTTTCTCATTTAAAGATTATTTTGTTATACAGTGATACTTTTAGCTGTCATCTATTATTGAAATTTTTCTACTTGTATATCTAACATTTGGCCACATATTTTAGTAATTGTATTAGAATTATAGAATTCTTTTCTTTTACTGGAAAATGCCATTTTTGACAAATATATAGCGCCAAACATAATATTATATAATACATTGAGTTCGTCAAAACGTTGATTATTAATAAATATTGATACAAAAAAGTCTGTTTTAATGAAAATTATATTATTAAAGTATATTAACATAGCAAAAAATCTTTCAAAACTCATTGTATTAAAATATAACTGCTTTAGGTTAAAGTTCTGTATTATTATTTGTTTAAAAACGACATTTCGACATAAATGATATAAATGATACATTTATATTATTTATCCTGATGAAGACAGACGTTTTTAAATAAATATAATACAGAACTTTAACCTAAAGGAATTTTATTTTAACGTACATTAACTTTTAAATTTAATCATAATAAAATCTGCTACCTATAATTTCAATCACGTAACTATTTTTGTTGTCTGTACATTAACGTGCCGCCAATACAAAGTACGTTTCAATAAACGAAATTGCTCGAAATTTTTAAACAAATCGATAAATTTATCACCGACGAAACAACTATCTTTTCGATATGATAAAGGATAATGCACCAATTGCCAATAAGTGCCCATTTTCTTTGTAATATTTAGATGATGAATGTGGACGAAGCGTCCAAGTTCTTATATGTACTCGTATTATTCTGAAAATGTTCTGTCCGCTGTGAAAATCGAAGCAATATTATTATTGCTGATTGAATTGGTTCAATACTTGGACTATTTTTATTGTCGCTTATAACAAATAAATATATAGAAAGAATATAGCGCAAGCATATACGTGTGTTTTATCATAGACATGATGTTTTGTTCATATTGTCACACTCTGTTTTTTTTTTTAATTATATTTCCTTCGGATAAAAAATTATTTTTCTGGAAATTACTAGCATGATAAAAAATCTTCCAGAACTCATTATATTAAAGTAAAACAGCTTTAGCTTTTAATTCTGTATTAATATTTATTAATAATCGACGTTTCGACGAATTCAACGTTCGTCTTCAACAGGAAAAATAATACAAATGATATTTACAGTAAATAACAGAACATAGAAACAAGTAACAAAATAAGTAACTAGATCATAAAATGTATTTATTTATTTCTTGTTTCTGTGTTCTGTTTATTTACTGTAGATGTCATTTGTATCTTTTTTCCTAATGAAAACGTACGTTGAATAATGAGTACGTCTGTTATTAATAAATGCTAATACAAAACTAAAGCCGTTTTATTTCACTATGATGAGATAAAAATTATAATTGTTATATTATATTGTCACATACGTAACAATTTTAATTTTCTGACCAAATAATGCATATTTGCGTTACATATAACATCAATTAAAAATATTTAGCTAGCTCTGAAGAAGGCAATAGTGACTGATTGCCGAGACGTTGGCTTAGAAGATAATAATATATATATATATATATATATATATATATATATATATATATATATATATATATATATATATATATATATATGAATTCTGTCTATTACTAATTATCAATACGAATTGCGAATGAAACTTTACCGTTACTTCTCTCTTGGTTGAACAAATAAGGTTTTTGCACCTGAAAATTTTACATTGTTATTCTTTCATTTGTAGTAAAAATACTTGTGTTCTCTGTATTGTTGTTCCGTGAAGTTTTGCGAGGGAAAACTAGAATTTTTTTTGTTATAATTTAGTATATAAGTATAGAAGTTTTGCAATGTTTCCATGTTCATTTTTTTAACTTTGTTTTTGTTTTTAAATGTATTTCTCATATAGAACAAGTAAAATAAAACTGTATTCTAGAACAAAAACTTGTAATTACAAAATTTTATCAAAATATGGAAATAACTTGGAAAATATATTTTAGTTAATTAGTTACTGATTAAATTAAAAGTTAATATAGTAACTGTTTGGATTTTAATTTTTTCTTAACAGTCAATTAAATTATCGTAAATTTTAAGCTATGTGAACAGAGCTAGGTTGTATGTACAGCAATAATGTAAAAAAAAACTCTAATTTTTATAATCAAAAAATCAGGGACCTAGAGCAATGAATTTCAAACATATTGTTCCAAAATAAAATATAAAAAACAAAAATTAAATCAATATGGGACAATACAATTTAGAAATAATGTACATAATATAATTGGAAAAATGCATTCAGGATATTTAATTAAAGTGCAACAAGACTTAATGCACTTAATAGTATAAAAACATGCATTTAATTGAATGGAACAATTTTATTTTCAATTCACATTTACAAGTTTTTATTGCAATGCATTTCTTGTTTGTTTTTTGTAAGATAATTGTAATTGTGTTTGTATTTTTTTAGGGAAATTACTTTATTTTATTTTTTCAAGATAAGAAGATTACATTTAATTTGCGAAATTAATTTTTTATTTTCAATTATCAGTGAGACACGCACATTTATTCTCATTAATTTGTTTTTTTCGTTGGTATATTTTTTCCTAAGTGGATTATCAAAATTATCAAAATTTTTTTTAAATGAGTTTGTATTAGCAAAGTTTAATATAATGATGTGCTTTGTTTTGAAATTGAAAAAATATATAATTATAAATTCTTTTAGAACTCATTATATTTAAATAAAATATTTCTTCCGAAAATATACATATAGAATCATAGAATATGGATTCGTAAATAAACGTATTTACTTGTTTTGGTAATTTATTGAAATAATGATTTTTTTATATAATAAAACTGAATTGAAAATAATAATTATGAAAGCACACATGACTATATAAAAATTGATATATTAAAACAATTATGGTCGCATAATAATAAAAATATTTCGTATCAAAATATATACGGGGAAAAAAACATTATTTTCGCAATTTCCATAATGCATTTATGCGTGTAGAAATAAACGAATAATGCATTTCTGGAATGATAAACAAAACACGAAATATTTATCATCCGTTGTAATCACGCAGGCCATGGCGTTCGAACAATGAATACAAAAGGGATTAGTTTTTCTTTTTACCGCCAGGGGCACGGCGGGTGCACGCGATATCATCCCCTTTTCAAAGAGAGTGAGAGAGTTTTTTTTTTTTCAAGATTATGTAAAAAGTTTTTATTGGTTGCTTTTTATTCAAGTATCTAGACTAAAGATAAAATTAAGTTGTTTAATATTATATGCTAAATATATAGTAGGTATGTATAAGAAATAAAGCTTCATTCAGTTTGCTCTTTTTCTAGCGGAATCAGAGTTATGTTTTAGCGTGAGCCAAAATACATGTAAACTTATAGAGTGTGACGATCTGTAAGTTTTACTGAAAAATTAACATGGTTGATTTCTATAAGTTTTGACGAAAAATAACAAAAACAATTTAAAAGATAATTTTATTTAAACAATGGAATAAAATTAATTTACAAAATTTATTACAAAATAACTAAAATTATTACAATATATGGACTAATTCTTTTATACGTCAATCTGTAACTTACAATTTGATGTTTATCCGTAACTTTTAATTTTGTCCTTCTGTAACTAAATTAAAATAATTTATCTTTGTATAAATTTATTCATGTTACACTTTTATGATTGGAAGGAATAGAAAAATATATAAAATATTTGTAGTGTAACTTGTTTATTAATTAGATTTTTAATTAATAAACAAGTTACACTACAAATATTTTATATATTTTTCTATTTCTTCCTAAAATAATTTAGTTTCTGACAAAACTAGATTCATAAAAATGCAGCTTAAATAAAAATCGAATGCAATCGAATTTCGTACGACGACTAAAAATGCTGACAAACTGACAAAGTTTTTAGTTTTATAAAAAAAATGAGTTTCAATGAAGATATTTACTAAAAAATTGTTGCTGGTTAAAAGCATCTGTTATATCAGAGTAAAAATCTTTCAGAACTCATTTTATTAAAACAAAACTGCTTTGTGGTTAAAATTCTGTGTTAATATTTATTTAAAATCGACGTTTCGACAAAACTAAACGTCCGTTTTCATCGAGATAAATGATAAAAATGACATTCTGGTAATGTCATTTGTATCATTTATTTTCATGAAGACAAACGTTTAGTTTCGTCGAAACGTCGATTTTAAATAAATATTAATACAGAACTTTAACCTCGAACCAGTTTTATTTCAACTGTTATATGTTTATAAAAAATATAATTGTACTGTTTATATTGATATAACTTTCTTTTATATTTGCTACATAACAAATTTGATTTAAGGTGAATAGAATATAATAAACTATATATATATATATATATATATATATATATATATATATATATATAAGCTATAAGGCAAAATAAGACAGAGAATTACGTTGGAAGGATGCTTAAACAAGTATGCACTCAATATTGCCGTAACATCTAAATAAGTACTAGTAGTCGAGAAAAAGAGAACCAGTCCCAAACGAACATCTAATCTATGTGTATATGTGTACGTATTCGAGTATACGTAATGCTTTGTGTTGTAAAAGAATTTATATTGCTTTTCCATGTCAAGAAATCTGAACGCTTTGAAAATTATTTGAATGGATCGTATCAAAAGAAAAATTAAGTTGGAAAAAGGAATGCATTCAGCCGGCAGTTACAACATGTATCTGATGCACGTTAAAGAGAACATTATTTTTATTAAAATAGACAAGGATGCAATTGATGAATATATCGAATTGTCAAAAATGGTACGTTTTACATTTGTAAATAAATATTAGTTATATGATTGATTTGCGAAAACTTTTGAGAAGAAAATATTGTTTTCAATTAAAGTTTCAATGTGACTTAACACAGGCTCTAGTTATTATTTTATATTTGAATTATGTAGAAAATATGTTTATTTTGAAAATATTTTACATTTAAAACTGGAAAATATTGTAATTATGGGTAATTACGTATATAATAAAACTTACATAAAATATACGTATTTCATATTTATATAATGCAAAAATTATCCTGTGACGTCTGCCAACTTATATATTAAACTGGTGTGGTTTTTATGTAGAATTACCGATTTTTTTTTAATTAAGCAGTAATGTTAAAATAAAACAGCTTTAGGTTTTAGTTCTGTATTAATATTGATTAATAATCGACATTTCAACGAACTCAACATATGTCTCCATCAGGAAGACGTACGTTGAGTTCGTCGAAATGTCGATTATTAATCAATATTAATACAAAACTACAACCTAAAGCTGTTTTACTTTAATATGATGAGTTCCGAAAGATCTTTTTACTATGTTAAGTAAAATAAACTTACGTCAACCGAGAACAAAATTTATTTCCAATATATTTATCTTGAATTTTACTTAAAAAGAAAAAAAAACTATGGTTCTCAAACCATTTCATCACCGATCCAGGTCAAGAGAATTAGATCCACGGAAGAACTAACAGAAGAAATCGTATAAAAAGCACATCGTTTGACGGCAAACCTTTCGGAAACCACATTCTGCTCTTTCTACACTCTGTCTCCAGCGAGATCCGTCCAGAACAAATCAAAAATAACATGTGTCGCCTAATTCGATTTCTTTCCAAGGCCTGTTTTCTCACGAAATATTTATCTTCGTTTCACTCGCGAAATGGTACCTTAGCCGGGGGTGGCTGGGGGAGGGGGCGCTGATGGAAATGCCTCCTAAGGCCATATGGTTGGGGCTAAAGTATTTCCGAACATTTCTGTTTTTATCTGCACACCGCCGCCGCCGGCGTAGACAAACAGTGTGTTGTTTTAATTATGGTGGAAAGCCTTTTAAGATGAGATCATAAGTACATTTTGGCTGAGTGCTTACTTTATTTTTACCCGATTCAATTACCTTACATCACATTGCGGAGAAAGTTAAAAGTTTGTTAAAGTACTTAAAGGATGTTTTCGGTTTTAATTTTATCGCGGAAATTTTGACGTGTGCTAGATACTGTTTCGTAAAACTTAATTGAATAAATTTATTATAATAAACGTTTAAATTTCATATTTCATATTAATTTATAAAAATAAAATTCAAATTATAATTATTGTTCTAAAATGTTATTAACAATAAAAATAATGCCGTATTCTCACCTCATTCATAAAAGTGATTTTTGCCAAAAGTACTTTTGACGTTTACTGAAAATCATTTATTAAGCATTTTAAAATAGTTGATTTAAATTTTATAATACCAAATATAATAAAAATGATCAAAAATAGAAAATATATTTGTATTTGATGAAAAATAGAAGCAAAAAGTTATTTTGAAGTTAATGATAAAAGCACTTTTTCACGAAAAAGTGAGGTGCAAATACGGGCCAATGTATTTTACAGTGTTGAACCGAAACAATCAAATAATTTTTTTTTACTTTAATATAGTTAATTCAAGTTAATAATTAAGTTAATAATTTGATAAATTATAAACTAACTTGCGTCTCAACTACATCTTTCCCATTTACTTGGCATGAAAGCCAGCCAGACAGCTACACTTGCATCAGTGTTTTCGGACATTGATCAGTTATCATACTGACGAGCTCCCTAAGAGCGAAACACGTGTTTATGGTTAACTGGCCTCTCATGATTTAATGATTGGGTAACTGGTGAAATTTTGGGGAAAAAATCTTAATATTAGGATATTGCATTATATATTGTTATTGAGTAAAACCAAAGTGAAATAACTGAATGAAAAGTCGTGTAGTAGCTACATCAATTTATTGCAAAATCCTTCATGATTTTATCAACTCGAAATTATCTCCCAAACGAAAGCACTTTATCAAAAATAAACAAAAAAAAAAAGCGATCACAGTAAAAAGCTGAAAGTCAGAAAGGCTTTGGTATCCGAGTTTAGCTTACCAATACTTTTCGGCTCTTATAGTTCCAGTAAAAATAAAGGTACCCGCACAATTTAGCCAGGACATCGAGGCTATTGTTTTTTTATTATACTTGGCAAACCATTGTGATCGTAGTAGGCATGAAACGTTTTTTTTTTCTTCCTTCCTTCCCTCAACGAAACTTTTTTCCCAGACGAAGCAGCTAAAGCCGTTTATACGCTATATTCAGTTTGGTTCAATTTCAGAGGGACCATCAATACTGTATATAGGCTGTCTATAAGATATATCTATATTGTACCCGAAGTATTGTGCTTTGCTACTTTGTAGCACCAGGTAGCGCGCGTAGGCTTTTTATATTGAATGAGGAAATCTCATTTAAAAAAAAAAATACGCATACGGATAATAATACGCTTGAAATATTCTACAAACAGGCGAATTGACCGACTTTAACTTCTATTGTACTTGCAAGGTTTGAATTTCGAATTTGGGAAATATTAAACTGAAAGCGAAAATATTGAATAGAAAATTTTTGCTTAACTTTGCTTTCAAATTGGTCATTCAAAAACTGTTTGAATGGAAACGTTGGATTTGAATAAATAAATTATATCAAAAATGTTTTTACTGTATATCACATTATGATAAAATATAATATATACATAATGAAACGTAGTTCTGAATTAATATTTATTAATAATTGACGTTCCGACGTACTCAACATACAACTTCACACAAATGAAATTTACAGTAAATAAACAGAATATAGAAACAAGTTACTAGGTAACAAAATAAATAACTGGATTACAAATTTTATAAATTTTTAGTTGAAGGAAGCTAAATTTTATTTAAATCAGTTACTATGAAGGCACTAAGTTAAGTAAAGTTTGGCATCCATTAATTAAAAATTTATAAATTGTACGATCTAGTTACTTATTACTAAAAATATTAATATTACAATACGCTTGAAGAAAAAACTATAATAATTGCTAGATTAATCAATATTAGCAACAGAGAAGCAATAGAAATTTTTAAGGCAAGGATAACATCAATCACTGTAAAGGAACTGAGGAATTAAAAATCCATAAAATGAAAAATTTTATAAATTTTTAGTTGAAGGAAGCCAAATTTTCTTTAAATCAGTTATTATGAAGGCACTAAGTTAAGTAAAGTTTGGCTTCCATTAATTAAAAATTTATAAATTGTATGATCTAGTTACTTATTAATAATAATAATTATTAATAATATTAATATTACAATACGCTTGAAGAAAAAACAATAATAATTGCTAGATTAATCAATATTAGCAACAGAGAAGCGATAGAAATTTATAATGCTAAGGATAACATCAATCACTGTGCAGTAACTGATGAATTAAAAAATCCATAAATTTTATGATTTAGTTATTTATTTGTTATCTAGTAACTTGTTTCTAGGTTCTGTTATTTATTGTAATGTCATTTATATCATTTATCCTGATGAAGACGGACGTTGAGTTTCGTCGAAACGTCGATTTTAAATAAATATTAATACAGAACTTTAATCTATAGCAGTTTTATTTTAAAAACAATTCCATTCATTCTATTCATATACAATTATTTTAGTATTAAGTAAATATAATATCAATTATTTGTTATCATTTCAATAACAAAAGGCTTACGTCAATTTACTATTATTGAAGTCTTTGTATGTGTATAAATATTTTATTACAAAAGCATAACAAATAGCCGAATGCAAAATGATAAAATAACAAATTTTCGACTATTTATCAAATAAAGCGAATGAACATTGAAAACACGACTCGGAGCGAGGTATTAACGGAATATCTATTCCGCTCTCCGGCAACATTCGTGTTTTTTTTTTTATTATTTATATTCGTGCACATTTTGTTCTACGATGATATTTTTCAGTATTTCAGTTTCCGATCAACGTATTTAATGAATACGTTATGAACGGTAATATCTCATTCCGCGTATATATCGACTCTTAAATGGATATACATATATTCAGCAATTCATTCGCGAATGCGGCCAACTCAAAAATGGAGAACAATTTCCAGAATGTAAAGTCAATTCGGTTTTAAACTTGATTGATTGAATTAGTTTGTTTTTTTTGCAAGCAAATAAAAATACTCTTACACGCAAGCCAGACGAAAAAAAAACTGAATCAATGAATGTCGAATTTTCTTTCAATTCGATTTTAGATTTTATTTCCTCCAATGAAAAGTTTATTTTGTTATTGATTGTGAACAGTGACATAAACTATGAATGACATGTTGCATGTTATTACGTTTATTGAAATATGTAATTCAATTAAACTAAAACGGCTTTTGGTTCTGGTTCTGTATTAATAGTTGACGTTTGAGATAAGTGAAGCAATAGAAATTTATAAAGAAAGAAATACTTGTTTCTATGTTTAATTTATTTACTGCAAATGTCATTTGTATTTATTTTTCTGATGAAGACGTGCGTCGATTATTAATAAACATTAATAGAGAACTACAACTTATAGCCGTTTTATTTTAATATAATGAATTAGGAAAACAAATCTACCGATACAAGAGATTTTTGAAGATATTTATAAAATAACAGGTAGTTAACTATTATTTTTTTAGATATATTTTATAATAGTATTATCTTAAAATATAACGTTTTTTAGAAATGTGTCTCAAAAAAAACCTATTCAAGCGAAATGTGTTGAAAGAAAAATATCCAGAATAGCACACCATTTGTGGGCATTGAAAGAAACATTGCCGCCCGTAAAAAAGCAGTGTGTGCACATTTAGGCTGCAAATATCCTGTATCACATTATCCCGAATGGCACAAACGGGACTTTGTCCTATCCTTTAAGATCGGCTCAACATCGTTCTTTTATATATTTTATCTTCATGTATGTAAATAACTATAGAATGGGTATTATTTTTGTATGCAATTGTATCTTTTATGGACACTTTTCATTCAGTTCCATTATAACAAGTGATGATAAAAAATTCAAATTATGAATGAAACGGCTTTAGGTTGTAGTTTTGTATTAATATTTATTAATAATCAATGTACCCATCAGGAAAATTGATACAAATGGCACTTTATGTATTGAGTGAAGGACTATGACGTATTTATATTGTTATTATGGGGAAATTATATCAGCAATGTTCGTAGAAAATGGTGTCGGTTAACTTAAAGTATATATGTAGTAAAAATGTCATGGTGTAGAGAATTTTCAAAGCTTTTATTGAAAAAAATATTTAAGTAAAATATAAAATTAATATACTACGTTTTTAACACGGACTAAGAAGTATAAAATAATTTCTCCTAGCCCCATACAGATTTATAACCCCCATACAGAAAAACGTAGGACGCATGCAATAGATAATAGTAAGGAGTGTACGGAGTAGCTGTCGTTGCCCCACATTTTTCTATATTGGGTTATAAATTTTTATAGAGCTAGGAGAAATTATATTACATTTTTTAGTCCGTGTTAAAAACGTGATATATTATTTTTTTATTATTATTTAAATAATTATTTATCATCTAAATATCATTTTACGTATTCCATGTTTAGTATATAATTATACGTACATAAATAAACTATACAATTTAAAATTAGTAACACGATCTTATATTTAACCTACAAAACAAATAAATACACCAAATAGAATTGTTAAATGTCTGTTTGTTGGTGAAATCTTGAAATACTTGCAGTTTACATATCTCGAATTAACAGCGTTGAATTCTTGCATGTTTACTCAGGTATAAGAAAGTTGATATAAAGTTGTTATATGTATGCTTTCTGCTTCCGATTTTCTTCGTCCTTAATTTGGATTTCGGAATGTATGTGTGTGTGTGTGTGTGTGTGTTAGTTAGTTAGTAGATATAAGCTTACACAACTTACCTATACATCGGATTACTTGGCTCAAAATGATATATACGAAAGTTTAGTGTTTATCATGCGAATATGTGCGTACCTATATAAAGTTTCACCTTGTTATCTAAGTTTTAAAGGAGCTAATAAATTTGCTTTTCTTCTTCAACTGCTACCACGTTGCCTGTACTGTGCTTGCTTGTCCACTTGCTCTTTTGTTAAGGAAAATTGCATGTTTCAAGTAACAATTTTATTAATATTTTATCATAGTAAAAAACCTTTCAGAACTCATTATATAAAATAAAACGGCTTTAGGTTAATAAATATTAATATAGAACTTAAACATAAAGCAATTTTATTTTAATATTTCAAATTTAACTATATTGACTTTTTACTAATCGTTATATCACATATGATAAGGGCGGTATTGTATTTATATCAAATTTAACATATCAAGATTTTTTTACAGATAAGTACGAATTAGGCTTATAGTAAAACGAATTAACTGTCTTTAGTATGACTGATTTGATTAATATTTGTTAAAGATCTGCTAAACAGAAGTGGTAATTTACAGATATTACTTTTATATTAATATTTAGTAACAGAAATATATTTCGAATTTTTTTTACATATTTTATATTTTTTACACGCAAATTTAAAACATACTTTTTTACGCGTAAATATTCATCCCTGATTTGTAGAAGGTACAATTTAAATCAAAAGTGGTAATTAATTCGCTGATTTTAAATTGGTTTAATTAATATTAATTATATATTTTAGCATTTTTAAGTTTTCAGTAACGTTTACAAGCGACGACATTAATTACTCTGAAAATGATATATTTGTAAAACTATTAAAATAAACAAAAAAAACAAATAACTTATTATATAACCGTTCTGGAACATATTTACTATAATTATTAACTTATTGTATGTATGTCAATATGTCAATATGAAAAATAACAATCTTAATATAGAATATTTTCTAATATCATCATTATAATTGCCAATTAAAATAGAATTTATTTTATAGATATTTTATCTAACAAGCAAAAAACTAAAAATTAGTATGAAACAATTTGATAGTAAATATTAAATTAGAACAAGCAGAGATAAATTTAAAAATAATTATGTAAAGTTGTTTATTTATTTAGTTAGACCAAGCGAGAGCCTAATTAAATGACGCAAATTATACAAATATAGAATTATAAAATATAATATATAAATTTATCTAAAGACATTAAAGTGTGTACAATGTGTAAATGATTAATAAAAATACGAAGAAAACATGAAAAAATAACTGTAGTTAATTCTAACTTATTATATGCTTGACATATATATGATAAATTGGGAGACTTTGTTAGAAGATTAGAATGAGCAGTAGACAGATAAATAGTATTTGTACTTCTTGTAGAGGAAGAAAAAAGAACGATTCCATTATTGAATATTATTACATAATAAATCATTGGAAAAACAATGAATTTTATTAATACATAATTTAATTACACTTTTCATTAATTGGAAAACTTATGTTATATTATATTCTTTTGTTAAATTTTATTATATGTGACATTTCATACAAAAACCTTCAAGTTTTCTAATAAAAAATGCATTACGTAGTAGATAAATGTAGCGTTTCTAAATATACTTTACAAACAATTAATTTTCAGTAATTAATGAATAATTTAGTAAAATACACCTTAACAAGACTTTGAACATTTGTTTCATATTGATCACATTTGTAACATGCAAAAGATTTGTACGTTTCCTAATAGTCAGACGAAATAAGGTTGAGTTTTCTTCAAATATAAATATTCAGTAATATGGTGTAGATATGAATGTGCCCTATATTCCAAATAGAAGAAATATTAAATTTAATAACCGCGGTTTACGTTTATTGTTAATTGTCTCTTGTTTACAACCAGTGATATCGTAAAATTTTAGTACAAAACCATTATAAGTGGATTTTTTTATTATTATTTTTAATCTTGTTTTAATATTAATTGTTATGAAGCGAAGAATTGATTTTTTTTTGGGGTCTATAAGTATATAGACATTAAGTTGAGATTTTATGATTAAATTTTTTTATTACTTTGAAATAATTTTAAATTATATTATACATAAAAGTCTTTGTTTTAAGGTACATAAACTATTACTAATATTTACTAATAACCTTCAGGCTTTCACGGTCGGCATCTATTGAATTTATTGACTTTATACTCTCATTGCAGACGTTTCACCAAACATTGTAGATGGTATTTTCAGTGCTTGGTGACTGAATAATATAGGGTGAGGGGGGACTAGACACAAAAACTGAATTGTACGAAATAGTCGCGGTAGAGCAGCACCTCATTGAAACTAGTCAGTTATAAAAATATAAAATTAAATGATAAAAATATTTTTTAGTTACACAGTAAAGTTTATTTCAGTCAACAGGAATTTTTTTAAAATAAATTAAGTGAGGTATTGATTTTGTTTTTTCAAATTTTTGAGAAAGGATTTAGCTTCATAATACTTCCCTCCCTCCCACTTTACGTACTGAAGTTATTATTTCAATTTACTATAAATAAATTTAAGTAAACCGCATATACGATAATACAATTTTTATTATTATTTTTATATATAATATGTGTTGGGGTATATTTATTTAAAAATGATGACAGTTTTTTTACATATACCATGTTGACAACTAATTTTCAACGTTTCACGTATAATGAGCAAGTCTCTCATCCTAAGTGACACGAAACAAATGAACATTAGCTTTATATTGTTGCTCATACTACCAACTATATTACTTTTAATATGCAAAATAAAAGAAAGAAAAAAAAACTAGGAGTATGAAATATCTGTATGTCTCGGTGACATAGAAGCATCATTTTTCGTTTTTAATCTATTTCCACATCACTCAAGCTAGAAACTTTTTATTATATTAAATGTTGTAAATCATTAATTTTCATTTTCCTGTAGAAGGTTTGCGCGTGGTAAACCAAAACAACATATTATAATTTCAATAAACAGAACTAAATCCTAAAATATGTTAATAAAATAAAATAATGTTCCTTGAACTACAAATAATAATTAACAAAAAGCTATATATGTATTCCGAAATCTAAGGTTTCTTCATAAGTAGCAAAAAGTAAAGCTAAAGTTCTAGTTAGTAATCTAAGGTTATAGATTTAAATTTAATTTGGCTTTCTTTGAATTAAAAATTTATAAATTTTATAATCTAGTTATTACTTATTTTGTTATCTAGTAACTTGTTTCTATGTTTTGTTTATATACTATAAATGTTATTTGTATTATTTTTTCTGATTATCGATTATTAATAAATATTAATACAGAACTATAACCTAAAGTCGTTTAATTTTAATATTGTATATATATTTTTAGTTTAAACACGTGGTTTTCAAATAATAGTCATTAATCTTCATTTCTTTTCATTCAAAGTAAAATTATTTTCAAAATTTATCCGGCTGGAGTAACAAACCTTAAATCTTTATTTATTCAAATGTAAACCGACGAAAATAAACGTTAGTTTAACCCACATGGTAATTTAAACACGTTAATTATTATGCAACTTGCATTCGAAAATACATTACACGTAAGCTGTACCAGAAAGTCATAAAAATAAACTCATCTATTCAAAAACGTCAAAAAAACACGCAAATGTAACTCAAAACAAGCAAATTGTAAAATATTTACTCCCGACAAGCCCGCCACTTTTCCCAACGGAGGGAAAAAGAATTTAACTTCCCTGAAGAATAAATGAGCCTAAACAATTTAGCAGCAGTCGTTAGCAATAGCAGTATTTTGAAGGGAAAGGCCTTCTCAGAATGGGAAAGTCAATACGATATTTATAAATAAATAATAAATACGTTTTAGGTTCGTTGACATCAACGATGGCTGTGGCCAACATATAAAGACAACGGAATAACGTTCGATTGCGAATAGATGCAGGAAGGAATATCGCAGCTTATAAAAGCTCGAAATTGTTAGAAACGGGAAATAGCCACTTGAGGCTAGAAACAAGTTTTGCAGGAATATGTTGGTTGGATGTGTGGTAAAGACAGTTTGAATTTAGCCGCATTTATTTTAGAATTTAACAAAAATAAAATAACCATCCTATAACATAGCAAAAAAATTATTCAGATCTTGCTATATTTATATAATTTTTGCTCGAGCATTCTCTAAATTTTTTGTTATTTTTCAACAAAATAAGTAACTAGATCATAAAAATTATACATTTTTAATTAAAGAGAACCAAATTTCATTTAAAAAAGTGCCTTTAGCAATAGAAATTTATAAAGACTAGTAACTGATTTAAATAAAATTTGGCTGTATTTAATGAAAAATTTATAAATTTTATGATCTAATTACTAATTTTATTCTAATTCAATAAATTCTAAAAATTTTATTATTATGTTACACTATATTAATAATAAGCAAAAGTTTAGTTTAGTAAAGTTGTCTGGTAGAAATAAATTTGAAAAAAATATCATACAACAATAATAAAGTTGTACGTTACATGAATCTATTATTTACTGTACTAAAGTATTAATAAACAAATTTATATTTTATAGAATAAAATGATATAGAAGGATTTTTTTTTATTATTCAGTTTTATGTATATATCAGTAACTTTTATAAATAACCTGACATCAATATGCTCGCTGTTAAAACGTAATCAATAATATACAGTTCGGCCCTTATCTATAAATAAATAAAAATAACGTTATGCTTCTATTTTTAATGCAACATAAATTTTTAAGCAGAATTAATTTACGAGTTGACAGCCAAATATAATTGCTGAAATTATATTGCGATGCTTTTTGCGTATATTTGGTTCAAACACATTTAACTTCTATAATAGAAATGTTGAAATATATTTTATTATATTGGCTTGAATATTGACTAATATTTTATATTTGATACATTTATTATTGATAAAAATTATATTATGACATTTGTTGTTGAGCTGTAAAATTTTAATTACAAATTATTTTCTGTATTTCGTTTATTTTATAGTTTATAAAATAATAATATTTATGAAATAATTTCATAAATAAAAGATACTGTAATATTATTATTTGACTTTTTGTGTAATTTTTAATTATTTTACTACTATTAAATATAATTTAGTATAAGTATCTTTAAATTGTATTAATATTTATTAATAATCGACGTTTCGACTAACTCAATGTCCGTATCAGTTTTCCTGATGAAGACGTATGTTAAGTTTATTGAAACGTCAGTTACCAATAAATATTAATACAGAACTTGAACCTAAAGCCATTTAATTTTATATAATGAGTTCTAAAAGATTTTTTACTATGTTATGGTAAAAAATCTTATTATATTAAAATTAAACGGCTTTAGAATATTGTTCTGTATTAATTTTTATTAATAATAAACGTTTCTACATGCTCTACATACATCATTATCATCAGGAAAAAAGTTTAGACGTATTGATTTCTTGTGTTTTTAAAAAATTGTTGTAAAATTCGAAGATACTATATATTTGCAAGACCAATCAATATTAACAGCAAATTGATAAGAGAAGCAATAGAAATTTATAAAGAAAAATATTATATCAATCTTATTTAAATAAAATTTCGCTTTCTTTAATTAAAAATTTATAAATTTCATGATCTAGTTACTTAGTTTGTTACCTAGTAACTTGTTTCCATGTTTGTTTTTTATTTACTATAAATGTCATTTCTATTTTCTTTCTTGATAAAGACGCACGTTCAGTTCGTCGAAACGTTGATTTATTAATAAATTATTACCTAAACTATTAACTAGAACCTAAAGCCGTTTTATTCTGATATAATGAGTTTTGAATTATTTTTTGTTAAAATGCAATGTATTTTAAGTAAAAATATTAAAGTGAAATATACCTGTTATGTAATGAAACTACCACTAAACGGTATCTGACATTAAAATCTGTTAAGAACGATTTATTTTAGTGCAATAGTCGGCTGCGCTAACAAATATTTCAGTATTATTCACGTCATAAAGATACGTCAAAATACCGATTTTATTTATCCAACTAAATAACAATTTATCGCTATATTTTTCTGCCCCACACGAAGAAAACTAGCAAATATTACAGCTATATATTTTGGTGAATATATATTTCAATATAATTAACTATGGCGCGGTTTCATAAACGCTGGTTAAATTTGCTTTAGAAGTAAATGTAATTATTCTGTAGATTTTTCGTATTAAAAAGTGAGTATAAATTTAATCTAGTAGTATTATTAATATTAATTTTGTAGTAAATTATTGAAATAGCATTTGTTTTGAAAGTTATTTAATATGAGAATAAAATTTATTTATTGTTTATGAAACCGGGCCTAATAATCATAATATAAAATTCTAATTCTAAACAAATTCGTAAAGTAAAATTAATCTACAAATAAAAATAAAACAGCTTTAGGTTATAGTTCTGTATTAATAATTATTAATAATCGACTACTTTTCCTACTCAACGTCCGTCTTCATCAAGAAAAAAAATATAGTAAATAAACAGAACATAGAAACAAGTTACTAGGTAACGAAATAAATAACTAGATCATAAATTTTTAATTAAAGGAAGCCAAATTTTATTTTAATCAGATTGATATGATCTTTTTCTTTATAAATTTCTATTGCTTCTCTGTTAATATTAATTATTACAGTATCTTCGAATTTTACATCATGAAAATTTTCTAACGCATGTTGATTAATAGCAGATAAATATCATTTGTATCTTTTTTTTATAAAGACGCACGTTGAGTTTGTCAAAACGTCGATTATATTAATACAAAACTATAACTTAAAGCCGTTTTATTTTAATATAATAAATTTTGAATTTTTTTACTACAAATAGTTAAAAGTTACCTGAAGAAAAACGACTAATTATTATTCAATACTTTATTGTTCAAATTTGTATTTAATTAATTTGAAATGAATCTTTCAATTATGATAGTGAATTATTTATTTGTTGTTAACGTAAGTTGCATGTCAGTCCGTCTATAAATTAGCTTGCTTTTTCTAGAAAACTAAAAATCAATGTTTCAAAACAATTTCAATTTATATACAAACAATAGGCGTGGTACCCATCACTATTTATTTTATTTTTATTCGTCAATAAATCACTAAATCACTAAATCGAAAATATTCCGTACTCCAAAGTGTGTGTGACTCCGATGACTTCAGCCCACCGAGTATAAATGGTGTGTCACTTGGCGCACAACACGAGCAATTTGGGCAGGAAATCTCCGCGGTTAGAACAAGCAGTGCCATCTTTTATTCGACCCATTGCCACCCCTTCGGAGTAATAGTCTATTAGAGGAAAAGTAAGTGAAAGGGAAGGAGACGATTTTGGGTTGTCGTGGCTGGTGATTCTTTCATATAGAGTATTATCTTGATTAACGTAAAAATGGCTTTGTGTATTTAGCGTAAAGGCGTGTTTACACTACCACAAAATACAGGATTTTTTTCTTTTTTATTCTCGGTTGAACCTAATTGATAAATGACTGACAGTGAATGACTAAGGATTTTGATTTGTTGTTGTTAGTTAAAAGTTAGTTAATAAATATTGGTATTCTATTTTCTATGTGTTTCATTTCATTCTTTAATTAAAATTTAATTTTTTTATATAATTATAATATTATTTTGTAAGTAAGGCTCAAATATTGGTCTATGGTTATTTTTATACTTTATTAATGATATTAGTATTATCAACATAGTCAAACAAATCTTCCAGAACTCATTATATTAAAATAAAACAATTTTAGTTGTAGTTGTAGTACATCTTCATCAGAAAAAGTGATACAAATGATATTTACAGTAAATAAACAGAATATAAAAACAAGTTACTAAATAATAAAATACCTAGTTACTAGTTTCTGTGTTCTGTTTATGTAAATATACTATTTATTTACTGTAAATTTTATTTGTATTTTTTTCCTGATGAAGACTACATTGACTACTTAAAGTAAGTCGATTATTAATAAATATTAATACAGAACTACAACCTAAAGCTGTTTTATTTTAATATAATGATATATAAATATATCATATAATAATATAATAAAACATTGATCAAATCACCATACTGACGAGCTCCTAAAGAGCGAATACGTGTCTATGGTTAACTGGACTGTCATTGATGCATAGCTTAATAAGCCGATTCAATAATTGAGTATTTGTGAAATATTTTGGAAAAATTTTAAAATTAGAATATTGTTCTACAATTGTTAATAACTAGTAAAGATTACTTGGCATGTATTCTTAGTTTAGTTTTGTTTAGAACGCTTGAAGAAAAAATTGTATATATCTGACTCGAAAGAGAACGCGCTTTTTATGTTTCGCCTAGATTGCTCAACAAAACTATTATCGTTGTCAACTTCTCGCAACATAATGAACTATTTTTAAGTCATAGAAAAAAATAATACAAATATATTCGTTAAAAAACAAGAATACAATGCGTATGTGTCAACAAAAAATTCCATTAAATAATCAATATTTATATAGTGAATGTAGCAATAATTCAAATAATAGCCAACAATATCAAACTTCGGTCAATATTTGAAATGGTAATGGTAATAATTTAATACCATTCGAAACCGCTGCCCTAACAGAACCATCTCCTCACATCACAAAACAGTTCTTAATGAACAAACATTAGGCATTTTGTGTACTTTGTACCCATCATATAATTATGTACGATAAGCAAACCTGATATATCAGAATATAGAAACACATTTTTACTTTCAGCTCATTTGGTAAAAATGATTTTTTTTAATACCGGCGCATAAAAAATTTACGCAACCTGATATTTCTAAATGATGATAATAAGTCTGTACTTGAAAGTTTACGGCGAGCGCCCTATACCGTTATCTATCTTTGAAGGGCTGTCTCCCTTCATATACAGGGAGAATATTTTACTATTAAGTTTCTGTTGCAGCTAAGTATAAGGTTTCATTCACATTTATGGTGCTCAGTTGATGTTTGTAATTATTACTTATGTTTTTCAGCAAATTTACGATCATTATTCTAATACAATAGTTGTGTTTTTTTTTTACATTCTATTCAATTCAGTAAATCTTGTATTTTCATTTACAGTAAATAACAGAACATAGAAAAAGTTACCAGGTAACAAGTAAGTAACTAAATCATAAAATTTATAGATTTTTAATTAATGGAAGCCAAATTTTATATATTTAACTCAGTGCTTTCACAGTGATTGATGTTATCTTTTTTTTTATAAATTTCTATCTCTTCTCTTACAAAACTAATCAATAATTATTAATAAATATTAATACAGAACTAGAACATAAAGTGATTTTATTTTAATACAATGAGTTCTGAAAGATTTTTTACTCTGTTAATAAAATTTTATTAAAAGATATTAATTTTTTTTAAATTGTTGGCTGCAATGACAAGTAATAGTAACTGATAAAATTAAAATCGTACATTTGTCTTGGTTTTTAGAAGTTAGTAAATAGTTTATTTCTGCGATAAAACATATCACTAATTTCATAATAAGTTTTATTTTTATTTCAATCATAAATATTTTTGTATACCTAATGATAATAGAAACGTATTCATAATGTGAATACATCTTAAGATACAGTTGCAGCATAGGGCTGCAAATATATATATAAATGCATTAAGATTTAAGTTAGTAAAATAAAGTGTTTAATGTCGTTAATTGGCGTTGTAATTAACTGGATGCTTTTATAAATATTTATGTTTAAGTTTTGACTTAATAATGATATTATTACGCAGTATATATTCTGCTTAAAAAGGGTGCTAAAATGCTAAAATGAGTGAAACCCATTGTGCTTTAAATTGCGTCATTACTACTCATATTTCATTTAAATATGATGACCTGTTTTTTTTTTTTTTTTCATTGTGCATGAGACAATTGCACATGGTAAAGTGTGAAATTTATAACCGTGTCCTATGCAGATAATTAGCGAAATTACGCGAAATACTGCAGAATCATTTTAATATATTTAAATGTATTTCCTTTCTCGTTTTCATAGCTTTGAAATATTTCACAAAATATGCATATTCTTGGTGATATCATACTTAAAATTTAAATTAGTTAAATTATTGAAAAATGTTATGCATTTACGTTGCACACGTTTATATAGTTAACAAATTTTATTATTTGTAGAAATTGTTGCTTGGCTTAATAAAAAAGATTATTAAAAACAATTGAATTTATTAATGGCATTTTTAGTGCTTGGTGACTGAATGAGTCATCAAGGATAAAAATGACGGTCCGTTAAAATAAAAATTCTATATTCTATTAAATTCTATAAGAAATCTTGTTGCTATATAACAAGATTTCTTACGGAATCTGAAAACTTTTTATTTTAACTGATAGTTATTTCTAACAGAAATAATACAGAATACACCTAAGTGTTAAATTTTAACCGAAAATTAAATCGTTTATGTAACTGGACGGTTACGTAAAGGAATATTTAATTTTAACGCTGACATTAAAAGAAAAACAATGTCAAATACGTGTTTAAAACCAGGTTTGACATGTGAAGGCGCTGATTGAAATAAAATTTGGCTTCCCTTAATTAAAAGTTTATAAATTTCATGATCTAGTTACTTATTTTGTTACCTAGTAACTTGTTTATATGTTCTGTTTATTTACTATAAATAACTTTTGTATTATTTTTCCTGAATGAGTTCTGAAAGAATTTTTACTATCTTAAACACCGGCAATGCTTAAAATTTATATAAAATATCAAATTAAACATTAAAAAAAAATGGTTGTTTTTAAAATGAAATAAACAATAATTTTACATGATATTTATCATTAACCAAGCAAAACAAACTTAAAAGCAATTAATATTATCCAACAACAAAAGAGCGCTTTTATCATTAAACAAAACGCAATAACATTCTACAAAAAACTCCATCATTAATTACCCACACACCGCGAAAAAACAGTCGTTGCTAGGCAACAAGCTTCCAAACATCACAATGTAGGCTCGCTCACTGATTACACCCACCGAACAATAATACAATACTCTCTCTTTTATTCCTTGTGTAAGGTGATTTTTTCCCATAATAGACGGCCATTTGCTCGTCACGAATGGACGCTCGACGACGTACGTCTACCCATAATGCACTTCTGTGACCGTCGACCGCAACTGACGACCGCCAATTGCACTCTTTATGGGATGGTTAGATTTTAGTTTAGATATAGACAAATCCGTATGTCTGTTGAACATTATATTGGAAGGATTAAAGTAATTCGGTATTACGGGAATATGCTATTGTGATTATTATTGGGGGTAGTAAAGGGGTTAGAATCGGAATATTGTGGTGTTAAGATTGTATTACTAATAGGGTGACTAGGATTTGTGCTGGTTAATATGTGCATTAAAATATTAGGTTTGGTTTGAAGACGTACAATGGAAATTTGATTGTCTACCATTTTTGATATTCATTATTATATATTATTATTATTAATTAATTAATAATATTAAAAATATTCATTTTTATCGAATTCCGTACATTCGTGTATTTTTTTTAATACAGAAACTACAGAACACACAGAAGATTAAAAAACAAAAAATACTTATTTTAAATAAAAAGCAAAAATATACTACTTTTTAGAAGGGAATAAAAAGTATAAAATAATTTCTTCTAGTCCTATACAAATTTATAACCCCATACAGATTCCTGACTCCATACAGATTGTCCTGAAAATTTGTGATTGTAAATTTTTAATAGCTATTTACAGCTACTTCCTACACTCCTTATTATTATCTATTGCATGCTCCTCACTTTTTTTTGTTTTAAATCTTACAAGTATTGTCATAGCTATTAAAAATTTACAATCACAAATTTTCAGGATAATCTGTATGGGGGGTCAGGAATCTGTATGGAACTAGGAGAAATTATTTTCTACTTTTTAGTCAGTTTTAAAAACGTGGTAATATATTAAAAAATCGTTTTTATTTAAATAATTATTTTAAATTAAAGATAAATTATAAAAATAGTTAAGTTCTATCAAATCAATAACAAAAACTTATAATCTATAACTTTATATAATTATATTACGTATAACAGTACGTATTTATAGATTCGACAAAACTGAAACAAAATAAAACGAAATTTACACTTGTTTTAGAAAGGGCGAGGGGGAGATCGATATTGTATTTACGAAAAGAAAAGTAAAACCTATAATTTTCTATCGGTCGCTTTTACGAGAAAGAAAAATGAATGTTATAAATATAAATGCGTCCCTCTGCGCCTCGCACGACATACGGAGAAACATCATTAGTTTGTGACAGGCTATAATTTTGTTTCCCATCAGTGAATATATATACCAGCTACTACAACTACTAGTAAATATAGTTTATTTATAGAAATGAAATTATGATAAATTATCTTTACGTGCAATTTTGTGTAAATGGTCAACAAAAGTCAACATTAAATATCGATAAATTTATGTTACATGGAAATTTACATTTCATTTATTACTTTTAATAATATATTAAAAATGGTTCACCGGTAAATACAAACAATTAAACATAATTAGGAAAAATTCTAAATGGGTTAGTTTTTAATGTTGATAATGATACTTATTTGTGTTGTTTCATTACTATTTGTTTTTAATAACAAAACAAAACAAAAACTTTAATAACTTCTTAATTAGCACATTAACAAAAAAATCTACTGTGTCCAACACAGAACAGACCATTATCGTATTAAATAAATTTATGGTTAAGATTTTCAATTAAGATGGTTTGGACATGTTGAGCGAATGTCTAATGAACGTTTGGTTAAAAAGATTTATTTGAATGATTTTGATGGTATACGTTTGCGTGGACGTCCGATGAGTAGTTGGAGTGGTATGATTGAGAGAGTGGCTTGCGTGAGCGAAAGTTTCCAAGTAGTAGGAATAAAAGAGCGTGTATGAGAGAAATTATGAATGTGGATGAAGCGAAAGTTGCTTGTCTGGATAGGAATGTTTGGAGGAGACTGATTACGGAATGATAAAAAGAATTTGTGCCACACCGTGTTGGGTACATGTATGTATGTATGTATATATAAAATTATTAAAATTTGTAAAATTTAATTTTGACTTTACTATTACCTAGTTTTAAATGTTGCCAGTATTCCGGAAAATTATTCAAAATTTATTTTAGGCATACTGTTTCTACGATTTAAAACAAATTTTCTGTATAGACTCTTTTTTATGCATAATAATTATAAAATTTAATTTTTGAATAATGGTGCCTGAACTTTGGGTGTCAAAAATATAAAATTTGTATTGCTATTTCTTAATATTTGTGTGGTAACATTATAGTATATGGGTTTACCCATATATTAATTATTATTATTAAATTATTAATTTGGAATCTGTTATATTTCGAGTGAAGCAAAATTCAATTTATAAACTACTCTCCTTGAAATAACAATTTTCGTCTAATACAATGTCCGGTCAATTACTCAGAACATTAACTTGACTGGTCAAATGCAGTTAATTGATTGATATCCCCGTTCCAGCTACGCACAGCCGGTCTGTTCGGGATCGGGGCCGTATCGTAGTGTATTGATTTTCAATTATATTTTAGTACACGTATTACGCGTATTAACCGCAAAATAGTCTCTCGTGAGACGTTTGCCATCATGATCGGGTGTGTAGGGTTGTGATGGTGCACTGTTTCGCATCGTTTAAGTTGACTGATTGTCCATGGTTAAGTTCGGGTATACGGTTGGAAATTGCCCGGTTATAATTTTCATTTGATATACGAAATTATCTAGTTTAATAATTCGAACTAACACGTATTATAGAAAAAACCTGTTTCAATCTTGTTGTTGGTCTAAAATAATAATAATAATAATGACTTTATTGCCCAATAGTTATACAACCAATTACAGGACAAGATAGATATATATATATATATATATATATATATATATATATATATATATATATATATATATATATGTAAATTGTTTTAACGGGAAGATAGTCAATGGTTAGATGTTAAAATCAAATTCTCATTTAAGATTCAATTGTCAAGCTTTCGGTGTTATTTTACACCTTCTTCAGGACCTGAACAATTTACAAATATAATATCGTCTAGTCGTGAAATTTTTAATTTTAATTTATATATATATATATATATATATATATATATATATATATATATGTTTCAATCTTGTTGTTGGTCTAAAATAATAATAATAATAATGACTTTATTGCCCAATAGTTATACAACCAATTACAGGACAAGATAGATATATATATATATATATATATATATATATATATATATATATATATGTAAATTGTTTTAACGGGAAGATAGTCAATGGTTAGATGTTAAAATCAAATTCTCATTTAAGATTCAATTGTCAAGCTTTCGGTGTTATTTTACACCTTCTTCAGGACCTGAACAATTTACAAATATAATATCGTCTAGTCGTGAAATTTTTAATTTTAATTTATATATATATATATATATATATATATATATATATTTGTATTTTCATTATGTAGTTATTATTTAAATTTGTACATGCTCATTATTATTATTTAGTGTTCTCCCTGAAGAAGCCAACAATTTTGGAGGCGAAATATTGGAATTAACAATAAATTGAATAAATGTAATCTGATTTTTATTCAATATATTACCGCACATCCGTTATCCTTAACGCATATATATATATATATATATATATATATATATATATATATATATATATATATATATATATATATACAGTGTGTCTACTTAAGTTGGAACCACATGGAAAACTTTTTTATTATTAGTTTTGTGAAAAAATTTATCCTTGATAAAAAGTTGTGCATTGTCCAAATCTTAAAATTCAACCATCAGATTTTAATTTTTTTAAGCAGTATACGAGGTTTGTCAAAAAATATTAATTTTACTCAAGAGTAAAGTACATAAATTTTTAATTAATGGAAGCCAAATTTTATTTAAATCAATGCCTTCCTGGTGCTAGATAATCTAATAACTTATTTTGTTATTTAGTAACTTGTTTCTATCTTCTGTTATTTACTGCAAATGTCATTTGTATCAGTTTTCATGATGAAGACGACTATTAATAAATATAAATACAGAACTTAAACTTAAATCCGTTTTATTTTATGGCTGCATTATTTATTTAAAATTAGTCAAATTCTTACAATATATTTATTTAATACTCACAAAAATTATTTACCCATATACTTCTAATGAAATTAGCAAATTATAATTTATATTTCACTCGCAGAAACCTTAAATGACTAACAAAGTACTAAAGTTATCTTTGAAGTAGCATTTTCTAACTACCATTTTTGCATCATTAACTTTTTGAAGTACCACTTCATTTAGTAAAAATATAACCACATTTTCTTTATTTTCATTTCTAACTCTTCATCAACTGAAGAAGCTCTCAACATACATCAACACGTACACATACTCACACACATATTATCCGTCTACAAAACGTTCGCGCCCAGTGTGTAAACTTAACGGCAGACGTACACACACCCACACACACTAGATCGTGAACAAAGTTGGTGCAAAGCCTGGCTGTGTTTGTGACATGATATTTACATGCGTGCGTTTGGATCTCTCGCGCCCTGGTGAATAGATGTTTACATGCGTATGTGTGTGTGTATATATGTACAGGATGAGGAAATAGTGAAGATGTATTCTGTGGGTGCAGGTAATCTCGAGAACAATGAAAATGTAAGGGGGTTGAGAATATGTATGGCGGTAATGGAGAGAATTGTTGAATGCGAATTTACAGTTAATTTTTGTTTGATTCTGTTTTGTGTTATATTATACACTGTAAAAAATATATCTTAAATTTATGTAATTTTACATAGGTTTTAATAGTAAAAATAACAATATTTTGTAATTTTACTGTGATAATTTACGCAATATTACACAAAACATGAGTTCTGAAAGATTTTTTACGTAGTATATTATGTAGAAATCAATGATTATGATGTTATATATAATTTATTATAATGTAACCTAAAACTATGTATATTTTTAATAAATATGAACTGCAAAAACAACAAATAAGTTTATTTTATAATAATATTGAAATTAATTCACATTTGTATTCAGAGATTGTTTATGATGCGAAACATAAATTATATATAATATGTAATTATATTTTCCATGACCTGCATTACGAATATTAATTAAATTTTGTTTTAATAACTTGCATTTGTTTGTGTATTAGAATATACAAACGCTAATGTTTTTACTCAACTCATATATGCACTACGTGCATACATACATAAACCCAATTCAATATAACTTATTATTTTGTGTTATTTGTCTTGAATAACCTAAATTTCAATCATATTACATATAAATTATTATTTTCGGTTCATATTATTTCAAACTACTTTTTAATTTTAATTAACAATTTTTTTAAATAGCATACATACATATAATAATCACTCCACAAATAATTTACATTTGTTTAAAAATTAATATCTGCTAAACGTTTTTATTTTCCATAGTAAAAAAATCTTTCAGAACTCATTATATTAAAATAATACAGCTTTAGGTTATAGTTTTATATTGATATTTTTTGATCATTTTTATCAGGAAAAATAAAATACAAATGAAAATAGAAACATGTTACCATGTAACAAAATAAATAACTAGATCATAAAATTTATAAATTTTTAATTAAAGGAAGCCAAATTTTATTTAATTCATTGCCTTCACAGTGATTGATGAGTAATAGAAATAATGAATGTGGATGAAGCTCAAGTTGCTTGTCTGGATAGGGATGTTTGAAGGAAACTAATTTCGGGATAGTGAAAAGAGTTTGTGCCACACCATTTTAGGTACATGGTGTGATTGTGTATGTATGTATGTAAATGAATAAATATAATTTGATATTTAAAGTAAACGATTTTTTGTATACAAAAACGTTTTTATTATTGATTTTTTTACGCAACCCTATATATTTACACAAGAAGCAAATTTAAGTAATAAAAAATGAGTATATTACGCAGTTGTGTCAGCAATTTATTTCCAAAACTGTATTATTAATTTGAAGTAAAATTACCATCACAAGTCGGTAATATAGAATTCTGTATACTTTTAACACGTTCACTCATATTTATCCCATTAGCAGTCATATTTCATGTCACATAAAAGTTTCATATTGTATTATTTATTGAAATTATGTTATGACATGTGACATTTTACACAGACATGCTTTTCTTACAAAATTGATTGAAATATAAAAATTTGTAAATGCAAAATTATTTAATATTTAGATTGTGATTTGTGGAATGTGGACAATAATTAATATGGAAAATTAATTTTAAAATTTTATAATCTAGTTACTTATTTGTTACTTAGTAACTTGTTTCTATGTTCTATTACTTACAGTAATGTCATTTGTATCATGACGATAAATTTTCGTCGAAACGTCGATTTTAAATAAATATTAATACAGAACTTTAACATGAAGTAGTTTTATTTTAGTATAATAAGTTCTGAAGGATTTTTTACTATGTACTCCTTGAAGGAGAAATTTAATATTCTAAAAACCTTTTTCAGAAAGTTTACATATACATATACCATATTTCCGTTAAAATTACATCATTAACTTTAATTAGTAAACAATTTTGTTTTATATAGTAATTGAAAATTAAAAGAAAAAAAAACAAAAATGACAAAAATAAAGTAACAATATAATAAAGTTTTATAATTGCACGTTTGCAATTGTCAAGAATGATAGTTTTTCAATAAGCCTCGGAAAATTGCATTTATCGTTGCTAGGAAAAAGTGCTGACTGAATGAAAATTTATAAAATAAGCATAATTAAAGAAAATTACACTTGAATACTTTCTGCTTTTTCATCATTTTCTTTTGTGTATTCCAGACGAACGTAACCCAGTTTTCTAAATGTTACTTATTTGTTTTTTTATTTTCTTACATTATAAGTTTTGTAATTACAAAAATGCATTTTTGAAAATAATGTTTTCTTTTATTTAAATTAAGTGATTTTAAATATAATTCCTAGATCGCTAGAAAATTTCATTACCCTAAAACAAATCACATTACCTCACCTCAGAAGCAGTAGGTCCATCTTTACCTTCTTATTTCTTTACTAACTTCACGTGCACAAGATTCTGCTTATGATGAAATATGCATGAAGAAACGTCGTTGCTATACTCGGCTGGCCCTTCTATATGCTGTGACGTGAACTGCTTTTGATGTTTAAATATTCGCGGAAGATTTGTTCACGTTGGCAGTGGGCCCCTTGTTGGGGTAAAAATACGCAGCGGCAACGCATTAACTTACGGTAACTTAAACACGGAACTTGGGTGACAGAAAGAATTTTTGCTGTCGAAATGTGAACGATGCTAGGTTGTAGGGATGGTAGTAATCAGAAAAAAGTTTACTTTTTACGGCAGTAATATTTCTGGGGGTTAAACAAGATGAGTGGATGAAATTTGGAATAATACGTTTTTGTATTGGAGAGTTTGTGGTACGTATTTTATAATTTAATTAAAAAGTTGATCAATTAAGATTAATTAATATTAATAAACGAATACTTCTTATATAAATAAAGACTGAAATAAATTATATCTAGATTATAAATGTAGATTTAAGGAATTTTTATAACTATATATATATTATAAATTTTAAATATTTGACGATAGGAAATTAATACTGTAATATTGGTACCATTGTAAATATTATATATTATATTAACAATTATCTCTAAATAAACGTAAGATAATTAGAAAAATAAAATTAAAAATGTAAACTTTCTTGCGTCAATGTTTTATTGCGCGTAAAATAAAAATAAAATTTTTTGCATGGACTGGATTGGTTGAGTTAAAATGTAAATGAAATTAAGAAAAATTCTCGTTAATTATTCAGTGTTAAATTAAAAGTGCTGAATGCATTATTTCGTTCAGATTTAATTCTAGATACGTTCATTTCCCCTTCATTACCGCTTTTATGTTATAATCACAAGCCGACAAAGAAATATTTCTTAAATCTTTTGTGTCATATTTTATTACGGCGAAACAACGTTGCATTTTTTTTCTCACCCCCAGCGACTCGCATTCGCTCTTATCTCGTTGACAGTTGCTGTGCTTGCCCAACTAAAAGACATTTTTTATTTTCCCCTTTCTTTTCCTAAAAGAAAATTAATTATCAACTAATTTCAGATATGACCGTTTTGGATGCAATCTCAATTATTAGATTTTGCTTGTATTTAATTTTATTTAGTTTTTGTCATTAAAAGCAAAATAGAGAATTTCATTAAAATAAAAACTGTTTTGGGATTAGATTCTGTTTAATTATTTTATAAAAACGACGTTTTGGCGAAACTGAACGCTCGTCTTTATCAGGTCAAAAATTTATCAATGACAGTTCAGTTTTGTCGAAACGTCGTTTTTATAAAATAATTAAACAGAATCTAATCCTGAAACAGTTTTTATTTTAATACAATGAGTTCTGAAAAATATTTTACTATGTTAGGGAATTTCATTTTAAGTATAGATATATTTGTTTATACATAATTTTTAATTATTACTATAAAAATTATAACAACAATAAATACAAAATTTATTAAAAATATACATAGAATAAAAAATGTAATTCAGAACTAATAAAGTTGGGAAAAATAAAATCACGCCAGAAGCACATAAAACTTCTGTATTATGATTAATTTTTCTCATATGTTGATAAAGGGAATGAAGTTGTTGACGAAATATTATGAAAAAATGCTCGAATTTCCGCCGATCTAAAACTGTGAAAATCTACATAAAGAAACATGCAAAGAATATTTGAAGTTGATTAGCTGTTTCCCTTTCCTGATTGTATATAAATGTTCTATTATAAAAGATATTTCCTATGGAGAAAAAGATCTATTAACAAGGATATACGTAATTTGAAGTGTTTCATTTTAGAAAATTAATTTATTAAATTAAATAATCAAAAATTAACATAGTAAAAAAATTTTTCAGAACTTATTATATTAAAATAAAACGACTTAAGGTTGTAGTTCTGTATTAAAATTTATTATTAATTAACGTACTCAGCAGGAAAATTGATACAAATGACATTTACAGTGAATAAACAGAACATAGATATAAGTTACTAGGTAACAAAATAAGTAAGTAGATCATAAAATTAGTGTGAATTAAATAATATTTGACTTCTTTTAATTAAAAATTTATACATTTCTTAATTTAGTTGCTTATTTTGTTATCTAGTAACTAGTATATAAAGTTGTGTAGCAGTAACATCAGCTTATTTTATTTTAAAGATGTTAAAAAAAAATGTATACGCTGTAAATATTAATAAATTATTCTATTCAAATTTATATCGTATCTAATTTTAAGCAAACAATTATCTAGTAACAATTTTACTCGTTAAATTTTTGAAACTTTTCCAAATTCCAATCTAACTTGATTAGAACGCAAAACGAAATAGAAACATTTGTAAACAAATAATTAGTTTAGTCTTATAGTTTTCAAATTAATTTGTCTGGACTTCGTACGAAAATAAACAAAATGAAAAGTCGAAAGAAAGAGGAAGATGGAACGCATTCAAAATAAATATTCTCCAACACAGTAAGCAAGCAAATGCAATTATTTGGCTTGGTATTTGGTGTGATAGTTGGCTATGTGCACCGACAGTCGCAGTAATTACTCTAGCAATGAGTCTTTTATAATTACGCGATGATTTATATTCAATTATTACACCACTTTGCAAAACAGAACATTTATTCTTTGGGTATTTTAATTAAAATCTGAATTATAAATTAAGTCTAGCTGTAAATAGTTTTAAATAAATATAAATTCCTATCGTGATCTTGACACTATTTCATACGCGTTTTGTTCAATTTATTAAATTTTATAACATAGATTTATAAACCTTAATAAATCTACTATTACTATTTTTATTTGAATAATTTTCAATACGAAATAGATTAGTGTATGATGAGTGTGAAATTGGAAGAAATGTTGTAGCAAAAGTTGGTGTTAGTCAGTTAAGATGGTTCGGACATGTTGAGCGAATGTCTAATGAACGTTTGGTTAAAAAGATTTATTTGAATGATTTTGATGGTATACGTTTGCAGGTGGACGTCCGATGAGTAGTTGGAGTGATGTATGATTGAGAGTGTTTTGCGTAAGCGAAAGTTTCCAAGTAGTAGGAATAGAAGAGCATGTATGAGAGGAATTATGAATGTGGATGAAGCGAAAGTTGCTTGTTTGGATAGGAGTGTTTGGAGGCGACTGATTTCGGGATGATGAAAAGAGTTTGTGCCACACCCTTTTGGGTACATGGCGTGATTGTGTATGTATGTATGTATTTTCAATAAATCGATTTTATTTTTTTCAAGCTATTATAATATTAGTATTACGTATTAAAAATTATTAAATCAAATTCAGTTAATTGACAATTATATTGTTTATTTATTGTATAAATAAATGACTAGTCAATACAATCGTACGTATGGTGATATTACCTAACCTGGGTTCGAACTGTAGCACGTTACACTAATAAAAAATCCATTATTATTTAACGACGTTTTATTGAAACTATCTTAATTCGATGATAGTGTGATTATAAGTTATTTTTCAATCATATCCGATGACATATAATTTAAATACTATCATTTTTTAATTTTTTTTTTGTATTTTCTTTGCAGAATGCTTTGAAAGAATCGGAGATTGCAATTGGTTTCCGTGCGTTTTTTTAAAAGAACGAGCTGCATCGATTCTTTAATCATACGGTTTCATCTTCATGCTGAATATTGGTAAGTGAAAATGAATTTGATTTATTACTTTCATAATAGTTTTTATTGTTTTATTTGAGCTTCGTATTTGATAACTTAAAAAACTTTAATTTATATACCAAATGAAATAAATTTTTCTACAAGCACTGATTGATTTTCTAACATATTGTTTAAACACTAGTAAACCAATTTACTAGTTTATAAATTTTTGTACACACATAAATAAATATTTAATAAACAATTTACAATAATTAAAAATCGAAGACATTTTTGTCGGGACCCAGTAAGTCATAACTAGTAAATTGATTTACTAGTTTTTAAACAAAATGTTAGAAAATCAATCAGTAATTTTACAATTATTCAGAAGTTTATGATTTGTTTTTTTTTTCCTGATATAATAAATAAGGCTAACGCGATTGATGTTACATGTAATAAACTTCTAACGGCTACAGTTCCGTTAGAAAGCATTTTCGGACATATGTTTATTTGAAGTTTTCTATTTAGATTACTCATAGGAATCTTCCGGTATAATTTTTCCCCGACGTCATAAATCACCCTGTATAGTAACTTGTTTCTATGTTTTGTTTATTTACTGTAAATGTTATTTGTATCTTTTTTCCTGCTGAAGACGTACGTTGAATACGTAGACTTTATCGATTACTGATAAAAATTAATACGGAACTATTTTATTTTAAAGTAATAACATATTTTATTAATACAAAAGCATATATTTTTTTTTGTAAAATGATTTAAATATGAAAAATATCTTGATCACTGGAAGAGCATTTTCTGATAATCGAATTAAATAATAAATTTGATTTGAATATTTATTCAATACATAACAACAACAGAAAATGCAAATGCATAAAAATCTAAGTATACGTGCGGTCATAAAATAATAGGATATATTTAAAATCCGTTATATCTTTTATGGAATAGAATATTTTCCATTCGGTTCAATCAGATTAAATTTTACGTTAAGTCAAATATCATATATATTTTCTATACACGAGGGAAATCACAAATATCGAACATAACGTTAGTGTACGGACTGTGAATTCCGCTCAGCATATAACAGGCTTTGTCGTTTCTAGTTGTTGCTGGCTGCTGCTGAAAAGCAGCGCGCCTGAAAAATCTCGCGAGATTTCAGTAACCAAGATATAAATTAAAATTATAACCCACACAAAAAGAGTACTAAGTATACTTTTAAACACAACCGTGTAAATTATATATATATATTGAAATTATTTTCTGTTGAAACATGTTATGTACAAAATTAGAGTGGATGTATGTATGTGTATATGACTTGCACAATTAATTATGGTCGTATTTTCTGTATAATGATATGTTTGACGCGTTTTAATTACAAGTTTATGGGTAATTAATTATATATGTAATTAAAAGTATATCAACATTGCTATGCGTGTACTTTAATTACAACATCAAAGTGTTTTTAGGGTTTTTTTTTTTTCGAATATTTTGCAATTTATTTTATAAATTAATTCGAAACATCGTTATGTAAATAATCGAAAAATAAATTATTATTTGTTTAGTAGATTTTATTAGAAATATTGTTTATGAAAATTTAATTATAATTTATTACCAAAAAAATTGATACGAAATTGATTTTACAAGCAACAGCATAAACATCGATTATTAATAAAAATTAATTCAGAACTTAATCACTATTATATGAAAAACAAAAATTTATAATATTATGCAATGAAATTGTAAAATTAATACTGTTTAAATAATGCAAAATATAAATATTTACTGTAATATATTTGCTGAAAAATAAAAAAAAAGGGAAAAAAACCGGTTATTCTGTTATCGAAGAGCGTTTATAGGTACGCAATTTTTCTCCAAGTGTTCCGGTAATTTTTCATGAATTTCCGCGAGCACTTCATGTAGTCGAGGTAGCTGGTAGTCTTATCCAAAAAAAAAGTTGAAAAACACTGCTTTAAAGTGCAGAAGAGTGTATAATGTTTTATGCATTTACCTTCTTTCTTTCTAACAGTGTATTTGCTAGTTCGACTTTTCTCGTAACTTCAAACTGTTGAAATACATGGATGATCCACAATGTCTAAAGATTCTTTTTTTTTTTTTTTTTTGTAGTTACAGCAAATTCTTTCACTTACTTTTATCTTAATTTAAAATACAATGTTTAAACTAAACATTAATTTATATTAAAGCTTAAAAGACAAAACGTAGTTTATTATTATGATATTTTATTTATTCAAATTTATAGCTTAATATCATAAATAAAATATATTACTTATTTCATATTTATTTTAAATTAAGGTTTGTTTAAGCATAGTCAAAAAATTTTCAGAATTGATTATATTAAAATAAAACAGCTTTAGATTGTAGTTCTATATCAATAATCTACGTTTCGACGAATTCAACATCCATCAGGAAAAAAGATACAAATGATATTTAAAGTAAAAAATCTACTGTTAATATTGATGGGTTTTGCAATTATTACAGTATCTTCGAATTTTACATCATAAAGATTTTCTAACGCATGTAGAAACGTCCGTTATTAATAATTTAGCTTTCTTTAATTAAAAATTTATAAATTTTATTATCTAATTACTTATTTGTTATCTAGTAACTTGTTTCTATGTTCTATTATTTTTCCTAATGATTACGGACGTTTAGTTCGTCGAAACAACGATTATAAATAAATATTAATACTTAAATCTAAAGCCGTTTTATTTGATCTATAATTTATTTATTTATTATTTATATTAATAAATAAAATAGTTGTAATAATTACGAGATTGAGACGTGTTGTGTAAAGCATAAAAACAAAGAAACCTTCTAAAAGAAATAGTTATAATAATATTAATAATAAAAAAGTTATTTCGAGGGGTTTTAAATTTGTGGACATACGGTATATCACATATAATATTTTAACTATAAAGTTCTACAATATATATCTGTTATTATTTGCGCTTCTTATTACAGCATGATGGAGAATAGACAAAAAAATCAGTTTTTCACCGGAAGAAGTGCATGGAAGCAGTATTCTGCAGCAAAGCTATTACGTATTCTGCAGGTGACATCAAGATTTTATTGTTTCTGACATTAAGGACGAAAACGGAATACGAATTTTGTTTGTAGTACCTATGTCATTATGTGCATTTGTATCTTCGTCTAACCTAACCGAAACTATACGCCAACCTGCAATCATACAGTAAGACGGAAATTTAATGTACCATAAAATCCATTTTATATTAAATTTCCAGGATAGATTTTTCAATAGTTACAGCGTTAAAATTAAAACAATCTGTAATACAAATTTTTATAATATTTTATTAATATTTATTTAAGGTAATAACAAAAACGATATTGTAATAATTAGTAATAATTAAACAATAAACATATATATGTATCCAGACGAAGTCAATGTCCGTCTTCATTAGGAAAAAAGATACAAATGACATTTATAGTAAATAAACAAGACATAGAAACAAGTTACTAGGTAAAAGTTTAAAAAATGGTCTACTGTGGCGAAATTTAAATAAAAATAATATTATAAAAAATCCCAAAACCACACTTAAATTAAAATAAAGCTAAATACGTATTTCGGAAGCTAAGCTTCCATCTTCAGTAGCAAATAAAATCTACAAAATTCTTACCAGTGATCCAAAGTACATAAACACTTAAGCACTTGTCGAAGATCACTGATCCGAAATACGTATTTAGCTTTATTTTAATTTAAGTATGGTTTTGGGATTTTTTATAATATTATTTTTATTTAAGTTACTAGGTAACAAAATAAGCAAGTAGATAAAATATTAAAACATAATCTAATCTTAAAACAGTTTTTATTTTAATACAATGAGTTCTGAAAAATATTTTACTATGTTAAGAAAATAAATCTATCAGCAATGAAGCTTTCATGAAGAAGCTCACAAATATAATAGTAGTTCAAGTTCTTTGTCGTAATTTAAACTCCATCTTAAGCAACTACTTATTTCTATAACACTTCAGCGTTTTCATATACATAATACCATACAATAGTTTCGTCAGAAAAAAAAAATAGAATCAAAGCCTTTTGTATCCAATACTATTTCGTTTATCCTATTTTATTTTCTGGGTATATTCCTTCCCGATTTTCCTTATCGTCTTTGTCCACGTGTGTGCACGAGATTCATAAAAGCATAGGAGAGCGACCAATGATGGTCGACTGACAACATTCGATTTGTTAGCAAATTGTTTCGGCAAAAGATCCTTTTGCTCTTACTGCAACCCCCTCCCCCACCCCCCACCCCAGAGTCCGAAGATTTTTGTGCTTCGTTGTCGGTTCAGGTCACGGAAAATTACGCCTGTATTCTATCCGATATTGAAAAATGATTTGTCAGTTAGTGATAAATGGAAAGAAAGAAAAGCTTGCCTGTGCCTAAGTCTGGCTTGAAACGGTTTTTGGCTGCCGCGCTTAAAACCTTTCAAACTTTGATGGTTGTGCCAACTACCAGACTGAAATGTGGTGGATATTCTTTTCACGTTGTCTACCTTGCGAACTGGCGGGGTCTGTGTCTCGTGAGATTTAACGATGTTTACGAGTGGAAAAGAAAAATTGAAAATTGAATGAATGTTACACGGATTTTGCGTGGAAATTTCTTAACATTTCGTTTATATCCTTTATAGTGATACTATTTGTTGTTACTGTTAGATAGACTGAATAAATTTTTTACAAAACTCAAAACTCATTATATTAAAATAAAACGTACTCTTCGCACTCAACGTATATCTTCACCAAGAAAAATAATACAAATGACATTTACAGTAAATAAACAGAACATAGAAACAAGTTACCAGGTAACAAAGTAAGTAATTAGATCAGAAAATTTATAAATTTTTTAATAAAAAAAACCAAATTTTATTTAAATCAGTGCCGTGACAGTTATAAATTTTATTATCTGTATTAATATTTATTAATAATCGAAATTTCAACGAACTCAACTAACGTGTTCATCAGGAAAAAATGTTACAAATAATGTTTACAGTAAATAAAAAGAACAGTGAAACAAGTTACTAGGTAACAAAATAAGAGATAAGAGAAGCAAGAGAAATGTTTAAAGAAAAAGATAACATCAATCATTGTGAAGTGATTTAAATCTAATTTCGCTTCCATTAATTAAAAATTTATAAAATTTGTATGGTCTAGTTATTTATTATTAATAAATATTAATACAGAATTACACCCCAAAACCGTTTTATTTTAATAAAAGATTTTTTACTGAAATAATAGAAATAAGAAAATTTGTTATATAGAGCTTACTATATATTGAAGATCTTCCGTATAACATTTTTATTTTATATTAAAAATATATCTATTTATCGATTCAGATGTATACATAAGAATATATCTGTTAAATTCCATCTTTTCATCTTAGTGTATATACATGTAGTTTCTGCAAGGAAAATCTCTACTTCAAAGCATTGAACGCAAGCATACACAGCCTGCAAATGTACCCCCAAGAAGAATCTATAACCTCCCCCCCTCGTCTCTTCAAAACCATTGCATCCCTTCACTGCCTGAACGATCTCCGAATCCACTACGGAGCAATAGATATTTTACGTATGTTACCAAACCCATGTGGCTTTTAGCTGGGACGTATTGATCGGCTAGCGATACACAACTTATCTATCGTTCCTTCTTCGACAATCTTGCTGTGGTGCGTTTCCTGCTTGGTCCTTCCTTGTCGCACAGCGGTGTCCTTTCTTGCGCGGCTGTACAAGGAAGCAAGAGAGAGAGGGACCCTTATCAATGACACGCACGTATGAGAGATTCATAAAAATGTTGATTATTCAATGGATGATAATATCCGGTTTTCAAGACACTTTATATGGGTCCTTTTCTGGCTCGCTCGAGGATTTACTTAGGCCAGATAGATCCCTTTTCTAGCTTAAATTGTTTGATCAAATTTTGCATACGATATAATTATATGCTTGTCTAGCATACGGTTATAAAGTTTTATGTTTATCTGCGAAATTAATCTAGAGATATTTAATTAATTAATAAGTATTTTTGAAGTGAAGGAAAGAGGTTAAAAATTTCATTCACTGTAAAAAAATATAGGTATCTTAAATTTATCTATTTTTTCATAGGTTTCAATAGCAAAAGTAACAACATTTTGTAATTTTACTGCGATAATTTACGTAATATTACATTTTTCATGAAAAATTACATTCATAAAACATTTAAAATTATAAAAACAAATTACAGTAATATTATATTTGAGAAAACACATAAATATATTTGGCTACTATAGCGTATGCTGATGACGTGATTGTTTTGGTTAAATCTGAAGAGCAACTGAGAAAGATGATTGATAGAATTAATGTTGTATGTGCGCATATGAATCTTGTGTTGATAAGTGCAAAGTATTAATTTTTGAAAAGGATCAATATATCATCCCGATGATTATGTACGTAGAGTACGTCGAAACGTCGATTATTAATAAAAATTAATACAGAACTAAATCCTAGGGCCGTTTTATTTTAACATTATGATTCGTATAATAAGCTTCCGTTTTTAACTAATACCATTTTTAAGACAACGTAACTGTCATTAAACAAATAAATTAAAACAGCCAAAAACCGAACTTGTAATATCAGCCAATGAGTTTTGAAAGATTTTTTACTATATAATAATATAATTTAAGAGTAAGATATTTTTATTTATTTTTTTTAATAATAAAAGAAAAAACAGTAATAGCTTACTCCCATATAAATAAAATCTAACTGAAATACAATACAAATATCTATTAAATTAAAATAACATTTATTTAACGTAGATAATATATCAATGAGTGATTATTATTTATTTATGAAAGAGTGCACGAGTATTAAATTACAAAAAATTGCACATTTCAAAATATCAAACTACTAATTCGTTCTCATTTTATAATTTCGCTAAACATCATATCATGACAGTAACCACGTGTATATTTCAGTCATGTTGTGTATCACATGTATAAAAGCAATTGAGGGCGTAACAAAGTTACCAAGTCTAGAATTACACTTTAATTACTTTAAGAGTACTTATGGTTTGTTCCACCAGTTAAGTGGAGTTTTAGACGCGATTTTGTTTCGGATTAAGTGTTTACAATTATTAGATTATTCTCGGTATTAAACAAGATTAGAGAAAAATTTATTTAATTTTAATTTTTACTTATTTTGTTACCTAGTAACCTAGACTATTGTAAATAAAAAAAAATTTACAGTGTACATGCAATAATTCTCTAAACGTCTAAACATTTTATTAAACAATTCGTAGAAGCTATAATCAAGAAGTGAATATTTCAAATGCGTTACTCGTGCGATTAAAGAATCAAACACCCAGAAAGTGCGTTTGTTCTGACCTGGCGTAGTTGCCGGGTATGGCACACGGGTTAATGGGATTTTCATTTAGTAAGAACTCGATAAGATAACGACGGCGATTTGTATTCGGCGCCGTCGAGAGACTTACTGTGCGCAAGAATTATAATGAAATAAAAGACGCAAAGATTGAATTACACTCTCTGGCACTGCCAGAAAAGATATACTTTTTTTCCCTACATTCATCTTCTGCATTATCTGTTTTTCTTTGTTATTATTCTGCAAAAATTAAACCGCGATATTGCGCTTAAATTATAAACTATTTATTTTTAAATTTTAATTAAATTAAACCGACAATTTATTACTAATTATGAAGTTTAGACACTGTACGTTATTGTTTCTTAAAAAGAGGATATACGCGAATATAATATTAAAAAAAGACAACAAATTTATGGCTACCTCTTTGCCTTTATGCTCAAAGGTTAACACTTTTATCTATTTTATTTAGTTCTAGGTAGTAAATTAGAGACAGTTAAATAGTTTAGACCTAATTGATAGTGATTTATTGTGAATTTGTTTATTGTACGTGTTTTATGAGTGTTTAGGTTTGTAAATTGAGTGAACTAATTCTGCTAACTCACATAAATATTTTTCGTATAAATATTTAAACAATTATCGCGTTAAACATTTTGCAAAAACTATTAAAATGTGATTTGTAGCAGAATTTGAGCAAGACTGGAATAAAATTACAGGATTTGGAACTAAAACAGGAATTCTTAGATTGTTATTGGTAATAAAAATATTAATTATTAATAATTTATTGATTTTATATACGATTACCAATAAATATGTCAACGGAAAAAACATTATTAATTTTTTTCAAAGCTATTTACTATTTATATTATTTTAATGTGATATTTTTACGCTATTATAATTATACAAGTATCGTATTTTTCTCATTTTTCTATTTCCAACTAAGTTGAATTATTTCACGGATATATTATACGATGTGTTTAAGAAAATTGGATACAATGTGTTTTTTAAGAATTATATATACAGTGTATATAAAGAATTTTATATACAATCTAAAAATGTTATGTACAAAATATCTAAGAATATTTAATCTATTATGTGAAACAATACCTACACACCTAATCTTATCAAGAAAAAATGTTGTTTGCTTGCAACACAAAAATAATTTAATTGGTTATTGTTAATCTATGTTTACTGTTCGTAATATTTATATATTTAGTTTATTTCAATCAACAAATTATTATATATACGATGTAATGTAATTTCTCAATATTTCATTTATATTTTCAATAACATTTTCAGCAACTGTACCAATTATAAACAAGATGTATTAACAATAGACATTAACATTATATAAAATCTGCTTATCAACAGGAAACATGTAACAAACTTCAGCCAAACAATGTGTATGTGTGTGTGTATGTACGTAGCAAACAACATTCAATTAAAACATTTCATAGAATTTAATCTATAAGTACGAAACTATAATCTATTATATAACCTAACAATAAGCAACTGCTAACTTATAACAAACACAAACCTAATATTGTTTTGGGACGTTTACACACACACACACTCATACATCTTTCGATGTATCTATGTGTTAGTAACTTAATCTCGCCTACTTGACTTCCGCTCAGGACTTTGAGTGCATTTACTACAAAATATAACTCTGATACAATATGTTTACGTCACCAGCAACTGTGCGAACAATGATTTGTCGAGCTGCCGTTAGTCGCGGTGGTGGCGCTGGTGTTTTCCATTTCCTATAACCCCTCAACCCCCCTCAATCACAATATCTTATTCTCGATCGACACGTGGACAAGTTAGCACAAGAAAGAATAGAGAAGGGGGGCAGAGGGGCAACATCCGTTGTTTGCAGAATTTTTCCAAAGCTTTCTTCGATCTGGCACAATAAAAACCGGATTTACTCTTTTCTGTTTCGCTTTTTTACGACTGTTTCTTTCGGGATTCTTTTTTTTCTGCTTTTCTGCGGAGTTATTTTATTATTTGTTGGGCGACAAATAGACATTTGTAACATGATGATTCTCTTTTTTTCTTTATTTTGCTTTATTTGTTCACTGTATTATACCGAATTCTTGACTAAAGTCTTTATATTTTGTGATTATTGAAAAATTATAAAATCATATTTTTTTCTTAATATTATGTCCATTAAAGGTAGATATTAGCTGTGTTTTTTTAAATTCCACTCAGATCAGTAAATCTTGTAAATGAGCTGAGCTGAGCTGAGTTTTGCTGAATGAGTTGTATTGATAAATAAAACAGTTTATTTGAAAGTGACATTTAAAATCTAAGTTCCACATATGATATGATTATAGTTCTGTATTAATATTTATTAATAATCGACGAACTCATTATTATTACTCTAATATTCTATATTTGTATGTGATTATTATATTTTCAAATTTTCCGTTCAATACTCACAAGCGAAAGAAGAAGAAAAAAAAGGAAGTTAAAATTTTTGTTAAAAGTTTTTCGGTCGTGAGTTGGAAACTTATAATATTTCTTTTCTTACTTTAGCGATTATGTTTTTATGCATATATTTCGTCGGTGGAAAATGGCGACTATCTTTTAAGTTATATTCGCGCATTCACCTGAAACTTTTTTGTAAGTTCAGAACGATGAACAAAAATATTGGAAGAAATTGTCACATTTACTCTGGCTTGGTTTTGGCGCCCGACTGCGAAAACAGGCAAATGGAAAAGTTTTCCCTCACAACATATTCACGATAGTTCGACAAGACAAATATAAATATATTTTACTTTTTTCATATTTATGTATTTTGTTGTACGAGTATTATAGTGTATTTTTCAGAAATATATTATTTCTTTTTCGACAGGTTTAGTTGCAAAACTTTTGACACTATATAAACATGAGTTTTATTGTTATAAAAAAATTTAATTAATTAATTTAAGTATGATTTAGTTACTTATTTTGTTACCTAGTAACGTGTTTCTATATTCTATCTACTGAAAATGTTATTTGTATTTTTTTTCCTGATGAAGACGCAGGTTGATTACATAGGGTACGATCGATTATTAATAAATATTAATACAGAACTACAAAGCCTAAAGCCGTTTTATTTTAATATAAAGAGTTCTGAAAGATGTTTTACTATACTAATGCAATTATTGTATTATTATTTTGTAGTGCTTAGTTAATTTTCATAGCTGGTTCAATATTCGAATATGTTTTTATTTAATTTTACAATCTGTAAATTACATTATTACAAACCTTACCTTAAAACCGCGTTATGCAAATTATTTTTGTATATCGAAAAATAGAAATAAAATAAACACATTTCTTTTAAAATATCTACCATTTAAAATAAACCTACCTGAAAGGTTTGTGAAAACAAGAAAGTAGTTAAACGTCCGTCACAGGCAGTCGAACGCTATCGAAACCCTAATCGAAGTGCCGATACGCGTTTACGCCGTCAACGGGGCGACGCAGTCGGTTTTTCGTCTTGATACCGGCAGAAACGCAAGTCGATCTGGACGAACTTCCAATAGGTCAGTGTCGGTACAGAGCGTTTTTCGGCACTAGTATACGTCTGACACATTTTTCGCATGAAGAAAGTCTAGATGAAGAACTAGGAAGAATTTTGATTAGGGTTTTTGGATTTAATGAAACTAGAATGTTGAGGTTGGTTTTGTCATTTTTAAAACTTTTAAAGTATAAGTAAATATTTTATTGGGTTAAAGGGGTATTCGCGTTTTTTAGCATCGATTTTTTTAGGTGTTTTTCAACATTTTTTTCGGGAACTAGGATAAATTTATTTTATACTTTTTAATCCTATATTTAAAATATATACAGTGTGTAAATTGATGAGGTTTCCTATAGAGAAACAAATTTTAACATGAGTTTTATGAGAAAAACGTATTCTTTATAAAAAAATTTGCTTCTATCAAAACCCTTTATAGTCAAAGAAAAATCCAGTAATCACTTAAGATAAGATCAAAAACTTGATATTATGTCGAGTTGTTGACTTTAAATATGATTAAGTCCGAATGATACATCAGTATCGTGTTACCCATGGATTACTTGTTAATCAACGACATTTACTGACAGTTCAGCGAGCTTAATCTGGAAAAAATGTTGACCTGGTATGACAAATATTTTTAACATTTTTTACACGATACTGATGTAACATTTGGACTTAGTCATATTTAAAATCAACAACTCGACATAATATCAAGTTTTTGATCTTAATAAAGAATAAGTTTTTTTTTTAAACTCATATTAAAATTTTTTACCCTATAGGAAACTTCATCACTTTACAGAGTGTATATATATATATATATATATATATATATATATATATATATATATATATATATATATATATATATATATATATATATTTAAATAATTATATAAAATATTTTCTTTTTCAATATTCCCGTATCTTCAAACACAATATATCTTCGATAATATTCTACAATCGTAATTATAATAATAGTTGTAGCGTTAACTGATTGAGGAATCGTGCAAAACAATTGCCGCTATCCCCTGGACGCCGTGAATATCGACGATACGACAGACAGCACCGATCGCATCACATCGAATCGAGAGCGTCACCGTCACGACGCGACGCGACGCGACGCTAGGATGTATTCCCCAAACGGGGTTAGATTTCTGCTTGCGCACAATATCTTCAATGTGCGATTGTCACATAGAATCTAATGGTCGCTCGGTTGCGCTTACAGTCAATTTATTGTATTGCATTACGTTAGATACTGTGTCAGCACATATTTTTAATTTAATTTGAAAACAGAAAATAAAAAGGATTTAGGATTAAGGTCTGTATAAATTTTAATTAAAAATCGACATTTAAATATACTTTACGTACATCACTATCAGGAAAAAATTAAAAAATTACATTTAGAGTAAATAAACAGAACATAGAAACAAGTTACTAGGTAACAAAATAAGTAACTAGATTTATAAATTATTAATTAAAGGAAGCCAAATTTTATTTAAATCTGGTTGATTTTATCTTTTTCTTTATAAATTTCCTGATGATGATGTAAGTCGAAACGTCGATGTAATGTAATATTTCTATATTCTGTTTATTTACTATAAATCTTATTTGTATTAGTTTTCCTGATGACGACGTACGTCGAAACTTCGATTATTAATAAAAATTAATACAGAACTACATTTTGTAGCTGTTTTATTTTAATTTAATTAGTTCTGAAAGATATTTTACTATCCTAATATATTATTCTTATATATATTTTCCTTTACAAATTACAAATTATTTTTTAATCAAAATAGTCATACAAAGAACGTAAATCACAAGCACAAAATAACACGAAACCAAATGTTAAAATTCTCTATTCGGAGAATTTCCCGTAATGGTACGAAATCTGCGTAACCTTCGAACCCTCACACTAACCCTTTCCTTCTATCTATCTGGCAACCACTTTCATTTACATAGACGCAATTAGTGCCGAGTGGCGGGAAATCTGCTCCCAATGGACACCTAGATCCGAAACAGATTGACACTGCCAGGTTTTTGTGAAGCAGACACATATTCTCATCTTTCTCTTTCCAATTTATCTACGGTGTAGGCAAAATTACAAGAAGTTGCTTAACTGTCATTTATTTATTAGCCGTACGTTATTTAAATAACAAGCGCTATTTAAAATTGGTAGTCGTTTAGTATATAATTTACACATAAATAATAAAATCTGTAATTTTATTTTACTATAAATATTCTGTATTTTCACTTCAAAATTCTGTAATTTTTACATAAATTCATAATAATCACATAAAGTAAGTAAAAATTACTAAATATAAATTTACTAAAAGAGACTTTACTAAAAACGTACATACAAATGTACAAAAACAAAATAAATGAAAACTAATCTAAATACAAATTTTAATAGACATTTTCTACAAAATTAAAAAAGGTTTAATTTTTGAAATTGCGCATTATTTATATTTTTCTTTATAGTTTCATTATTAAGATTTTTTTTTATAAATTTAAGCTACAATAGCTCAAAATGATATTAACTTTTTAAAACATATATTTCGTTTAAACTTTTAGATACAATCACTTTGTAGTATAATCGTGCAAGAGACTTCCATGGATAATCTAGCAGTATCTGACACTTTCCATTTTGGCACAAACTCATCGTTATTCACGAGACTCGGTGAGAATTGTAACAGGTGACCCCAAGTCCTGCTTCTCTCAGCCTATATCCTACCTGTATCGTTAATATTAATTACTTCAACAGCGAATTTCAAAGACGGCCATTGTTTTCTCTTCTTGTTCTTTTCCCAAACCCTAGTTCACAGATTTCGTGACGCTTTTTACATTCACTTTTTATTCTTCCATTTGCTTTGTTTTTGCGGGTGAGGGAGGGGGGGTATTATAAATTTGTAGGGGTTGTTTTGCAAATTTTTTTTGATATGAATGCATTTAATATGTTTTTTTTATTATGATTTTGTTTTAAATGCATTCGGATTTTTGTTTTGCGCTAATTAATTCCATTTGGCGGAATTTGTATTTTTTTTGTTCATGTTGCAGAGTGCTAATTATCTTTTTTATTTGTTATTGGGGTTGTTTATTATTTTTGTATGCTTTTTTCGTATTAATGAGATATGGATTACATTGTTCGTACTGTTTCGTCATTTTATATTTTGTGGGAAAATATTTTTGTCGCAATTTGCGTATTTTCGATGTATATTAATGATGGTTTTATTTTCAATTAAAATTAACATTTTTTTTTCTCATAATTTTATTTCATTTAATTAATTTTTTCAATTATATTTCATACATATTGCGGTTTTATTACATTTTCAACAATATTGATTTTTTTAAATAAAAAATATAAATTCCAATAGCAAAAATATTATTTTGATATTTTTCGAAACATGCACTTTATCCTATTTTTTTTTGTTTTAATTAACATAGTAAAAAAATTTTCAGAACTCATTATATTAAAATAGGTTGTAGTTCTGTTTTAATATTTATTAATAATAGACCTGCTCTACGAACTCAACGTAAGTTTTCTTCAGGAAAAATGATAACATTTGCAGTAAATAGTAGAACATAGAAACAAGTTACTAGGTAACAAAATGAGTAGATCATAATTTTTTTATAAATTATTAATTAATGGAAGCCAAACTTTATTGAAATCAATTACTAGTCACACTTTTTTTTATAAATCTGCTTCTCTTATCAATCTGCTGTTAATATTGACAATTCTTGCAATTATTACAGTACTTTCAATTTTTACATTATGAAGATTTTTGTAAATATGCGATTTATGAACATTTATTTTGTATCTTGAAATGTTGACTTTTACATAAAAAATAAAATAGATGTATACTCTCGTCAACAACTCAATTTTCTAATAAATAGATGGCGAATACATCTATTTCTAGTAGTCAAGTTTTCTTCCCTTAAAAAAATCAAAAACTCTATCTTATTTCGAATTTCCAATCAAATGAAAATCGCATTTCCTTCGCTAAATCTAGCGCAGCGTGCAAAACACAAGCGCGGCCAGGTAGCCATGGCCGCGTCCCGTGAGCATTACATCAGGCGCGGGCGTCTGCAGCGCGGCAATCACATTCGCCAATCACACGACGTGACACACGGCAGCGGATGGTGAACGGCGTCGCCGGAGCCGTTGCTCAGACCGGCGGCGCGACACGACGCGCGTCCGGTTCCGGAGACATACGATTTGCTACGTAATTCAATTTCTTTTTCCCTTCGCTGCGTTGATTTTTTTTCGCTGGGTTCACACTCGACTGCCGCTTGCAGTCAAACAAATCGCTTGGCCACCGCACGACTGTTGCGCCGGCAAATATCAGATAGGTTTGTATGAGGCTGATAAGTGAGTTATTTTGAAGTAAAGAGAGAGTTTTGTTTGATTTTATTACGTTTTAAAAAAGTGTAGCTTTTGTTGTTGTGTACAATAACAAAAAATAATAATAATAATTATGCTTTAACTTAGTTTTAAAAAAAGTCTTTCAGAACTCATTAATTTAGCGATGCGATCACTTGACTTGTCTTCCAAAACTTTGTTTTTTTTATCCTATATATATATATATATATATATATATATATATATATATATATATATATATATATATATAATATTTGCAAAACTTTTTTCAAACATAATTTTCTGTATTTCTTTGTTGATAATACGCTTATAATAATAACGTTGTTTTTCCAAAACATAAATTATTAAAATAATAAAGCTTTAAATTTTGCGGATTTAAATTAATTATATAAGCCGATTACATAATTAGAAAGTTTTAAATAAGCGGGCAACACTAATATAGATTGTATTAAAAAATTCATACAACTTCTAAATTTATAATCTAGTAATGTTTTTATAATAAAGTGTAAAATATACACCGAAACTGCACCGAAATGCACCGAAATTTAAATATACTTTTAAAATGTTTGGTAAAAAATACTAAAAAAAGAGATTAGGTACATATACCAGTACTTTATATTATACGATGTATAATAAATGAAGTACGTTATGTAACAGTCGTGGATTTTTGATTTTTCGGAGTTAGTAGGTTGATATATCCACTAATGTTGAGTGCATCAAACTTTATTAATTTGTCAGCATTTTCAGTTCGATAGCATTCGATTTTTGTTTAAGCTACATTTCAATGAATCTAGTTTAATATTATATATATATAAAAAAAAAACTTATTTAGACGTATCGAAAAATGATCAAAATAAAAGTTGTTAGTTAAAATTTCTTTTCGAAATATATCTCTGCGAAATATTCGTAAAACACATAAAAGTGACATCAGTAAATTACCACTTTTGGTTAGCAGATCTTTACCAAATATTAATTAAACTGAAATATTCATCTTCGAAACTTAAATATGAAATTTTATAAAAATTTATTTTTTCGGAATTTGCTCTACACGTGTCCACAGACCGACAGGCAGACATCACGTTAAAAACAATTCGTAAACATCTCGATATATCAAATTTAGTAATGATTACAATACCTCTCATATCATATTAATCAAATATTGTGACACATATACGTAAATCTATTTTGATAAAACTAAAAGACAAACATCGGTTCTGTTAGTCGTAAAATCCACACAACCGAAATAAATAATAAAATATAAAAATGAGGCAAATAATAGGACTCGCGATCTGATTTGACGTCAACACTATAGCAGGACTGAGAGCAGGAGCAGGAGCAGGAGCAAACAGGAGCAGCAGAAACATATATAGATGATATTGTCTGGTAGTGATGTGAACTCATGCTTTACTTTGTCGTTATCCTGAAAGCGTATATGATATATAATACTCTGGTTCTCCGGACTACGTACGATTCTGTGTGCGGGCTGCTATATATTTTCGTACATACGGTGGCATGTTGCCAGGCAACCAGTCATATAACTACCATGTACGGGGACGCTACATGCTGCTTCTTCCTGCTTCACCAATGCACCAATACTTTGTCCTGCCGCGTTTGTCCTGCTTCAGTATTTTTACCATCTTTTATCTGCTCTAGACGTTGTTCTCTTGTTTGTATTTACACGATTTTTTTAAGGAAATTAGTCTTTATTGAATCCTTTGAATATTATTAAGTTTTAATTAATAAATAGTTTTATATTACTATAGCAAAATATTTTTCAGAACACATTATATTAAAATATAAAATGTTGTAGGATTAGATTCTGTTTAATTATTTTATGAAAACGAAGTTTTAACGAAACTGAACACTCAGGTCAAAATTTATCAATGGCATTAAAGTAAATAACAGTACATAGCCACCAGTTACTAGGTTATATATAAGTAATTATAGATTATAAGAATTATAGATTTTTAATTAATGGAATGACATATTATTTATTGCTTCTTTTATTAATTTGCTGCTAATATTGATTGGTCTAGCAATTATTACTGTATCTTCAAATTCTACATCATGAAGATATTCTAAAATTTAAATATTTGTATTTCTGTTGCAGATTTTAAAAATATTTTTCTGATAAGATTGTTGTATCTAACTGTAACAAAGTTTTTAAAACTAAAGATTCTATAAAAATAAAAACTGTAAAACTTTAAAACTAACTGAAGAAAAAGTTTTTATAAGATTATAAACATAATCACTTAACGGAAAGTAGAAAATAGTTCTATAAGCAATTTTTTTTAAGCGTCTTGAAACTTTTAGAAAATTAAATTTTAAATTCGTGAAAAAATTTCGTTGATAGCTAATAAAAATAATATATAAAAACATATGTTACAATAAAATAAAAATTACTCTTATTTGGCTTGCTCTATTAAACGTTTCTAAACAACTAGCCTTTAGATATTTATCGCCTTAGAGCGACAAAACGTCATCTTAAAGTCTGATCCGCCGGGGGGCGGGGGTGAGGTGTGTCTGATCCTGCAACCAGTCCGTCCGTGTCGTAATAGCGTTGTCGAATTTAAAAGTAATTTTCTCGTTCAGTGATTCGGTTTTGTAGTGGGTCCTGGTCGGCAAAACGTTCGCCACACGATACCTCTTCAAATGGGACCCCAACTACGTGCTTTGTTTTTCCTGCAACGGGAGGGAGAGTCCTGCTGCGGGACCACGACACGTATCGTCCATAAACGCAGCCGTACTCAACATGTTTTGTTGTTGAAAGAGAATGGAGGTGTATTGTTGTAAACAACTTGATCTGTAAATGATATACTGGGCGCGCATTAACTAAAATAATCTTAATAACAAAAAAGTTTTGTTTATTTTTTTTTTTTCATTTATATGATTAGAATTTTTTTTTAATTTGAGCAAAAAATGTATATATTCAAATAATAATATTTTAAAATAAAACGGTTTTAAGTTATAGTTCTGTATTAATATTTATTAATAGTGGACGTTTCGACAAACTCAACGTCCGTCTTCATCAGGAAAAATGATACAAATGATATTTATAATAAATAAACAAATCATATAAACAGGTTACTAGGTAACAAAATAAGTAAGTAGATCACAAAATTTATAAAATTTTAATATAGTAAAAAATCTTTCAGAACTCATTATATTAATTATTATATTAAAGTAAAACGGCTTTAGGTTCTAGTTCTGTATTAATATTTATTAATATTCTCCAGCAAGAAAAATGATGAATATTATTAACAATAAATAAACAGAACATAGAAACAAGTTACTAGGTAACAGAATAATTAATTAGAACATAAAATTTATAAATTTTTAATTAAAGAAAGTCAGATTTTATTTAAATCTGCTGTTAATATTGATGGGTCTTGAAATTATTACAATATCTTTGAATTTTATATCATAAAGATTTTCTAATAAGTTAATAGGTAACAAAATAAGTAACTAGATCATAAAATTTATAAATTTTTAATTAAAGGAAGCCAAATAAGATACTAGTCACACTCATTGATATTATCTTTTTTATTATAAATTTCTATTACTTCTCTTATCAATCTGTTGTTAATATTGATTGGTCTTGCAATTATTACAGTATTATTTTAATAAACAAAAATTTTTCTAATTTGGATTTATTCATATTTTAAAAAATTTAGAAATAATACAGTTATTTCTAAATAAATTTTACTACCATGTTAGAAGTTTGATATTAAGCTATTCTTAAAATCACACAAACCACATTCGCCGACCATCCATATAACACCGTCAATTTGAACAAATTTCCGTTCGCCGATCACCATGGCAACGAGAGCAATTCGTACGCATTTTCACTTCGCTTAATATTACATGTGACAGAGTTTCGTTCTTAACACTCACTCTCTCTCCCTGACTTCCTCCGGTTTCTTCGTGTTACATTTTCTTCGTTGCCGCCGAAACCGATCACGGTCCAGTGGCGTACGTCACTCCAGCTGTCACTTAAAGGTCATTCCGTCTCTGTCTTTGTGCTTTTTCCACCCCCTCCCCCTCCTACCCGCCCTCAACCTCTTAACATTACTGTACACAAGGCGACCAGAAAAATATTGATTCGAAGACGAAGCTATATGGAAAATGGAATACGAAATGGTAATAGAACTTATTGATTTTGGTCATATGATGTTTCGGGGTATTAAGTATAAATGTATTGAATTTAGTTTAATATGGTTTCGTGGAAACATTTTGTTGGGTTTGGCTGCATTTATAGTGGTGAAATTAGGTGGAAATTAATGAAGTTAGACTAGAAAGGCTATGCAAAATGAATACTTTCATAAATACAAAATGTTTATAGTTATTTTTGTTAATTTGATATTTGTGCTACGTCATATTTGTTTCTAGTATTATTAATTTATAAATTACATACATACACAATCACGCCATTACTCAAAAGAGTGTGGTACTATTCCGAAATCAGTTTCCTCCAAACATCCCTATCCAGACACTTTATCATACCATGCTCTTCTATTCCTACTACTTACCATACCACTCCAATTATTCATTAGACATTCGTTCAAGATGACCGGTGCGGTTTTAATAATTTATAAATTTTATAATCTAGTTACTTATTTTGTTACCTAGTAACTTATGTCTATGTTCTGTTTATGTCATTCGTATAATTTTTCCTGATGATGGTATACGTAGAATATATCGAAACGTCGATTATTAATTAAATTTTATATTAAACTTAATTCTTCAATTTCCCACTCATCATACACTAATCTATTTCGTATCCGATTCTTTCTATAGTTACACCACATACCTCACGTAAAAATCTCATTTCTACAGCAATCACTTCCTCTTTAATGTTTTTGCAACCAAACCCAACATTCACTACCATACATCAATGTAGGCACCATAACAGCATTGTATATACTCAAACGAACTTCTTTGGAAGCACTTTATATATATTTTCTACTGGTACAGTACAATAGTTCCATTACAATAGTTACAAAATAGAAACGGTTAAACAAAACCTGAAATATTTCTTTTCAAACAAACCTATCGGGATTATTACCCCCCCCCCCGCCCCCTATTAACTGACCGAAAACTTTTTCTCCGTGTCCGATAGCAATTTCCCTCACTGGCTAGTAAACCGTATGGCGCCCCCTCCGATCAAATAATGGTTCCCAGGAGACATTCTTTGTGGGTATACGGGTGTTTTTAATTTATCCCCTATCGCGCTAAAGCGGTGTACGCGTATACCTGACACCGGTGTCACGGCGACTAAAGCCGCACGTCTGAAATACTGATAAGAACGAGGCGAGTAGATTAGGCTGGAAGATCGGACACAGTTTGTACTTGTCGCGAATGCTGTGTTCTAACATTTTCTGGAAGGTTTTAATGTACGCACTAAAATGGTAATTAAAAAAAACATATTTATGGCTAAAAAGAATTAATTGTTTTCCAAGATTTATCTTTTGTCACAAGATATGATGAAAATTCAAATTAAAACGGACTTAATTACAAAGGTCCATATTCCCATTTCTTTTTTTTTTTATGGAAAAGTGCTTTTATTTTTTGCTTTAAAAGAAATTTTTATTTCTACCTCTTATCAAATATAAATAGTATTTCTATTTTTCATATATTTTTTTATATCTAATATTAAAATATAAAAATCAAATAAACTAATTAAAATTAATTAAGTGAACGTCAAAAGTCATTATGATGAAAAAGCCACTTTTAAATGTAAGGTGAGAATATAATATAATAAATTAAAATACGATCTTATTGTGGCGAAAAGTTAATAAAATAAAATAATTTCACTTAAACCACAAAGAATAATTTAGTAATCTTTGATCACTGGGTACTTTAAGTATCTGTGTAACCTTAGATCACTGATTAAGGCTTTAGCTTTATCTTTTATTATAAATGGTTAAATTTCAAAATACGTATATATATTTTTTTTAAATTATTGATTGTGGTTTAAGAGAAATTAAATATGTTGTAAATTAATTTATTTTCAAATATTTTGCTGCAAACTTTCAAGTTTCACAATGAAAGAGCACTATTTACATATTTTACGTTACTAATAAGAAAAAGTTTTTTTTTATAGTAAACAATTTTTCAGAACTCATTATATTAGAATGAAACTTCTTTAGGTTATAGTTCTGTATTAATATTGAATTCGTCGAAACGTCGATTATTAATAAATATTAATACAGAACTAGAACCTAAAACCGTTTTATTTTAATATAATGAGTTCTGAATGATTTTTTACTATGCTGAAAATATAATCTTAACCCTCAACATTACGACAAGTTTTTAAACAAATCACAAATCAACACCTTCAGAATCCAATTACTACCAATTTAACGTTATCTTCCGTACATATCTTGCCGTGGTATCAAAACTTCGCTAATAGTTTATATAGCAAGTAAATCGTTAATTGTCGAAGGGTGGCCACATATCGACGTCGCAAACGGAACGAAAACGATACGTGGGGGTGTCGTCCCTCTTTCTCTTTCGCACTGGCAAGAAAACACATACGGCACACGTAAAATGTTATCCGCCTGTAATCGATACCCACCTGCCCTAACACGTGTGGAACCTTCGGAGTAACTGTGGGGGACGTGACGGTTAAATTGTACAGGTGCAGGAGATAGTAGGGACATATGTGCGTGCGGTTTGTGTACTTTTTTTTTCAGGGTAGCAATTATTTGGGGATTTGATGGGAGGACAAAATGCTAATATGGATTTAGGAAGGAATTTTTATTTGTTTTAATTTTGTATTGAAAACATAGTTTTAAACTAAAAATACGAGAGTTAATCTCTGCTTCAGGTTGATTTTAATTTTTTTAAATAGATTTTTTTTTTATATCTTTAAGCTTATTATAATATTATATTAGTTAAGTTAATTGACAATTGTATTGTTTATTTTCGCTTGAATTTTAATTTTATTATTAAAAATGAGTGAAGAAGTGTAAGAAATTCAATGTGCACCGTTTAGGGTGGTCAGAAACTCTATATTCGACCAAAGAAACACGGTCAAATGTATTTAATTTGATATCTGCTATATCTTAAATTTGAAAATATGTATAATAATTTATTATGTACAATGAACATTTTAAAAAAAGTTGGCATTTTACATGAAAACCATAGTAAAAAACCATAGTAAAATAATTAATTTACATTATTATATATGTTTTTTTCACCGAAAAAGCAAGCAAACTTACATATAGTATAAGTTTTTTATATTCATATTAAGTAAAAATTTTCATGTGACGTTTGTAAATTTATATATTAAACAGGTGTAAATCAGTTGTCCCCAGGTTTTTATGTAAAATTACCGAATTTTTTTTAAGTGTATAATGAACTTTTAATACATTATTATGTTGGTTTTTTTCATAAGCTTTGTCTTTTTTATTTTTTCTCAAAATTACATATATTAATAACAATATGTAGCAACTGTTTTTTTTTTTTCATATTTATCGCCTATGTTTCTTTCGAATATATTTTCTATGTTTTAGTTCTTTAAAGAAAACAGTAAATTATAAAATATCAAGTCTATTTCCAAAATCATTTAAATTTAAATCATTCAAATACGCTTATTAATTTTATAAACATGAAGTATATAGTAAAACTTTCAGCAAAGTGTTATTATACATAAGTATATAAAAAAGAAAAATAAAACATTAAATTTAATTTAATTAAAAAATATATGTGAAACAAAGTTAACAAAATTGTACGTAAAATGAGAAAAACAAAAACTTTAATAATGTTAGTCAAGCATCGTCCAATCAACTCGAAAACATAATAAAAATTACAGACTAAAATACCACGAATATTATCTACACTCTGAACCAAAAACGATAATAATTATAATCTAGTAGTCTGTGCGCGCCAAAACAAGCGAAAGTCTGGCGCATTCTTGCGGACACGTAGTGATTTAATTACAATAAACTTTCCACATACCCTTTCCTGCACATCCCTCTCCCCCACCCCTTTTCAGCCCTTAGCAGGAATGCGATAACAAACCGACGAATACCGAGCGGAACCGAAGACCGGATTACAGGTCCCGCGTACGCCATTCGGGAATAACGTTCTGTATGTGTGTGACCACTTAATCTGCACGAGACGCGAGTAGTCCTGCTGCAGTGGGGGGGGTGCGAGAGACAGGGTTGAAATATAGTAGAGGGGATGTGGTTAGGCCAAAGGCTCTGACGTCGCTTTGGTTATTTCCTGGACGAGGCACATCCGGGCACCGGAATATGATGCTTGCGAACAATGCATGGCTAGTAAGTTGACTTGACTTCGGAGACTGAGGAAGTCCTGCAACACAGGACTTATATTAGACGGGTGCAGGGTTACAGATTTTTGTTTTGTATTTAAATTTTGCACCTATATTTAGAACTTGCCCATTTTTAATACTTGCTGAAACAAATATATAGATTGATATTATAATTATCTGAGAAAGTCTTGCAACACAGGACTTGTAAGACGGGTGCAGAGTTATAGATTTTTTTTGTTTTGTTTTTATAACTTGTTCATTTTTAATATTTGCTGAAACAAATATATAGCTTGATATTATAATTATCTGAGGAATTCCTGCAACACAGGTGAGATTATAGATTTTTTGTTTTTGTTTTGTTTTATGTTTAGTTTTTGAAGCTATAGTTAAAACTTGATCATTTTTAATATTTGTAATAATGAAAATTGGTAGTGGTAACATCGTGGCGTTATTTTTTTTTTTGCTTTAACGAAAAAAGTCGAAGTTGCAACAAAAATAATCTACTCCGATTCCAACAAAATTCTTTGACTCCCACGACTCTGATATAATGTAATAGGAATATAAAAATATATTTATTTTTTATTAATACAAAGATAATAAATAAATTGCCAAGTCAATTCTCGTAATATTTTTAATATCTCATATCGAAAGAACTAATTTTATTTTGTTGTGTACGGGGGATGATAGTTACAAAATTAAATAAGTTGAAATTGGAACAAAATTAATTTAGCAGAAAGATTAGATAGAAACTCACTTACTTAAATGACTTTTCAATTGTTATTAATTCAAACAGAACTTTTCAACTTTGACAGTAAATTAAAGTTTTCAAGTTTTCTTCAAAGTAATTTTTAATAAAACTCCTAACTTTTCAAGATAAATATCAAAGCGAAGAAGAAATATATATCAAACTATTATATATTCAAATAAAAATTACTTATTTTTTATAGACTTTTAAAGCATTAATTCTTAATATCATATTGAATATTAATATGTAAAATAGATAAAAAAAATATTTCTTTTGTTAACATATGTTATATATAATATTTTTGTCATTATTTTATTTCTTATTAAAGGATTTAAATATTTATATAGAGTTAGAGTTATAAGTGGGATTCAGAGAGAATGTTGCTGTTTTTCGTTTGTATAATTTTTGCACTTTTATTATTTTTTTTAGTTGCATTACGACATTTAAATAAAAAATTGCGATAAAACTGAAATAATAACAGATATTTGACATGTTAATATTAGAATATATTAAAAAAAAAGTATTACATTCATTTACTATTAGGTTTATTTGTAAAAACAAAATATACGTAAAAAGTACAAAATATATACGAATATTATACCAAATTAAATTAAATTAAAATTTTAAAAACTTTGAGCACCATCATGTTAATAAAATTACAATTACAATTAATCTTCATAAAAAAGTTTTATTTGACATAGGATCCTGAAAAAATGTTGAAAATATTTTACTTTAGTAATTTAAAATATTATTTTAGCACGCGTATGTTTAACATTACATATAACAACGAGAATTTAAAATAAAAAAAAATTAAAACCCGAATTAACGTATAAAATAATATTTTCCTAAAAATACCTTTATTTAAATTTTTGAAAATTACATTGCCGGCAGAAAAAGAGGAACACGTTTCATTTGCATAAAAAATTAAATTAATTAGGTGAATATCCCGTCAGTTTTTCTACTAACGTAAAATGAAATTTTAAAATATCATAAATGAAAAACTAAACTTTTATTTTTAATATTTTTCGTGTTAAATTAAGCTTGAAGAATTTTTCGCTAAATCAACTAACATTTAATATAGTAAAAAATATTTCAGAACACATTATAGTAGAATAAAATGGCTAATGGGTAATAATTTATTAATAAAATCAACGTTTCGACGAACTGAACATGCGTCTTCATCGGGAAAAAGATAGAAATGACATTTATACATAGTAAATAAACATAACATGGAAATAAGTAACTGATTCAAATAAAAGTTGGCTTTTTTTAATCATAAATATAGAACATAGTTATGTTCGAGGCCTTGCTAAATCAAATCAAAGAATTTTAACAAATAATACGAAATAATACGAACTTATATAAAAATATAAAAAGAAGAAAAAAAGTCATTTTCGAGGAAACCATCTGAACGCCCATAAACCAGCGATATTTTCCCGGCGTTTCTCCGTCGAACATTCCTTCATCGTGCTACTTTACGGACGTCATCTCGTACGAAAATACCTCGTCAGCAGCGCAGCGTGTGCGGGAGTCGGTGGCAGCGAAAAGCATTCAACGAAGGCGAGAACCGTGCGTGAATAATTAATAATTTAATTCGAGCAAATACGAGCGCATGAATCTTGTATTGGCAGCCTAGAAAACGACGAGTCGGTTTGAATGAAATAGATACCCGGCTAACGCACTGTTTTGTCTACACTCGAAAAAAAAAAGCTATTTAATTTTATCTACAAATCATGAGACACTATGATGCCCAGTATTTCTATGAGTAATCTAAATAAAAACTTCAAATAAACATATGTCCGAAAATGCTTTCTAACGGAACTGTAGCCGTTAGAAGTTTATTACATGTAACATCAATCGTGTTAACTTTATTTATTACAGGAAAAAAACAAGTCATAACTTCTGAATAATTGTAAAATTACTGATTGATTTTCTAACATTTTGTTTAAACACTAGTAAATCAATTTACTAGTTTATAAATTTTTGTACATACATAAATAAATATTTAATAAACAATTTACAATAATTAAAAATCGAGAACAATTTTTGTCGGGACCCAGTAAGTCATAACTAGTAAATTGGTTTACTAGTGTTTAAACAGAATGTTAGAAAATCAATCAGTAATTTTACAATTATTCAAAAGTTTATGACTTTGTTTTTTTTTGTCTGATATAATAAATAAGGCCAACGCGATTGATGTTACATGTAATAAACTTCTAACGGCTACAGTTCCGTTAGAAAGCATTTTCGGACATATGTTTATTTGAAGTTTTTTATTTAGATTACTCATAGGAATCATCCGGTGAAGTTTTTCCCCGACGTCATAAATCATCCTATATTTATAAAATGTAAAAAATTTCTTTAAATTTTTTACATGCTGACGTCTGTAAATTTACATATTAAACTGGTGTAAATCAATTGCCCAAGGTTTTTATGTACATTGTACATACATATACAGTTACGCCATGTAACCAAAAGAGTGTGGCATAAACTCTTTCCACTATCCCAAAATCAGTTTCCTTCAAACAAGACAAACAACTTTAGCTTCATTCACATTCATAATACCTCTTATACATGCTCTGTTATTTCTACTATGTGAAAACTGTCGCTCATGCAACACACTCAATTTATTTTACAGTGTATATATAAATCAAAAATAAACTAAATTAGTCTTTAAAAATATTAAATAAATAATTTGAAAACACATCAAAAACACTTTTAACTATATATTTTTTAAATCAAACATAAATACAGATCTAAATTTCTAAATAATCAAAAGAAATTAAAACGATACTATGTGTGTATTCATTAGCATATGAAAATTAAAACATTCTTTTGTGTTACTTGACACCTTAACAAATTAAAACTCATTTCGCTAGCCAAAAACAAGACAGGAACAAATAAATCATAGTTAAGATCTCAGTCAACTACCTAAGCTAGAAAAAAAAACAAACCAGAAACTCGCACGTGCATTCTGTATATAATCCACTACTACTTTTTCATTTTACACATGCGTGTACCACATACGCGTGTGCGTAGAGTGATGGAGCGATAGACGGTTGAACTGATTAGATTTCACCGGATATTGCTTGCGTCACGACATTTTCCGGAACTTTCGACTTCAGTTTCAGTTGGACGAGAGGGGCTAGGGGTTCGGACAAGTAAAACGACATGTGTAGTTTCCCTTTTTCCTTTGCTTGGACAAATGCCGCGACGGGTCAGGTTTGGGGTTGGGTTTTTTTCCCTTAAATTGCCACCACGTATGAGATGCTTTGGCACTTTTTCGGACTGAACTAGTATACTGTGGTTTTCTACCTCCACCAAGACAATCATCAAAGACGCACTCTTGATTTGTATTTGGGTCGCTTTTGTTTCTTACTTTGAAATTGTATGGTTTTTCTATGACTGTTTCACAATAGTATTTTATCTCAGATTTTTTTCTTAGTATTTTTTTTATTTTAAATTTTTTTATATATTTTAACTGTTCAAATCTATGTAAAATTACATAAATTTGCTAAAATTTACTAAATTATATTTTATATTAAAATGTAAATATTCTTGATTTTGATATTTGGAAAATAACTTTATCATTTATTATATTTAAAGTGGTATTTTATTATAGCGTTATGAATGTTTTGTCTTTTTCTATTATATGGAATTTTTCATTTGATAGAAAAAAACAAAAAATAATTAGCACCATTACTAGTCTGTTCGGCACTAACTAAAGTTAATTTACTTATTTCCTGTGAATAATTATTATTGATTGTGATTGAAAAAATATCATGTGTACCATTTACTTTTATAGTTTTAAGATAATAATGATAATTAAACTTTATTTAGCTTTTTGGTTAATTAATTACGTTGTAATAAATGCAAAATTATAAAAATTACAAGAAATCGCCACTGTAGCAAAATATTTACATAAATGATGAGATTTATAATTTATCAAATTATCAACTTAATTATTAACTTGGATTAACTTTATTAAAATAGAAAAACGTCATAAAAAACATCATAACTATTAAATTTCAAACTGTCAAATCATTGCAAACATTTTTAAGAAAGTATCTATTAATTTCATAGTCAACAAGTTTAGTTAGTAATTCATAATTCTTTTTTACAAGTTGTATTTGGTAAATTAATGCACTTTTTTTTACGAAAAATAATTAAGCTGAAAAAAAATGATTGCCTATGATAAAACGGCATTTGTTTTTTTTTTCAGGTCAATAGTCTCGATAGTTGTGTAGAAGTAAACAAAATTTTCAGTAATGACAAGACTAATATTTTAAATTTTTTTGTGTCTTTTTGTGTAATATACTTACAAATTTTCGATCAAAATACAATGTGAATTATCCAGTGTGTATGTAACAACTGTGTCGTATATAAATTTAGCCGTGTAACTCATTCAAAATTATCCGTTAAAAATTTTATGTTACCGCGTATGTCCTTATATGTTTGTGTTAGTAATATTGGATTAATTTTAAAAGTAATAACTGACAATTATGTGGCAACAACAACAATTTGATCTTCGTGTACATTGCTGTCTAGCGGATCCTCCATGTTCCGGTGATATTGGCTGCACTAAGGACAATACCGGATTGTCCTTACCCATCCAGCTATGGCCCGGACCCGAAACCGAACCTAACTTAGAGGTTAGCAGAATTACTTTCAATTTACATCAACCTTTTAATTATTAAACACATTTAAATGTCTTAATTGCTTATTAAGAATAATATTTAGTAAACCTGCAACTGACATTTCGTTAAGAATTTTAAATTAGATTTATTTTTTTATTTACCTATAAGAAAAATGTGTTTAAAGAAAATTGTCACATACAAAGTTTATTAAAAATTATACACATTAAAGATTTATATATTAAATGTCATTTTGCTTGAAATTTTGACAGCAAATTTGTTTTAACGCTGTCGCGGCCATCTGTCAAAAAATTCACAATAATTTTTATTCCCTTTGATCTAATTCTTATAGAAATAATTAATTTTTATGTATTTAAATATATTCACTAAAATAAAAGTTACAAAATACAAAGTTAATATATTCGTAAATTCGTACATATTATATTTATTTAAAAATGGAACATAGAATATTATAAAATTTATAAAAATATTTTAAGATTAAGAATAGAGCGAAATCAAAATTTATTAAGTTTTTCAATTACAAAATTAGCATATAAAAATTAAAACATTTTTGCATACAATAGTGTTTAAAAACACATCGTATATAATTGTGTCGTACATTGCATCTCTATGAAATAATACAGCTTATGTAGAGAAAGAGAGGAGAAAAACACGTTACTTGTATACTAATAAATAAAAATATTGCATTAAAAAAAATATAAATAGTACGTAGCTTTGAAAAAATGGATAATTTTTTTTTCGCCGAATTTCGTCTTCTGAAAAATGTCAAAATGATATGAAAATGATAAAAATACCTCTCGTTCAACATATTTCTATTCAGCCAGCGGTTAGGGGGTACGCTTAGCTACCGTATTTGCGAAATTCTACCTAACGAAATGCCTAATAATAATTTTAATTTCAAGCGTTAATTGTTCCACTTAAAAAAAAAACATTTTTAGTTTTAGTACAAAAAATTCTTTTGTTTTAAGTAACACTTGAAAAGAAATCTCATCAAAAACTAAGAATCACTGAACCAAACACACACAAACTTGATCGTCGATTTTATCATAAAAGAAAGGGCGGGGGGGGGGTTGCTCTTTCATGAAATAGAATTCGGTTTCGCCTCAACTACTTTTTTATTTCATTTTCTCGTACATCAAAGCCAAGACGAATGATGTATAGAACGAATCCACGATGACACATGTCACCCTCCCTATCTTTTTGCAAGAAGGGGGCAAAAAAAAAAAGAAGAAAAAGACGTAAAAATCAAGGCCAACTCGATCGTATCACACAAGAAACAGAATGGGGTCGTAATCTTGTAACAAGACGTACGCATCTTTCTTTCTAACCTGACTATAGTATATTTTGCACGAGGCGGGGGGTGTACAATGACGTTATAAACCTTAGGTTATTAGATGGACCAGTAGATTGGTCACAGCTTCCAAGCTACCCGTTTGACTTTGGTGTAGGGCTAACTTAACCTAACCTAACCTAACCTGGATGGATCAAGTAATTGACAATCTTGCGGGTTTAATTAAAATATACTCGGGATTATATAGAAATATCTACGAGGGATATTTGAGTGGTTGTCATGGTTTATAAGGATGTCGGGAAATATTACTAGATTTTTAGGGACAACTTGGGGGAAGTTATAGGTTTCCCGCAATTTATTGATGAATATTGTTTCTTATATATTTTTTATTACAATTTATATTAATATAACAAACATATTTAGAAATAATATGTAATTTAATTTAATGTACACTGTTAAAAAAGGTTGCTATTTTACATAAAAACCATTGAATTATTTAATGAAACGATAAATTTTTTATAAAAATAATATAATTTTGTAATTTTAAATCAAATAATTAATTTACCGTATTATATGTGTCTTTTTTTTACTGAAAAAGTAAGTAAACTTATATAAAATATACAATTATACATATTTTATATTTATTATTTACGTAATGTAAAAATTTTCCAGTGACGTCTGAAAATTTAAATATTAAACCGGTATCAATCAGTTACCCCAGGTTTTTATGTAAAATTACCAAATTTCTCTTACAGTGTAATGTAATATCAATATTTTATTATGCTTGAAAATAAAGAATTGATTGTTCAAATTGTATGCGTTGGAATTAACAAAATAATTGTATTTTCTAACTCATATAGAATGTAGCGAAGTATATTTTCTAATACAATAATAATATTTAATCCATGTACGATGTATGACGAAACGTCTACGTCCAGAATATTCTATAAATTTAATTAATACCGACCGTGAAAGCCTGAATAATTTTAGTTTTTAAAATGTTAGTATTTTATCTATCATACGAGTATATACTCACAAGTAGTAATCTTTTAAATATCAAATATTTATCAAGTACAATAAATTACATACCAACAAACAATAGAACATCACATCAACTGAACAATCCAGCACACATTCTATCCCGACAATATAGTATTAGTAATAATATTCAATCTCATATATACGTGCATAGATGTCACCCCCATCTTATTGGGCGATGAGAAACTTACAACCCCCTAACCCGATTCTCTCATAACATACCACGGTGCTCAAGCGAACCATAGTACTACTAACTATGCACGCGGTGAAAATAAGTCCTCGCTGCTTCCTTACCTTTGTACCTTACGGTACGATAATGCCTGCCTGCTATGCCATGCCAGTGAAGCAGTAGCAGCGATGTTTAATCAAGTCGCCTGGGTGCCACGTCACGTCATTAGCGCTCAGTTAGGGATTCCATCCTCCGGTATGCTCTCGCCTCGTTCTTCTTAGCTGATTTGCTATTTGGCTGGGTTCCTCTCCTCGCCATGCGAAGGTAATACGGTTGAATATATACTCAACCGGTTGACCTTATTTGACTGAAAGTAAAGACATGAACGATCTTGATGAGTTTTTTCCTGTGGAATTGTGGATTTTTTTTTAAAGATGATAAAGGCGAGAATGCTTTTTTTTTTTGGTATATAAAAATTTGTGAGTATCGATGGTGAAGTGTGAAAAAGTTATTTTGAATTGATGAAGAATTACGGAAGGTTCGTTTGGTATTGCAAATTTTTAGTGCAGAATTCAAGCCTCACACTAAACTATAGCTAAGCGTACTCCCTAACCGCTGAATAAATATATTTTTTTGCGGGAATGCTGTACGAGAGGTATTTTCATCATTTTCATATTATTTTGATATTTTCCAGAAGATGAAATTCAATATTTTGTCGGAAAAAACATTATTTAATTTTTTCAAATCTACCTACTACCAAGTTGTATCTTTTGTTAAAATTAAAATAATAAAAAATATTTCAAAACTCATTATATTAAATTAAAACGGTTTTTGGTTAAAATTCTGTATTAATATTTATTAGTAACCGACGTTTCGACGAACTCAACGTATGTCTTCATCAGGAAAAATAATAATGGAAACCAGTTACTAGGTAACAAAATAAGTAACTGGTCATAAAATTTATAGATTTTTAATTAATGCGCTTGCAGAAAAAAAAAATTACAATATATGAAATATTTTTAGATAAATTTTGTAATGACTTGCTAGCTCTGAAATTTTATTTATTGATTTATTTAAATAGTACGTACATATTGAATACGTACATAATAATAATAATACATATATATATATATATATATATATATATATATATATATATATATATATATATATATATATTTATTTAATTATATTACATTAATACTGTGTTCTTCTTATTATTAACAAAAAAACAATCTTGTTTATTTGTTAAATACAAAACAATATTGAATGACATATGTTTATACTGTTTGTTACTGTCCGAACTTGTTTGTGTCTATGCAGGTAGAATTTGGTTAATTTGTGTTCAGTTGCAAGTATTCTATCGTATCGGTAATGCGCAATACTTGCTTTCGTCTGTATAAAGTATATATTCGGTGATAAATATATGTGAAATTTTAACATACACGAGTGTAATATTAGAAAAAGACATTTGTAGCGATAACAAGTTTATGGCTATCCTCTTTGCCTTTTGTGCTCAAAGGTTAACACACTTGCAAAACTATTTTATTTAGTTCTAGGTCGTAAATTAAAGACTTAAATAGTTTATACCTAATTGATAGTGATTTGTAGTGAGTGTGTTTATTGTGCGTGTTTTATAAGTGTTTGTGTTTGTAAATTAAGTGAACTAATTTGACTAGCCACGTAAATATTTTTCGTATAATTATTTAAACAATTATCACGTTAAACATTTTACAAAAAAAAAACTATTAAAATATGCGTGTAATGATTTGCAGCAAGATTTTAGCAAGACTGGAATAAAATTGCAGGATTTGGAACTGAAGCAGGAATTGTCAGATTGATATTGGTAATAAAAATATTAATTATTAATAATTTATTGATTTTATTAAACTGTATTTTGAATAGTAAGCGTTTTTCTACAACGGCGCTACATTTTAGTAGTCCAAGAGGTAAAACATTATTAATTTTTTTCAAAGCTAACTACTATTTGTATTTTTTTAATGTGATATTTTTTCACGGATATATTTTACGGTGTGTCTAAGAAAATTATGTACAATGTGTTTTTTAAAAATTATATATGCGATGTATATAAAGAATTTTATATGCAATGTATATTTTTTTATATACGAATATGCAATGTAATTTGGATGGACACGGCTGTAGGCACTTGTTGAAACATAATTAAAATTAAAATAAAAATAAACACACAACTCTTGGTTTTTTGTTTCAAAATTATTATTTTATTAATACGATGTACATTTCGGCTTATTAGGCCATCATCAGGTGACGAAAATGTAATACAAAAAATTATACATTTCTAACTATATATACTAATACTTAAACTAAAACATAATTGTACTAGGGACCTAAAATGGTTTTAGCAGTGGGGATGAAAATAAGTCGGTTTGTTCATTTATTAAGATTTTATTATCAGCCAAGGCTGTTTGTATTTCCATCGCTTCTAAGAAATTCATTCTAAGACCCTTGTCGCAAATATGCAATACTTCCATATCCTCAATAAAACATTTGTGTCCCAAATCTAAACAATGTTTGGCTACATTTGAGTCGGTTTTTTCCAGCCTAACCGACCTAATGTGTTCGTTAAAACGTGTCTGAAAAGCTCTTCCTGTCTGACCGAGGTAAATAGCCGAGCAATTACTGCAATTTATTTTATAAATACCGGATTGGTTGAGAATATTTTTATTAGTTATTTTATTATTTACTATTGAATTTTTTAGTTTGTTTTTGTTATAAAATGCAGCAACAATATTTTTTGATTTTAATTGGTTTGCAATTTTTAAACTTGTACTACCGACATATGCTATTTTTCTATAATTTATTTCTTCTTTTGTTTCTGTTTTACCATTGTATAATGAGTGTACATTTTTATTTTTTAACTTTCGCTTTAACATGTTATCTACTATAGATGTACTATACCCGTTATTTTTCGCAATTAATTTTATAATATTTAATTCATTTTTAAAATCTATTTTATCTAATGGAATATTTATTAATCTATGTATCAAACTATGGAACACTGACAATTTTATATTTAGAGGATGACTAGAATCAAATGGTATTACTGTATCTGTTTGTGTTGGTTTACGGTAGATTTTAAATTTTAAATTGTTATTTTCACGTCTGATATTTAAATCTAAAAAATTTATAGACGCATTATCTTCTTTTTCAATTGTAAAATTTATGTTATTATCTAAGGAATTAATAATTATTAAGAATTGATTGAGTTGTCTCTCTGTTCCAGTCCATAGACACAAAATATCATCTACGTATCTGAACCATTTTAAAACACATTTAGTTAGAGGTTGATTGGAGGCAAATAACAATTTTTCTAAATTGTCCATAAAAATATCCGCTAACAAAGGAGAAAGGGGAGAACCCATTGGGAGCCCATCATTTTGTTGATAAAAATTATCATTAAAATTAAAGTAATTTTGATTAAGACATAATTGTAATAAATTAATTAATTCTGTTTTATGTGCGCTATTTGATATATTATTGTTTAAAATCTGTTTTAATGAATTTAAAGGCACCGATGTAAATAAGCTTGTAACATCAAAAGACACTAATTTACAATTGTTAGGTACTGTAATATCTTAAACCACAATATACAATAAAAAATAGCTTAGAATTAGTTGGTAAAATTAAAGATATTACAGTACCTAACAATTGTAAATTAGTGTCTTTTGATGTTACAAGCTTATTTACATCGGTGCCTTTAAATTCATTAAAACAGATTTTAAACAATAATATATCAAATAGCGCACATAAAACAGAATTAATTAATTTATTACAATTATGTCTTAATCAAAATTACTTTAATTTTAATGATAATTTTTATCAACAAAATGATGGGCTCCCAATGGGTTCTCCCCTTTCTCCTTTGTTAGCGGATATTTTTATGGACAATTTAGAAAAATTGTTATTTGCCTCCAATCAACCTCTAACTAAATGTGTTTTAAAATGGTTCAGATACGTAGATGATATTTTGTGTCTATGGACTGGAACAGAGAGACAACTCAATCAATTCTTAATAATTATTAATTCCTTAGATAATAACATAAATTTTACAATTGAAAAAGAAGATAATGCATCTATAAATTTTTTAGATTTAAATATCAGACGTGAAAATAACAATTTAAAATTTAAAATCTACCGTAAACCAACACAAACAGATACAGTAATACCATTTGATTCTAGTCATCCTCTAAATATAAAATTGTCAGTGTTCCATAGTTTGATACATAGATTAATAAATATTCCATTAGATAAAATAGATTTTAAAAATGAATTAAATATTATAAAATTAATTGCGAAAAATAACGGGTATAGTACATCTATAGTAGATAACATGTTAAAGCGAAAGTTAAAAAATAAAAATGTACACTCATTATACAATGGTAAAACAGAAACAAAAGAAGAAATAAATTATAGAAAAATAGCATATGTCGGTAGTACAAGTTTAAAAATTTCAAACCAATTAAAATCAAAAAATATTGTTGCTGCATTTTATAACAAAAACAAACTAAAAAATTCAATAGTAAATAATAAAATAACTAATAAAAATATTCTCAACCAATCCGGTATTTATAAAATAAATTGCAGTAATTGCTCGGCTATTTACCTCGGTCAGACAGGAAGAGCTTTTCAGACACGTTTTAACGAACACATTAGGTCGGTTAGGCTGGAAAAAACCGACTCAAATGTAGCCAAACATTGTTTAGATTTGGGACACAAATGTTTTATTGAGGATATGGAAGTATTGCATATTTGCGACAAGGGTCTTAGAATGAATTTCTTAGAAGCGATGGAAATACAAACAGCCTTGGCTGATAATAAAATCTTAATAAATGAACAAACCGACTTATTTTCATCCCCACTGCTAAAACCATTTTAGGTCCCTAGTACAATTATGTTTTAGTTTAAGTATTAGTATATACAGGGTGTTTCACAACTTAGAGCAAAAAATTAAAAGGTATATTCTGTACGACGTGCTGATCATGAAACAAAAAGAATTTTTTTAAAATTTGCAAAAAAAATTGCATCGTATTTCAAGCAAACATTTTTTTTGCCACTGGTCGATAGTTATTTTTAATAATTGTTTTCAAATCGTCTACAATGAAAGTAATTGTTTACGTAATATCTAATACTAATAAAATGTGTAATAGTTTAATTAATAATTTAATTTAATTTGATAGGTAGTGGGTAGGTAGTCTTTCGTCGACATTGCTGTTAATTATTATTATCTTTGCTGGTGCACTGTTCTCATTTTACAGTGAATAGCATTGTAGTGTAGTTTTTGTTAAAATGAATGCATTTAGTAACAGTGAATTAGTGGACATGATGTTAATTTATGGCGAAGCACGGCAAAATTCGTTATTGGCACGACGTCTGTATGCTGAACGTTATCCTTTACGCCGATTACCCACTCCCCGTTCGTTTGTGAGGATAGTCCAGCGCCTTCGAGACACAGGATATGTGCAACCTAATCGTGGGAGAGGTGGTGGCCGCCAGCATCAACACGACAATATGGTTAATGATATCTTAGATGCTGTACATGCTGAACCAACTATTAGTACCCGAAGAGCGTCTCAACAATTAGGAGTATCACATAGTTCAGTATGGCGAATTTTAAGAGATCAAAATTACCACCCATTCCATTTTCAACGGGTACAGGAGCTAACAGAACCTGACTATCAATTTAGAGTACGATTTTGCAACTGGCTTTTACAAAAACACACTGAAAATCCGAATTTCCCCTCGTACATCATATTTTCTGATGAGGCTACTTTTACGAGGGAGGGAGTTCATAACTATCATAACTCTCATTATTGGAGTCAAGTAAATCCACACGTTGTTGTACGGGGCAGTTTTCAGCATCGTTTTTCGATAAATGTTTGGGCAGGTATTGTTAATGGAATATTACTTGGGCCGTACATTCTACCAAATAGGATGACTGGAGCTAATTATTTATTATTTTTACAAAATACTTTGCCAGAACTTCTTGAAAATGTGCCTTTAAATGTGCGTCAGCAGACATGGTTTCAGCACGATGGTGCGCCATCACACTATGCTCTAAATGTAAGAGAACATTTAAACCAAGTGTTTGAGGACAGATGGATTGGTCGCGGTGGACCTGTAGCTTGGCCTGCTAGATCCCCTGACCTAAATCCGCTGGATTTTTATTTTTGGGGTCATTTTAAATCCCTCGTCTACGACAACCAAAATGCGCCGGAAAACGAAGAAGAACTTAGGCAGAGAATAAAAAATTCAGCAGAAATAATACGAGAACAAAATTCGTGTCAAGACTGTACTAGGTCATTAATTCAACGTGCTGCAATGTGTGTAGGGATGAATGGTGCAAATTTTGAACAGTATTTGTAGTTTTGCGCTTCAGGTATGTTATTTTCCAAATTATCTTGATATTAAATAATACAATGCATTAATATTATAAATTATTTTGTATTCAAAACAATTATTGTCTCTAAATAAAACTAACATTACATAATGTTTCTTTGATAATTAATTTCATTTAATATTTCTTTCTATGACGTATGCTACTCCAGTGGTTCAAAAAATGTCTACTTCAAGTAAACTACCCTTTACTTTGCGAATTTTAAAAAAATTCTTTTTGTTTCATGATCAGCACGTCGTACAGAATATACCCTTTAATTTTTTGCTCTAAGTTGTGAAACACCCTGTATAGTTAGAAATGTATAATTTTTTGTATTACATTTTCGTCACCTGATGATGGCCTAATAAGCCGAAATGTACATCGTATTAATAAAATAATAATTTTGAAACAAAAAACCAAGAGTTGTGTGTTTATTTTTATTTTAATATGCAATGTGTTTCAAAATCATATATACAATATGTCTAAAAAAATTATATAAATCTATTATTTTACATTTACGCACGTTGAATGGGGCATCAAAAAAGTATTGTATTATATTCAAATGAGCTTTCTTGGAAACATTTCTGAGTTTGTTAAATCTCAATTCGAAATTCTGTAACATCCAATATTAATTTGGCTCGCACTAACTTATATAAATATTCTTCAATTATTTTTATGTTTAAACTTTCACATGTCATATACACAATTTAAAAATTGTGTTAAAGATTTGCATCATATATTGGTAATTAATTTTAACTTTGTATAGTATAACTGGCTAATTTCACAATTGTATTTATTCTCTATATATATTTTTTTTGTATCATTAAATATTACTGTATAATAGGAATGTTATTAATTCTGTTGAGTAATAAACATTATTATTATTATTTATTATTCCTACTAATTTCTAATATATGAACTTATCTTTATTAAATTTTAATTTTCAGTTACTATTAACGAAATATCAAACGTAAACAGGCCATATATTTTTTTCTGTATTCTATATATTAGTTAAGTTTGCGTGTCCACTAACAATTTACGAAACCCTGCCAACCCCGTATTTATAACGTGTTAACTAACCTAACCTAAGCGAGTATAGTACCAACTGTTAACCTAACATTTCTGTTTGTGTATTGTGTGTTAAAGGTTCCGGAGCTGGCGGCCATTCCGTTTCCTGGCGGCGGTAACACTACGGCTGGACAAAAGGCACTAAGGTATGTGCACTTTGGCTCTCAACCACATTTACGTATTACATTTTAGTTGTACGCTAAGATAATGCTCTCTCGCACTGTATATGATGTCTAACTATATACTATACGACGCGGTTTTGTAATATACTATTTTGTTTATTATATACAGTACTACGTACTTCGACCGGATTAAGTTAGTTGTGATAATTTTCAGTATAAATTTAAAACTAATACTGTAAAAGTTAGAATGTGGAGATGTCGTACAATAATAATAATATGCTTATTTATTAAGCATACGCTAATAATTGCATCACAGAATTAATACAAATTATTATTGATAAATACAAATAATAAATTTACAAGATTTCTTTCAACTTTCGTTTGAAAGATATCAATGAATCAGATTTTTTTTTATATCTGTTGATAAATTATTATACATATTTAAACCACTAACAAATTTGTCAAAGCCTTATTAGTTTTCGATATATATAATTACTGAGTTTGACAAGTACAATAATTATGTGTTTCGTACAAGTATTGTACATCGATTGTTAAATATGTTGACAATTTAATAATAATAATAATATAGTTTTTATGAAACATACTTATTTAAATAATTAAATTTAATTAAAATCTTAAATTGTTTGATACATAATGGAGACTTAACACTGTTTTTAATACGGGATACGTGTTTGTTTCTTTTCTCCGAAATATGTTACATAAATTTTTAAAAAATATTTTAATTTCTATTAGTATATTGTAATAATTAAGCACAGGCATTACAGGCAGCTAGAAATTAAATTGAATATTATTTCTGATATTAAAACCACTAAATTTATATCGATTTTTGTTGTGAGCTAACGACGCGCAGCATTGACAACGCAAGTAAAAATTAAGAAACTATATGTTCAGCTTAAAAATTACGGAAACTAATGACTTCAATTAAGTAGCCATATATTATTAAACTTAAACAGGCATACGAATAGAATGTGTTCAAAAAAAAATTACCCAAAAAAGTGCTTATATAAATTCGTTCTCTAAAACGAGTAAATTGTGTTACTCTAAATAGGTAAATTTAAAAAAGTATTTTTTTTACAATAGAAAAAGTGTAAACACGTTTTGGAGCAATTAAATATTAAGTATTATAACATCGGATAAGAACAACTTTTATGCAGGGTGTTTATTATCTTCTCTGTATTCGTTTAGGGGGCGATAGATCTTAAGACGCTTTAATAAAAGTCGGCTCATAAGCGAGAGAATAATTCTTATAGTTTTTACATTAATCCATTTAATTTGTTTTAAACTCTAGTAATTTTAATAACATCAAATTTATAAAAGAGTATTTTAATTTCTACATAATCAAATTGAACTAATATAAAATTAGCAAATTACGTTGCAATTACGTTGCATTGTTTATTTTCGCTTAAATTCGAATGTAATCATTGAAAATTGAATATTATTACGCAATCACAATCTTAGTTAAAAAATATTGTACTAATATTTTATATTAATTTCTTTTTAACTAATTCCATTTGAAGTAAAAAATTTGAAACAACATAATTCAAATATCTCCATTTACTAGTTTGACATGCTAAAAATTCGATTTAAAATACACCGTACCGCATTATTCCGTCATTGTGTCAAATCCTATTTGCTCTATCCATTTTCTATTTTGAAAACGGAGGACAGCTAGGAGAATAGACAGGCCGGAGCGGAAGAAAACGCATTTCTTCTTATTCTTCTTGTACGTCTGTCGCGTTACTATGTTCATCGCGCAAACGCCATTTGCCAGTTGAACCAGCAGACCGCAAAATGACTCTCGCTGGAAGAAGTGACACTAGGCACTAGACGCCAAGGCGCTGCGCTGAGGTTACGTTGGAAACAGACAAGAGAAGTCTGTTCACTCGCATAACACCGCAAAGATGCTATGCGTCGGATTCGCTAACGTCTTCATGCGCACTAACGCACGAAACGTCAACTTTGAATCAAATATGGAATTTTATTTTTAATACAAAATTGATTTATTATGGAAACATAATAATTAGTAAAAAATCTTTCAGAACTCATTATACTAAAATAAAACGGCTTCAGGTTTAAGTTCTGTATTAATATTTATTAATAATCGACGTACTTCACATTACTCAAAGTCCGCCTTCAGCAGGAAAACTGATGCAAATGATATTTACACTAAATGAACAGAACATAGAAACAAGTTACTAGTTACTTATTTATTACCGAGTAACTTTTTTCTATATTATGTTTATTTACTGTAAATGTCATTTGTATCAGTTTTCCTGAAATCCGGAACTGAACTGGAAAAAATATATCGATTTATTTCGGTTCAATACATGTTAAAACATTTTCTAATTTTTTGTATTTTGTAGATGAATACTTAGTTATTGAAATTGAAAATGAAACTAGGGATCACTTTGATAATAACTTTGCTTTTAATAATTTTTAAATAGTTTAAATGAAAATACATTGTAAAATATTTAAATTATTATAGGTAATTTTCATTTTTTTTAATTATAATAAATAAAAATTCTGTATACAAGAATTTGTTACGTTAACATATGTTAACTTATTATTATATAATTAAAACATACATACGAATTATATAATATATACTTCTAATTATTACATCTTTAATTAATTAATAATTATTATTATTCATATTATATTAATGTATCTATTTATGTAGTATGCTTATTATAAATGTAGGAATAAAATGTTGTAAATTATGGTAGAAAATAAGTTTTTAATACAAATAAAAACATTAAAAAAATTAATTATTCGGAACTAAATCAAAACCAGAACCGAACTGATATATATTTTTTTAATTGAACCGGAACGAAAAGTATAACCTTTCGAAGCCCTGTTTATAAAAAATTTTTTACGATCAAATTTTACTAGTTACAATTTTAAAACTTCTTAAGAAAAGTCAAGAGACCACGCATCGTCAAACCTCAGCGTGGGACTATTACTTACAAAACCCGTACGAAGAAACAGAGAAACGCAGAGACACTAAAAAGCCAAAAGCATCGAGAAGAAAATAGAGTAAGAAAATCATTCCCTTCTCCCAAGCGCAAAAGAATGCAGCGAAAAGAGACGGAAGGTATAATAAGAGAGCGCGACGACCCGCCACTGATTTAATAACGTTGATAAATGAGTCTTTCTCTCCACCAAGAAAAGTCGTCTTTGGTTTTCTCTCTTCGCGCTATTTCTCGTTTCGTTTACTTTTCTCTCTTTCGGCGGTGACTTTCGGCTTATCCGCGCGGGAAAAAAAAAACGGGGAAAAACTTAAACGAGCGCAGATTATGATTATGACGCACTAAAAACTTTTCTTTTCAACAAAAATAAAAAGAAAACGAAAAGAAAAACACACGAAGGAGAAATATTTTGGCGTCCATCGGGGCTTGCTTCCACTATGTAAAGTTTTTTACTCACAATAAGAATGCTTGCACATGTCATGCAGAGTAATTTTATATTTATGTTTGTTTCTAAATTTTGGCTGTTACTTAATCAATCGTTTGATAATTAAATTTGACGTGTATTTAACAGCGATTTAGGCAACCGACCGCGAATGAAAATTATTATATTTATAATTTAGCTATCTTTGAATTAATAGAATTTTCTGGGCTGATATGCCAACAAGAATAGATCGATCATGGCATACAAGTCCATAAAATTTTATAAATTTAATGGACACCGGCTGTAAAAGCCTGAAGATTCTTTTCCTTAAAAATTAAACAAATATATATTTTAAAAATTGTGTAATTATTAAACTACTTTTAAATAAAATGTTCTTTAAGATTACAAAGTTACATTAATTTTAATCAGTATTATCAATAAAATACAATTTTTTTAAATAAAAAATGTTTTAGGATCAAGTTTTGTTTTAAAATTTATTATTTATTTATATATTATTATTATTTATTATTTATTATTTATATATTTTTATTTAGTAAATTATACAAAGATAAACATATTTTTAAGGATGAGGCTATTTATACATACGTTATGTATACTGAAAAAAAAACCTAAACCAACCTACTAACCTAACCTACCCTAAATAGCCAATTGCGTAAGCATATTGTATGTATAAATAACTAATTGCGTATACATACCGTATGTATAAATAGCCACTTTCAATTTTTAAACCAAGTTTTCTTTTTTTTTATTAATTTTATGATTTTGTTTTTAAATGTCTGTAAATGTCCCCACAAATATTTAGTGGTAAATAAGACAATTTATTCCTAAATTATGAACCGTCTAAAATAGTTCCTATGAATTAAAACATATTTTAAATAACTGAAAATTATTTTCAGTCACTATAAAATTAGTTAGTAGCATACATATCTTTTGCGGTTTTGCTTTATCCTTTGGCAGCCTGATGGCGCCACCGTTGTACATTATTTAGTAAGTTCACCGAGCCAACCTCATCGTCTACCGGCGTCGGGGCGCCCGTAATGAAGTTGCATTGCCACAACAGACCAAAACCTTGCAAACCCTCTACCCCGTCCCTCATAACACAACGAAACCGATCCAAAGCGCGTCGCCTCCTAATAGGATTACTGCCTCTCTTTCTTCTCGTTTCCGGCGTTCAGGATCTTCACGCGTGCACCTGGCGCCAAAAACGAAGCCAAGTTTGCAGGCACCAGCGACTAGTCGACGGGGGGATCTAGACTAGCGCCGCGACGCGCATAAGATTAAGTACAACGTTAATGCTTTCGCGAGCGTTAATTGTCTTAAACCGCTAATCTAGCATCTGCCATGTGCTAAGCCGCACATACTCGTTCCGCCTTACGTCCTGGCCACCTACTCCTGTTTCATTGCGCCAAGGCACAACGGACATGTATTTTACTACCCTTCTCCCGCGGGCTAACTTAAACTCCCTCCAGCAAGTTAGTCGTATGCTAGAATTAAGGTGGAGTCACTATTAGGGATATCAATATCGGTATTACCGTTACTGGTTACCTTCGGTTATTACCGCTAATTACCGGTAAATCAAGAAATATACACATGTAATTTTTTTTAAAAAAAGTTGGTGAAATAATTTGCTTTAAAAATCACGGAAAAAGTTTTCTCTCAATGATGTCATTTAAAGCCATTATTTTTGGAGAATTGAAGTTATTTTATGAACTCTTAATTTTACTAACAGTTGTAGAATAGTTTGAATATGTATATATATTATTCATATTTGTTACGTAAGTTGTGAGAATTAATTTTTTTTCAGTCGAATATACAATTTCTTACCACTGTGGACGAAAATTAATAATGCAATTGTCAATTAACTTAACTTGACTTAATAATTTTTAACATATCCGTCGGACATTGACTCTAATGTAGGCAAATCTATTGTTTACCTACATGTATGTATTGCGGGATTGCATAAACTACTCATTATATTTTTCTCGAATTTTTGCTAATACTTTAAGTTGTAATATAGTATGTATATGTATATATTATTTATATTTGTTCTGTTATTTGTGAGAATTAATCTTTCTTTAGTCGAATATATAATTTCTGACTAATTTTTTTTTCAGTATACATTGCATATCTTGCACTTCTTCAAACATTTTGTATAATCAAATTCAAATTCAAGCGAAAATAAATATTGCAATTATCAATTAATTTAACTTGACTTAATAATTTTTAATATAGCCGTCGGAGATGTCAAATTAAATACACTTGACCGTATTTCTTTAGTAGAATATGCAATTTTTTATCACCTTGGATGGTGCACATTGCATTTCTTCACACAGTTTTTAATAAACAAATTAAAATTTAAGCGAAATTGTCAATTAACGTAATATGACGTAATATTTTGTCAATATGGCCACTGAAGATATCAGATGAAATACACTTAATATTGTAGTTATGTTTGGTGCTGCCACCGAGGGGTATATAGTAAGTAACTAACTATTTTACTAGTAACATAATGAGCTCTTTCTATAGTAAGCAATGAGGTAATGTAATATTAATATTATAATACGGTTGAAGTAAAAAATTCATTTACAGTGGACAGACTTATCATGTAACTACGTCCTTTGCGATCCAGACAAACTCAGTACCGCTTCATCTGCGAACAGCTTGCTTATTCTATACCTGTGTGTAGTAAGATTTACAAGAAGAAGGAGTAGATTTATTGTCGTGGTCTTGGGTCTCCGTCGAATACACTGAGACACACTAGTCAGCCACGAGCACAATGTCTTCTAACTGGGCTGGGGGCCTTGCAGCATGAGTGTAAAATCGGAGGGGGTTTGTAGTCGCTCAGTTCCAAACTAGAATAGATGGGTTAAGGCGTCGCGACGGCGTTGTGCTGAACGTCTCGCCGTTGCTCAATGACGTCGGCTTTAATTAAACACGAACCAGTTAGCAGTTTGCATTAAGCTATCACGCATCGGTTGATGGCTCTATTACACGCCCCCCTTCTTGCCCACCTCAGGAAAGTAGAGACTTCTCTATATTGTACGGTCTAAAAGTTTTTAATCTCACATGTAATGTTCGTAATTTTTCGTAAACATACACAATTCTGTACAATATATCAGTCCACTAATATATTATCAAAAAAATATTCGACCAAAGAAAGATTAATTCTCACAAATCACAGAACATATAAATAATATACACTGTAAAAAAATAGCGTAATTACAGAAACAAAGTAGCAAACTTTTATCATAAAAAAAATCTATAATTTTATTTTACCATAATTATTATATACTTCTACCTCAAAATGCCGAGAACTTTTAGACATTACCAGGCATGTGATTATGAACTGAGTTAGTAAGTTGGCTGAAGCTGTTGTTTAGTTACACTTTTACTTGCGCCCTGCTTTTACCTTACATTAAATAATTGACTGATTAACAAGCTTACGATTAGTTGTGCTGTGCGCATTAGGTGTTCTACAAGAACGTGTGCCGTAAATGATTTCGTTGTTAGCAAGATTTTATCTAAATGCAATTAGGTTGCTGATAATTTTACTAACTATACGGAACATGTGTTATTTTGTTGTTGCAAAACTTGACTGATGAATTATAAGCGTGGTTCTCTGCACATTTTATACGTAAACTTTGAAATTTACAGGTAAAATAACTGCTAAACAGGTTATATAAATTTGCAAAATTATACTAGTATTGCTAGAATTTAAACTTTTTTGCTAACGTATATATATTTTTTTTAAAATACTTTGTTATTTTAATAATGTAATTAATTTGACAAATAACTAATCAATGTAAACAATTGATAGTGTAATCGCGTAATTATTTCATTTGATGTTAATAAATTATGTGCGTTACAGAAAAAAATTATATTTAATAATTATAATAATTTTATAATTAATACTGTTAATAAATAAAATAAAACTTGCAAATTTTTTTTGTTTGTATAATAGATATGAAGTCGTAGAAAAAAAGTTATTGTGGTGTATTTATTGCTTCTCAGCTACATATTTTTAATTTACTTGCCATAAAAGCCAGCCAAACGGTTACACCTACATCAGTGTTTTCGGATATTGACCAAATCACCAGACTGATGTGTCCTAAAAAGCGAAACACGTGTCTATGGTTAACTGATGCATAGCTTAACTAGTTAATTCAATGATTGAGTAACTTGTGAAATTTTTGGAAAAATTCCAACATTAGAATATTATTATTCTTTTCATATATATTAATTTAAATTTGAAAATATTTTAATAAAAATATCAGTTATCTTTTGAATATATACTTTTGAATTTTCATATTACTAATTAAATTTTCACATAGTGTAGCAAATTTTAGTTTGGAACAATAAAGAGTAGTCACCTGATAACTGAAAATATCACTAATTTTAAACAAACCATGTTACAATAATTTCAACACAGAACGGAGAAGTATTACTGTTTTTTTTTAATACTCATTCGCATATAAATTATTAAATTAACTAACAATTTCAAAATTTACAAACATGGCATCGGACGTGCGTTATCACCGAATCTTTACGGGCGTCCACGTCCGACCAACAACATTCAACCAACTTCGATGCAAAACCAGAATCTCAAACCAGAAATACTCAATGCAAAACAAACCACTATTACACCATCAGAAAACGTGCACGGCATATCCACTTCCAAACCTCCCCTCAACCAACGGGGGGGGGGGGTAAACTCATAGATAATAAATAAGGATTGCCCCGCGCGCAACGAACAGAAAGCAGGAATGGCCGAAAACTGGACCCATGTGCTTGCTTACTCCATATACCTACCCCAAGAGTTAGAAGGGGGTTTGGGGGTTGTTTTACCCTGGACTATTTACGGCCCAACGTATTCTAATACCCTCGGATATCGCACGACGTTATCACCAGAGCAATATAATGCTTGCCGGGGTTGGTAGTAGGGTAACATTCTAACCGTTAAGGTTTTCGATTGCGATGCATTTAATGCGCAATATGAATGTGAGTGTCGTGGAATTAGCATCGGGTAGGACCAAGTCGAGCATATTCTAATGGGGACTGGACGATTTTCGGGCTACCTCTGATAGCCTAACTTTGCCATGCATGATATTGACCACACGTTATGCAATTGTTTCGATGTAGAGATTTTTATATATTTATTTCTAAAATATTTGAAGAGATACGAGTTCTGTATTAATTTTTATTAATAATCGCCGATTTGACGTACTCAACGTACATCATCATACAAATGATACAAATGACATATACAGTAAATAAACAGAACATAAAAACAAGTTACTAGGTAACAAAATAAGCAACTAGATTAATTATTAAATAAAGGAAGCCAAATTTTATTTAAATCAGTTACTGGTCACAATTATTGATGTTATCTTTTTCTTTATAAATTTCTATGTAATAATAATTGTAAAATGTTTTACTCTTTTACTTTAAAATTTTTAACATTGTAGTTACAACATACAACATTGAAATATTAATTTGTTTATTTAAATAAATTAATATAATAATATTATAAAGATTCGAACAATTTTCAATTAAGTTTTAACAAAATGGAAAATTGAAATTCTAATATATTTACGTGTTCTTTTTTTTTATTTTAATCATCTTTCTGCTCAGTACTTTAATTCTATTTTCATCTATTATGTTCTATCGCATTTCACATCTTATCTATACCTCCCCTCATGATTACGTATTCTCGTACTTACACCATTGCATCCCCCTTAAATATCGTCGCACTATCGCGCTCCATCTTTTGCTTAAACGTATGAGTTAATCCTACTTGAGGGTAATGAACATTTTCGAGGGCCATGTACTCCATTCACTGTGGGATACTTGATACTACTATGTACTCTGATCAATAGATTTTGTAGTGTAGGCAATTGTATATATAGTCTGCGAACATTTTCTATATTATATATATATATATATATATATATATATATATATATATATATATATATATATATATATATAGGGCCGTGCTCAGTAGTTTTGATGCCTGAATGTGGCGCTCCTAATAACTTAAAAAGCTATAATGATTAAAGATTACTAATCATTATAGTTTTTTTGTCAGAAATCATATTTTTCAAATTCACACCACTCCGTTAATAGTCATCGGAATGGCATGAATTTTGAACTACTAAAAAGCATATTTCATTAGCTTTTTGGTGATTATTTTGAAATATTTTTGAAGTAAACACAATAAAAGTTATATTAGAAAATATCTAAAAAGGCGATTTCTTTATTTAAGCTAAATGCAAATTCATTTTTTTTTATTTATTTGGAATAATTTTGGCGGGTGGGAGCAACAAATTTCCGACTTTGCCAAAATAAAAACCACCCTAATATATATTTATATATATATATATATATATATATATATATATATATATATATATATATTAGTGTGGCCTTATAAAAAAAAAATTCTAGTAAAACTAAAATCGATAATTTTACATCGAAAAAACGTCAGAAATAATATTTTTAGCATGTTTTTAAGAACTTAACAAGTAAAATCTATCTCACATGGAGTCAAAAAATCGATATAAAACGTTATACTATTGCATTCTTGATGAAAACTGAGCAAAATACTTCTTTTGATATATTATTATTATATATTAAAAAATTATATATATATTGTACTTTTCCATCTCGTTGGTACTATTATATTACAATAATGTTTGCAATAGTTCTAATATTATGTATTTTTAAACAATTATGCTAAAATTACAGCAGTTGAGTAATTAAACCTATAGAAATACTAAGCATCATAGTGTCTCATGGGCTGTAGGTAAAATTATATATATTTTTTTAGAGTATATATTATAAGAGTACTCGTATATTTCAATTTACTTAAAGTAATTACCAAAAAAAATATATATCTAAAAGAATCAATCGAAAACAGTCTATAATATCACGTGTCTATTACACAATGCGCATGTGTCCTCTCTTGTTATTGCGTGCAGCCAGAAAGAACCCTTTATGTCTATCTATGTTTGTATACTTCTTCTTTTTTTTCTTCTTTATCCATGTTTGTCTTATATTCCTATACACCGAATAGCAGGAAAAAGTCGATCGTTATTATACTGTCTGTCCTGCTTTGGTTATAGTATATAGAATATTCTACTAACCACCGTTTCTCTACAAAGTCGACTAGTGCTTATATTTGTGCATGATGGAGTTCTTCGAAAAGTCGTTATTATATTATGAGCTTTTGATTCGTTCTTCAATTGTTTCGTGTTGTTGTTGTTTTTTTTTTGTGCTGTTATTGTGGTTGGTATTATTGGATCATTATTTATTTAAGAAATGAAGTTAGCTACATATGTATCGTTTGTTGTGAACCAGATATTTGATGAATGTTTTAATTTTTTAATAATCTGACATTTTAAATAGAGGTTTTATTGATTCTTTTGTTGGATAGCGTGACCGCATTTTTTTTTCTTTTATATAAGAATAGTAGTTTAAAATTAATTGAAACCAATATTACTAGATAGATATGTGTATTATAAATGAAATATAGATAATGGAAAAAATTTGGAATTAGTTTTATTATATTAAAAAAAAAAAACTATATTCATTATATTACATACGTATGTACTTTTCTATCAATTTAGTAATATATTACATAATGTTTTTAATAGTTCTGATATTATCTATTTTTAAACAATTATGTCAAAATTACAGCAGTTGAGTAATTATACCTAGAAATATTGGACATCATAGTGTTTCATAGTTTATAGATAAAGATACATAAGTTTTTGTTTTTAGAGTGTACTCACACTAACTAATATATTAATATATAACATTAGGTACTAGTACAAAACTTAATTCATTTTCTTGTATATATAATTAAGTTTTATTTTTTAAATTTCTTCAATTTATACTGGAAAGTACTATAAACCGATTAGTCAAAAATTCTAAATAGAAATTTGTTTTAAAATTAGGAAAATCTAACTATATTTTTTTTTTCTACGATAAGACAAAACCACAACCCTCTACAATACAGTGTCTCGTTTTCATCCCTCGTAACAAACCTAGTCCACACAAACCAAATTGTTCGAAGAAAAACCAACCATCGAACATAGAAGCGATACTATGTTCGGATCAGGCTAGCTAGGCAGTGCGGATCGGTTTTGTCGCGTGACTTTGTCAGTTTTATTGCTCATCGTTCTCGATTCTCCAACAAGGGGGTGAAGTTTCGACCGAACATCAGCGCCCCCTTACTTTCTATTGACCGCAACATCACCACTATATATCCGCTCTCTGCCTTGCTACCGAACACCCCTCCACAGTCCACTGGGTCATTCATCACTCAGTCAGTCGTTCGGGTTTCTGCAGCCCTCTCTCGAATGTACTTCGATGGGTTAGTTGCATCTTTGCCCGTCAACGCTTTGGCTTTCCCTCGGATGCTTCCATTAACTGATTGCTAATTAGCGATTCACCTAGATGGATGACCGCGTGATTCTTTATACTTAGACGCGCACATTAAGCGCATACAGGCACCGGCTGCTGTTCCAGCTGCAGCTAGAGGGGGTTTATGGTCCTCGGTTTGGCAGGTTGATTGAGAGAAGGGATTCGGTGTTGCGCCGCGTTCTAACTAACTTGTGGTCAATTAAAGTACTGATAGCATTTAACAGACGATAATTGGAATGGATTTCTGTTTGATTTTTGTTTTTTTTTTGTTTGGTTTATTGTTTACGGTAAATGATTAATTGTATTTGTGTAATTTATAGATTTTTTTTGAAACAACAAAATATATAGTGGCATAAGAAATAGTATATTATGTTACGAGGAGTAAAAAGCGATGTTTATTGTATTGAGTCTATTTATTTGGTTAATAAGGTTTTATATTCCGAGTGACATATACGATTTTTTTCTTCAAGCGTTCTAAACGAAACTAAATAAAAATACATTAACTTTACTAAAAGCTGTGGAATCATATGTATATATTATTTATATTTGTTACGTGATTTGTGAGAATTAACCTTTTTCCGAATTTTTTATAAAAATACTGTAGTATATTTTGAATAAATAAAATATATTATGACATTGTTTTTATATAATCTTTCAATATTTCGCCTTAAAATCGTAAATTTTACTGAGTACCTCTTTATAAAAGATTTCTATACAAGTCCTAAGGTTACTATATTATAAATTCATAAGAAAAATTCGTTAATATTGTGACAATAAAGTAATCTGGATAAATTAATACACACTTTGGATATGTGATTTTTAATACCATGTAACTATCGTGTTTTTTCATTTTTATATTATTTGTCCCCGGTGTAAATTTGCTGTCCTGAAAGTGATAAAAATTTTTTAGCTTCAATTTTTCTCTCGCTGATTACATGAGACGGCTGGTTTTCATTTTGTACCGCCACAGGCGTTGAATGTAGGTGGGTAACTTTCATTTGGTTGACTCAATCAAATAATAAAATATATGGGTTTGTGTGTATGTATGTGTGTGTGTGTGTAGGTGTCTGCGATGATGAAAATAAATTTTGAAACCTCATTTAAGATTTCGTTTAAATTTTACCTGTTATCGAATATGAAAATGATATTTTTTCTTCAAGCGTATGATAATATTAACCGCTTAACATACAATTATTTTTTTCTCAGTTTTGTCTCAGCTACAAATATCTGGTCTTCTACTCCTCGTAACATAATATACTATATTTTCTTATTATATATATATATATATATATATATATATATATATATATATATATATATATATATGCAGTGAGAAAATAAGGGCTGACGTAAGTCTGAACGAATTAACAGACTCGTATCCTTGTACAAACACCTGAAATTTGTGGCGTTAGGTATCTCCACCAAAATTACCTTTAGGTTTAATAGCTATGTTTACCTTGAAGCAAAGACGAATCGTTTACAAGATAAATAGAGATCAATTGCCTGGACCAAATTATAGTTGGAGGTCTTCTCGCCACTACTATTTCTGTAGTTCACATACATAAGTTGTGTGTGTGTGTGTGTGCGAATGTTTTGTTTCGTCTGGCTCATATGTTCCTACAGACACTTGGAAAACTAGTATATATGTTCACTTAGAAGTTTAATCAACAAACTTGTGTACAATAATAGCGTTGTTTCTACACAAAGAAAGAAGAACTATTATTTTCTCGTTTTTATATTTGAAATGAATGCAAGAAATTGGGTTAAGAATTTAATTTTATCTTGTTTAGTAAAAGAGTCTTTCTCTATTTAATTAAAATTTAATGCTCTTATTACAGTAAAAGCTAATTTGTTTATAATTATTTTAGTAATTACATCTTATTAATTAAACTAAAAATGCGTTAGGATTATGTTTTGTATAAATTTTAATTAAAAATCGGACGTTTTGATACACTCTACGTATATATATCATTATCAGAAAAAACTATACAAATAAACAGAAACATAGAAAATAAAATTTGGCATTTTTTAATTAATAATTTATAAATTTTATAATCTAGTTACTTATTTTGTTGCCTAGTAACTTGTTGCCTATGTTTCTTGTATACATTATTTTTACGCGTAAAAAAGCGTTCCCTGTTTTCAAATTATTATAAACAGCATATAATAATTTATATTAAATATTATACTAAAAATGCTATTAATTTTAACTGAATTAAAACGCGCTTATTTATAATTCTCCACCTGATTTCAATGGAACGCTTCCATAATCAGGCATAAGGTAAGATGGTAAAATATTTCCGAATATATCGCCGGGTCATTAACTCTGTCCTTGCCCGCGCCCTCGACTTTGTATATGTGCGTGTGTATGTTTTTGTGTGTTTGTGTTCGAGTCTTTTCAATATTCGCAATCTACAACATCGGCGTCGCGGCTTTGGTGGCTCGTATTGTGGTAGAAACGCGGAGTAGTACCCATTGAAAACTTTCCAATTTTGTACGGGTACCGAGGACCGTTCATAGATGTCTCCTCGCCGCCTGGGTTTTTCCTGCTGCTTCGGTCTGGTCTGGTCTGGTTTCGGTCTGCGTAATAAAAAGGCTGTCTGTCTCTAGAGGGAGATAGGTTTTCTTTTGCAAGCAGGATGTATTTTCAAGGTTGACGTTATGGTATTTGTTTTGTAATTTTGTCTCGTATTGATTGGCAAATATTGCTGGTTTTTCTTGTTATTAATTATTGCAGGAACGATATACAGGATGATTCAATGGTCTGTATTTTTTCTAAACTTTTTTATTTTATGTTATAGAGCGAAACTTATCAAATGAAATTTATTTGATATATCATTGTCTATTTACATACCATATATACATTTGAGCGCAACAATATGCAACTTTATATTTCTTATATATTTCTGATGTATATTTACTGATTTTGATAATGAATTAGATTAATTTAATTAATTTTTACAAGAATATGAGCGCAAATTTGAAATTAGTCAAAAATAGTAAAAAATATTCCACTTTATGTCTGAAATGTGGACGCAAAGTAAGTAGATATTATTAATATTATATAGAGGATTCTTATTTTCCTTTTGTAAAAATAATTGTAGATATTTTTTTTTATAATTTGAACAGAAATAAATGTGATTCAAACATAAATATCATTTTTGTTACATAGTAAGAGAATTCTATTTATTTTTGTAATAACTTATATTTTCAATTAGACAGAATAATAACCAATAATTTGAAAATTCAATTACATTCATACATAATGCAGCTAGCAATTACTGTACTACACATTTTCATCCTTACGTAGAAAATATTCTATTTTATATTCTGCGATATTTTTCTACCAAATAAAAGCAAAAATCCGCGCTAGAAGGCAATTTCGTATGCAGATCACAAGTTGATCAAAAAATCATCAAAAACCGCTAATGGTCGCCGCCGAGTCTCGTCCTCAGCCAAGGCAACAGGCTATGTGTGTGTAGTAAGGCTGCCGCGGGCGAGCGTCGCCGTGGCGAATGCGACGTTTTGGCTTGTTGCTGTGGTTTGCTCCCTCCTCCCCAGCCCCCTGAATGCTAACCACACAAACCAGGTGGCCATGACGTTTCGGTACAGTGGCTCCGGTGCCATACCGTCGACAGCAAACGTGATGGATGACTCCCGCCATCGTCCGTGTTTGGTTGTAAAGCAAGTTGCTCGCGCGCCCGTTACCGGGCTACGAATTAAACCAAATGGAAGTAGAAAGATTTTTTTTCTGTCGCCTTGATTTGTCGCTGGGATTTGTTTATGTTGCGTAATGATAATGGAAGGGATTTGCTATGTATTGTTTTGAAAAATTGGTTTGATGATTGGAATCGCTGTAATAATGATTTTATTAGAAGAACTGTAAATGTTATTAAGCTTGAATTACATTATATTTTTTCGTCTAGATTCATACTAGGTTTCTAGTTCAAGTTTCGTTCAAGTACAGATAGTCTGTTCTAGTATAATGTAAATCAGATTTTTGCATCCAAGTTTCTTTCAAGTTTCTTAGTATAGAAATGTACATGCTCTATTTTCCTATTCAAGTTTCATATACGCATGCGCACGCAATTGTACCAACCCTATATGAATCCATTTTTGTTTAAATGTGTTTTTCAGTATCTGTCAAATTAAGTACTTTATATTTTAAAGTTGGCGTACTGGCAATACATCGGAAAAAATCTAAGAAACTCAACAATACACGACCGATTGTGAAAAAAGTATGAAAATTGAACAAAACTTGAACGAAAATTGAACTAGAAATCTAGTATGAAACTAGACGAAAAAAGTATAATGTAATTCAAGCTTTAGAGTAGCAATTTCATAATGATGTTTTAGAAATTAGTAAATATCAATACTAAGCCAGGTTATGTCATAACACAATTTATAGAGTGTTTGAAGAAAAGTGCACTAAAATTTACCCTGTATGAAAAAAAATTAAAAATGATTTATGGCCTTTATAGTAAATAAACAGAATATAGAAACAAGTTACTGTAAATACATTTTTAAATATCATTTGTTGAGTTCGCCAAAACATACATACATACATTCATCATCTCGAAATCAGTCGCCTCCAAACATTCCTATCCAAACAAGCAACTTTCGCTTCATCCACATTCATAATTCCTCTCATACATGCTTTTTTATTCCTACTACTTGGAAACTTTTGCTCACGCAAGTCACTCTCTCAATCATACCACTCCAACTACTCATCGGACGTCCACGCAAACGTATATCATCAAAATCATTCAAATAAATCTTTTTAACCAAACGTTCATTAGACATGCGCTCAACATGTCCGAACCATCTCAACTGACTCTAACACGACAACTTTTGCTACAACATTTTTTTCAATTTCACACTCATCATACACTAATCTATTTCGTACCCGATCTCTCTTATTTACACCACATACCCCACGTAAAAATTTAATTTCCACAGCAGTCATTTTCCGTTCATGCTTTTGCAACCAAACCCAACATTCGCCAAAACGTCGATTATTAATAAATATTAATAAAGAACTTAAACCTAAAGCCGTTTTATTGTAATATAATGAGTTCTAATGCCCGATTTCTTCACACCCGGTTAAACCACGACTAAAGTTAAACCTAGTTTAAACCTTGAAATCGGTTTTCTTCACACTCACGAAACTCCGGCTAGATGTTATTCGTCGATTATAGTTAGCCGACGAATATTGGGGGTTTAAACGTGGTTTATCTACACCAGCGCCAAATTTAGCAGTGAGGGCTGATGGAACTATAACTATTCATATCTTTCATAACCTTACGCGAATTTTGACATTTCGTGTTTTGCATTTATTTTAAATAAGATATTTAAATATGAATGCGTTGATGGACGTTAACGTCTTCTCGATGATGAAAGTGACGACGAATTCGAAGAAAATATATATATTCCGAGACCGTATGTGCTACGAGTTCGTACAAATCACTTTGAAGCGTGGAATGATTTGGAATTTTTTGTTCGGTTTCCCTTAACAAAGCCAACATTTTTAACATTGTTCGCCCGAATCGAGGAACAATTGTTGATAAACTATAATCAGTACGTATATGATACTTTATTTATTTATTATTATCAATAAAGTCAAACCTGCAGCAAATTTTGAACAATTTTTGTAATTTTTAGGTCAAGAGCATTGACAGCAATGAATCAGCTGTTGTTGACGCTGCGATTTTATGCCACGGGAAATTTTTTGCGAGCGAGTGGAGATTTTTCTGGTGTTTGTATAAGTACAGCATGTCGTGTTGTTAAAAAAGTTTCAACAATTATTGCTTCGCTCGGACAAAGAACCATAAAGATGCCGCATACTTTAGATGAAATTCGCCTTGCTCAACAACAATTCTATGCTATGTATCAATTCCCGCGTGTTATTGGTTGTATCGATTGTACTCATATTAAAATTCAATCTCCAGGTATGCTACAAATATCTTTTATATATCATTTTCCTTTAAACCACAATTTTCTTATGTTCGCAAGCTAATATTTTCCTTTTAAAATTTTACAGGAGGAAATATGGCCGAAGTGTTTCGTAACAGAAAAGGATATTACACTGAGCGTTCCGATGGCAGCATAAATTATTAACCATTTGTAATATACATATTTTCAACATTATTTATCAACAGTATCAATAAAATGGGAAGAAAAAGAACAAATCGTACTTCTAATTGTTTTGTGTTTGATTTGGACATTAAAAAATGTGAATAAAAAAACTAATCCAAGTAAACATGTTATTATGTATTATAAAAGCTATAAAATTGAGTTTGAAAAACATTATAAATATTAGATAATGCAAAATTGATTATACCAAACAATCAAGATTAATATTAAATTCCAAGTTTTATTAGTTTTAAAAATAAAATTGATTAATTTATTTACCATAGAAAATAGTTAAAAAAAAATTGTATGATGATCCTTTTGTGTATAGTTTGATGAATTAATTGGCAATGTGGATTTAACGAGATTAGAATAAAAAATGTGGTTAAATTTTAATCATCTACATATCTACAAATGTTAATTTACTGATTCAATCTAATAATGTAATTTCATTGACATAATATATTATATTTTCACAATTCGTCGACACGATGTACAATAATTTAAATATTTAACTAAACATGTGACTTTGACTTTCAAAATTTTATAACATGCTGAAGATGACTAGGATTTCTAGCCGAAACGTTCAATAAAAAGAATGTAAACATTTACTGTTCAAATTATTTCATCCGATCCATATTGCCAATTAATTCATCAAACTATAGCGAATAGTATTAGATAATTATAATGATAAAACTTATACTTCAATTTTTGTTTTTATTTAAAAGACATTACTATAGTATAAAACAGAAAATTTATTAAATCTATGTAAAATAATATAATTTTTATTGCAAATTTTTTAATTTTGCTTTTTTTATTTCTTGCTCTAACAACAAATTTTCAATGGTTAAAGCTGCTATTTTGGCTTTGTCATCCATTTCTTTTTGAACTGACTCTATTTGCAGTTTTAATAATTTTTTTTTTAAATCGATTACTTCTCCAGTAACCTCACTTCTGTCATTACGTCGTTCAGAAGTCTTTCTTTTTCTATTCTCCTTAAACGGGTACTTCTCAAATGATGATGATGCTAAAAATATAACAAATTTCAAATATAAGTATACAAAATACCATTCATTCAATTCAAACCTTGTCTTTTTCTGGAGTTAGTACTTGGCGTGCTATAACTCGCGTTTTCAACAATTAATTCGCAAGACGCTTCTTCGTTATATAATTGGACTGCAAAGTAAAATTATCAGATATTCAATATTACACACATGTAATTTATATATATATATATATATATATATATATATATATATACATATATAGGTACCATACCTGGTAATTTTGGCTCACTGCAACTTGGATATCCATCGTTTATAGATTCATGCGCTTCGTTGACGGAATGTAAATAGATCGCACACTCTGAAACATGAGGATATTAAAAAAATATTTATGACTATAAATAAGTGTTGAATACCTTCTCTGTCAGCATCTAAAAATTCTATTGAATTGTTTGGTCTAGTAGTCAGTGATTCTAAAAAATTACAATATATATATATATTTTGTCATATCACTTTCATATCTTAATATCATATTTTTTTTTTCATATGTTCAAATCTTATAGTGTAATTATTTTCAAACAAAAAGTGAAACATACCTTCAGATTGAGCTCCATCGTCATCAAATTTGGAACTCAAACCAACCATACTGATTTGACATGCTGCCAAAATTTTCTCTTCATATGAAGAAAAATCCTTATGGTCCGAAAGACCTCCACCCGTTTTCAATTGCTCTAATCTCAGATTAGAACATTTCTTTCTTAGGTCTTTTTTTATTGCATCGTATTTATTGCGTATTGTTTTAGAAGTCCGAGAAAAATTTCCGCTAGCTCCATTAAACTCTGAAGCTATTAAATCCCAAGCTTTATTTTTATCTTGCGAAGTCGTACCATCCGTTCTTTTATTTTCAATGATATCCTTGTACTTCAATGCAATATCGACGAGTGTATTGATTTCACTTTTAGTGAAATTTGCTCCTCTTTTTTCCATTTTACTGCAAACAAACATATGAAATGTTATATACACATTATATTTAATTATGCATTATGGTTTATTTGTGCTCGAAATATTATTTTAAAATAATAATATCTAATTTAATAGTCACAATTTAAAATTTCTTAAAATACAAACAACAAATATATTTCCAGATTATATTACTTTGAACATGTGACATAAACTCACAAAATCACAGCCAAAAAAACAGAATGTTTTGTAGCTTATTGCATAATTTATTTACTGTTTATTCAGTCAATGAACATTGTGTTTTTTTATATTATTATCTTTTTGAATTAAAATCTTCATAACCAAAATTTTGTTGTGGTAAAATATAATTTCTAATTTAATTTATTTCAAAATGAATACGAGCCAAGATCATATGAAATAATAAAGAAATTAATAGAAACTTACCTTCAAAATATAATATTGCACTAACAAGGAATAACAAGGAATAAAAACAGTAAAGAATAATAATAACAAGGAATAACAATAACAAGGAATAATAACAACAAAGAATAACAACAACAAGGAATAATAACAACAAGGAATACTAACAACAAAGAATAATATTATGAAATAACAAAAAGGCAAAAATAAGGTAAAATTGTCCTTAAAAGGACAGTTTTGTTTATAAAAATCAAAGATTAATATAATTAGGAAAAGAACAAACTAAAGACAGGAATTTTTGAAGAAAAACAGGAAAATAATGAAAAATGTAAAAACACAAGACAAAGGAAAAACTATCACTCAGCGAAAACTGACGTAAACAGAATGACACTACAATCCGTATGACGCTAGCTGCAATTTTATTTGCGACGTTGCCAAATGTATTTTTTGGAGTTTCGAATCGTAGATTAGTTAACCCTGCATGTGAGTGAAGAAATCCGACAAATGGTTATTGTCCGGCTAACTTTAATCGGAGTCTAGAAAATCGAGGTCTAAATAAATAGTGAAGAAATCGGGCATAAATGATTTTTGTACTATGTTAATAAGACCTAGATTAAAACCAATAGATAATTATTAGTATTCACTGATTTCTGTCCGCATTCTCCATTGCCTCCTTCTTCCATCGTCTCTATCCTATTTCATCCTATCGATAAAGTTATAAACGTGTGTGCGCCTTTGCGTCGCTTATATTAGGAGGTAATCTATAATCCGGTACGAAGCTGCTTAACTCATCGCCTCGCTCGTTTGAAGCCCGAGGGGGGAGGGGGGGGGGTGTTAATTGGTGCGGTGTTGCGGAAGATAATTAGTCCTCATGCTTCCCTTCTACTACTTGTCTACCGCCTGTCGATATGTCGTATCCATCTTCGATGTCCAGTTGCATTTTGAAATGGGATACGATGGGTATAACGAGAGGGATGATAGGTGTGTGTGTGTGTGAGAGATACTTGTCGGTTTTGTCATCGTGAGGGTTTAAACTTTTGATTGACCGACAACTAAGATTTTAATGAATGGAAAATCATGTAGCGAAAACTATTAGCTGTTTTAATAGCGATTAATGGATATCAGAGAGTTTGGTTTTGCTATATCGATAATTGATAATTAAAATAAAAATTATCGATATATCGATATTTTGATATCTGAGCAAATTTAATATTGATGAAATTTTAATTTAATGTAAAAATATTGGAGATTCTTTCCACATGTGAACTGAGGCAAATAAAAAAATCAGTTATTCTGGTTTATTTTATTCTATTCTATTTACAGTAAATAACATTTGTATTTTTTTTTCCTGATGAAGACGGACAATGAGTAGATACGACGATTATTAATAAATATTGTATTAACACAGAACTATAACTTAAAGCCGTTTTATTTTAATATAGTGAGTTCTGAATGATTTTTTAACTATGTTATAAATTTCTATTACTTCTTTTATTGTTAATAAAGAAAAAATAGCATTAATCATTATAAAGGCACTAATTTAAATAAATTTTTACGTCCTTTAATTTAAAATTTATAAATTTTATAATCTAGTTACTGTTACCTAGTAACTTGTTTCTATGTTCTGTTTATTTACTCTATATGTCATTTGTATCATTTTTCCTGGTGAAGATGGAATATTAATACAAAACTACAACTTAAAGCCGTTTTATTTTAAAATAATGAGTTCTGAAAGATTTTTGTGCTTACTTTTGCTAGATAATAGTTGTATTGCAACTGAGTAATTATGTATTCTTAATTTTAATTCTTCTTTTTAAAAATGTCATGTAAATATTCTTACGATTCTTATATATTTTATTGTGTTGGTAGAGCTCAAATATCTTTTTTTTTGTGACTGACTTCAAATTGATTATACACAACTGTAAACTTCAGACAAAGACATATATTTTAACATTTTATCATCTATTTATGTAATTGAATTAAAGTTAAAATATATTTTCCTATGATAAACATCTCTCTCCCGAAAACTATTTATTCGCATCGTACGAACGCGAAACAAAATAAAAAGCACGCAAACGCCAGCTCGAGAAAATGCACTATTCAAAATCTACTGTCAGTTCCCGAATGCCTAAACGTCGTGTACCTATCGCACATCATTAGACGCACACAACCGTATCACGAATCGGACGCGGTGGCGTTAGGCATCGACGCCGGCGTCTCTACCCCCTCCCCCTCCTCCTCCTCCCACACACCCTCCCGTTTGCGCCGTCCTGCTGGTGCGCGCATGCGTTCTCCTGCACCTCCTGGCCCCAAAACTTGACTCCCCGCTGCCACAATGGCTCTTCAGTTGACACCGACTCGGCGCTCGCGATACACGCACGGAATCTCCACGTCCGATCAGTTCGTGTTTCGTGATCAAACTGTTCACATCATCTAAAAAAGAAAAACCCCCAATCATTCAGACGTGTCATTTCTGATTCTGATTCCATCACAACACCGGTTTAATCTAACCCAGTGTGAGAGGAGAAAGTCTACGAAAAGTTGTTATCGCATTTTCCGATTGTCAAACTCGATTTAAACAATAATTGCGATCCGATTTTTAAAATCTAGTGTCCCGTGATTGTATTTGTTGTTAAATTTTCAATTCTAATAATATTGTAAATTAATCAATGTGCGATCTTATTGATAATAATAGTTGTGATATCTAAGGATTTATACATTATACTAGCTTCTTGTGTAGAAGAAGTTGTATTCTTGTGTATGTATTTTTATCAATGCTTCAAACCTAAATGTTCTTTCCCTATGTTTTACATTTATTTTACTTTATCGTTTTCGTTATTTTACTTGCGAAAACTTGCTGGTTGCGAACTTGCTTGCCACAAAACCGCATATCTGTCAAAATGAGATGTGTATTAAAGTTATTTAGGAACCGCTTGTTGTTTTGGTGTTTTTGCCACAACGTTTCATTAATTTTCATAATTAAAAGTTGTTTAATGAATGCGATAATATACCGAAAATACAAAATGTTTTAAAAATATTTTAAATTTTTCAAATACATTAAATCTACACTGTAAAAAAATTCCGTAATTTTACATAAAAACCTGAGACATCTGATTTATTTACACTATTTAGTTTAATATATGTAAATTTGCAGACGGCTCAGGAAAATTTTTACGTTCTATAAATGTAAATTAAGGAATTATTTTTTCAGTAAAAAAAAAAATATAATATGGTAAATTAATTATTTTATTTAAAATTATATTATTTTTACAGAAAATTTATCGTTTTGCTGAAATAATATGTATTTTTTTTTATTATTTATGTAAAATGGCAACTTTTTTACAGTACATATTGAAAAATAATTTTAGTGCATATAAAAAATTACTGTTTTTATATTGTTAAAGCATTTTTAATAAGAATTGCAACAGATAATTTTGATTGATAAAAGCACAAATTGATTTTGATATTCAAAGTGAATATTTACATCGCAATAATGTACAAATTAAAATTTTTACAACAAAATTATGTCCAACGTCTATAACTTTTCTAATTTTGACAATTTTATTTCGAATAACTAATTATTTTTTTTACTAAACAATATTTAATAAATAATTCTTCATTGTGTAATTTAAAACTGAATAATGACATTTGCAGATACAAAAATGTTTATATTAGATATTTTAATAATTTTATTTTGATAAATGTAAAATATCTATAATTATTTTAAATGATTAGTAATTTTTGACAATTAAAATAAATTATTAAAAAAACAGTATTTCAAAAAAATAAAACATTTAATTTAAATTTCTGAAATAAAATTTTATGTTAAATATTTTTTATAGTAAAACGAAATATAATAGTGTAAGTGTTAAAATTAAGATAAAATAATAAGACACTTACTTTGTAGAATATCGCATTATTTATTAAAAATTAGTTACTGCAGTTTCAACTGTTAGGTGATCTTCAGACTAAGCGAATTTTTAATAAATATTGTGAATATTTTACAAAATAATTGTTTTTTATTATTTTATCTTATTACTAAATTATATCACTGATCAAATTGAATTTAAAATTAGTAAACGCAATTTTTATCCAAAAACAGATATGTTAAAAATTAAATATAATTTTTTTCACTAAATATTTTCAAAAACATTTCAGGTGTAATAACTTCAGAAATATTATTTTTATTTAAAAAAATATAAATACGTCGAAACGTTGATTATTAATAAATTTTAATACAAAACTACAGTCTAAAGCTGTTTTATTTTAATATAATTAGTTTTGAAAGATTTTTTACTGTAAATAATTTTATTTCTTTTACAAGTAGATTTTATATGTAATTAATGTAAAATTTAAAATATTTTATCAAAAAATATTTAAGTAATTAATATTTAAAAATTATTTGAAAATTTACATAAATTGGAAATTTCATCAACATAAAAGTATCAATTTATAATTTTTCCATGAGAGCTTTCTACCAAAGTAATTCGCGGAAAACATAGGTTAAAACAAATGAAAAACCAAACCTACACTGTAAAAAAGTTTTTATTTTACATAATCCATAGTAAAAAAATCCAATCCAAAAAAAAAAAATTTGTAATTTTAAGAAAAAAAATCTACCATACTAAATGTTTTTTTTTATCGAAAAAGTAAGTACAATATACGTATTTTCATTCATATTACGTAAAAAAAATTTTGTGACGTTAAACTTGTGTAAATCAGTTACCCTGGGTTTCTATGTAAAATTACCGAATTTTTTTACAGTGTACTTGGATACCTTGCTTTTACGAGAGATGATTGAAAAACACGTATAAATAAGAATGAATTTCTCGTTGTAATCTGAATATAGAAGCAGATTTTTCGGTTGGTTGGTGTAACATAACATGTCGTTGACATTTGCAAATGTTTACGTGACGTTGTCGTGGAGAAAAAAAGCGTTGCCGTGCGTCGCGGCGGCACACGACGCGCGGTCCCAAACAAAACAACAAGCAAAATGTCGTACGCGGAGCGAGCGTGACATGAAGCATCTGTCACATCTTGACACTTGTCTCATCATCTCTCGCAAGACAAGCAAAGATTCGGTCGGACGGCAAGCAAAGCTCAGCCAGCAAGTTTAAGCCATCTTTCTCTGTCTCTATCTCTCTCTTTCATTCCGGAATCTTGACTTTACTACTATTTCCCATCTTTGTTATTGTTGTGTGTGTTCAAGTGAGTTTTCGTCTCCCCTGCAAAATACTGTTTAGTCTTTGCTTTTCGGTGGTCTCTTGCTCTGTCTGTGTCTGACTGCTGAGAATGTTGGAAAATGTCTGAAGTCTGCTATAGTTGGATATGCGTATGTGTGTTTGTGCTATGTAGTAGTTGCGGTTTTTTCTGTGGAATATATTTTGGATACAGTATGTTTAAAAATATATTAGACTTGATTAATTTATAATAATTTCTGTAAATTTATTTATTAAACAAAATATGTATTAATAATCGACGCACTGTACGTCTTCATCAGGAAAAATGATACAAATGATATTTACAGTAAATAAACAGTACATAGAAACAAGTTACTAAGAAACAAAATTAGTAACTAGATCATAAAATTTAAAGTCAGTCAAATTTAAATAAAATTTAAATTGTTATATATTTTATTAATAATGTTAAATGCAATAATTAAATTAGAGATTTTTTAATTCAAAACATAGGCCCGTATTCTCACCTCATTTTTTCGTGAAAAAGTGCTTTTATCATTAATTTCAAAATAATTTTTTGCTTCTGTTTTTAATCAAATATGAATAGTTTTTCTATTTTTGATTATTTTTTTATTATATTTGTTATTATAAAATTTAAATAAACTATTATAAAGTCCTTAATAAATAATTTTAAGTAAACGTCAAAAGCACTTTTGGCAAAAATCACTTTTATAAATGAGGTGAGAATACGGGCCATAGATTTTGTAAAATTATATGTAAATTTGTGACAGCAAATCGTACATTTTTCAAGAGTGCAGGTTTTTATGTAAAATTGCCATATTTTTTACAGTATACACTATAAAAAAATTATATAATTTTACATGTTTATAAATGTAATTTTTCATAAAAAAATTTAATATAACAATTATCACAGTAAAATTATTTAAAGATATATTTTTTACAGTTATATATTTTCCCTATAGACTTTGTCAAACTGTACTGCTAATATATGCATATTTTAATTATTCTAAGAACATTTTAGACATACTGTGTATCTATCTATCCTTTTCTTTGTCTATCAGTCTGTCTGTCTGTTTCCGTTGACATTGCACGTCGTCGTCTGTGGAAGTTGTGTGTAAATGAGCGCGAACTTGCGCATTATGCGGTGGGAGTGAGTTGAAAGGTTAATCTGAAAGATTCTTCTTCTTCTCATATGACTATAATGCAGACGGGAGGGGGTGCTGAGTGGTGTATATGTACGACGCTGACGGGACACCTGTCATGGCACCAAACTTGGCGACATTTACGTCAACATCGCATACAACATACACCATCAGGTATTCTAAATACGCGACCAAATTCGAATCAAACATCTTTTTTCAATATTTTTTTACTCAACCGTTGTGTACCGTCTCGAGTTCGTTAACGTACTTGTGTCTCTTGTGGTGTTTGGAAGATTTCTATTATTTGTATTTGTTGATTTTGTGAATTAACAGTTTGTATATTAAGTATTTATATTTGATATTAATCTAACAGTTTGGTTTTAATATAGAATGTTATTAAAGATACAACAAAACAAATATTTTTAAAACAAATTACATTAATTTTAATTTTAATATAATTATTTGATTTATATGCACTATAAAAAATGTAATTTAGTTTATTCGTTACAGAATTGGAGTGAATATTTATTTTGAGGATCTCTATCATTTGTAGAAATATTTTTATTATAAAATTTGTCATTTTTCCAACATATAATTTTATGAATTAAATTAATAATTATATTATTATTATTGTATTTAATTATTTTATTTTTTGGAGAAATTTTCTCTAAATGTGCGTTTTATAATTTTCACAGTAATAATATTTCTAATTGAAAAATATTTTTTTGTTTATTTTTAAAACAATTTCATTCGTTGATAGATAAGATAAACATCAAAATAATTTTAATACTGTACTTTTTAATTGATTAAACAAAACTATGTAGGTATATAATAACTCATAATTGTATATTTATTTAATGTTTATTATACGTAGTGAGTGTATTTTTATTTTGATTTCTGATATTTGATGCTCTTGTCTCAATGACGCAATTAGTTTCGACTTTGTTTTGTCTGTCCTGCGTGTGCATTTACAAAATGCTTCTCTGATAAAATGCTGCTATGCCATGTTGTCCCGTTCCGCCGTCTTCGTGAGTTTTTATTTTGTCTGTTTGTCTATTTCTCTATAAAGTCAGTGATTCTTAATGGCCCACGTTGTAAGATCTGTAGTGTTACAGGATATTTTGTTTTTTTGTTTTTTTTTTCTATCAAAAGTACAGTTACATTTATTAGAAAAAGACAAACCATTATGTATCACTACAAGTTTTACAGATGTGTTCAGAATCAACCCATTAATATCTAGAATTACAGAATACCAAATTTAAAATATTATTTAAAACGAAAAATTATATACTTTTTTTTATTATTAAATACTTAAGATTTGAAAAAAAATTTTCATCCTTGATTATATTATTAGGAAGATTTGAAGGCAATAATGAATCATTAACAAATTTTTCAATTTATATTTCTTGAATAAGTATTACAATTAATATTTTAATGAGGTGCATACCATAGTTTTAATTTTTATTTCTGTGTCACATGTTATCTTTATAGGTTAAGTAATTTTGTTGAAATATTATCAGTTAATTTTTAAAAATATTTTGAGGAAAATTAAATCATGGCGAAAATATCATTTTTAATTTAATTCATCAAAATTTTTATTAAGAATTTACTGTTGCCCTCAAAACTTCTGTACTCTCTTAAAGATTATTTTGATCATCTTTTGTACGTGGTATTTGTTTAGTAAGTCTGGATATTAATTGCTAATAAAGATTATTCATATTTACTGACAGCAATAACTATAATTGTTGATTGCACTAACATGATTTATGATCACTACTATACTATCTCATGTTAAAATGTCTGATTTGTAACCAGAAGGTAAATAGCAACAAAATCGAATTCTGACCAATATGTGTTGCTATCATAAATTCGATGTGTTACAATTTAACCTCAGATTATAAACAGACAGATAAATTGTCATAAGACTGTATACATTTCATACATTTTGGTTATTATACCTAATCGGTAACTATCAAAACAAAAATTTGAAATGAGAACATTGAAAAATAAATAAATATATATATATATATATATATATATATATATATATATATATATATATATATATATAATAATGTTAGAGATATTTTCTGTTACTTATGAAGATATCGCAGTTGAGTCAAGTTAATATGACGTTGCTATCACTCAATAGCTGTTTTTTTTTTACCGAAAAACTCAGCTCAGATCAGCAAATATCAGTAACCTTAAAATAATAGCTGTTTTATTTATCGTCTCGTAACTGAGTTCGAACTGAGTGAATTGCTTACCCCCTTACCGATACTGTGTTGCATATTTAGCTAGTGCTTAGCTGAGATTCAAATTTAAATTTTCCTAGTTTAAGATATGATAACGTGTTTGATACTGGTTGACATTTATATTTGAATATTTTATTTTGAAATCAAACAATAGATATATCCGGCGAGTTGCAATAAATTATCAACGCAAACAATCCAAATACGTCTAATATTTTAGGTTATATCATATGTGGAACTTAGATTTTAAACGTGACTTTCAAATAAACTGTTTTATTTATCAATACAACTCAGCTCAGCTCTGCTCATTTAAAAGATTTATTGATCTGAGTGGAATGTAAAAAAAAACACAGCTAATATATGTATACCATCTGTTTAAATATTTTGGCCCGTATTCTCACCTCACTTTTAATAGTGTTTTTTGTTAAAATTACTTTTAACGTTTACTTAATATTACTCATTAAGTAATTAGAATTATAATGTTGAAGTAATTGTGGAAGTAAAAATTATTTTAAAGCAAAAAATAAAAGGTATTTTTATAAACAAAATAGGTTGGAATAGGGGGCGATTAAAACGCAACTAATTCTAATATAGAAAAATAGTGAGTAGTATCTAAATTTAGCGATAGTAATCGAAATGTCTAAGTTGACGGAACACATGTGCCAAAATTTAAGAATCACTGGTTTGAGTATTTATCTATCTTCTATCTCTATCTATCAAATTCTGCTGCAATAAAAAGTAGTGGGAGGTGATCTAATTAAAAAGCATTAGTTTGATTTAGAATGGTATGTGTGTGTGTGTGTGATAGTGTGAGAGATATAGATGGAGGGGGTGGGGGCGATCGGTCACATTTTGTTGATGCTCTTCTTTGCAGGAGGAAGAAACGTTTAGTGCACCAACCATCATCTTCAGCATCTAGGCTGAAGATTGATCGCGCGAGTCGTGGACGCGTTACTTCAGCCCAGTTCCTGTACAACGACGGTGGATCTATTGCTCGGTCGCTATCACCGATTATTCATCGCCAAACAGCAGAACGATGAGGTGCATCGGCGTAGACAGCGTTTGATAACGGCCCTGGCGACGTTATCACCGCTCGTTGCTAGGACACGCTATCTGCTGTTGCCCCCAGGTGGTGGTGGCGGCAGCAGCAACACTAACAGCACCAGTAAAGAGGGTGGTGGGAGCGGTGGTGGGGGTAGGCATCTAAACGAACGACGTACACGTCGTCTAGTCGCCTCAGCTGATAATAGTTTGAGCGACGGACGGGCAGATGCATGTAGCAACAATAATAAACGACAGCTTCAATTTCAATCAGCCGCAGCAGCAGCGATTAGTGCTAGTCAAGCCGGAACAACTAAATCAATTTGTAGTAGCACCACCGGTGGTAACGGTAATCGTAGTAGTTGTAGTAGTGGTGACGTGGAAGTGGTGGCATTTAGTTGTGATCAAATTAATAAGGATAAGGACAGCATGCTGCATTCGTTGGATACCTTAGCAGGAAAGATATCGCCAGGTGGCGGTGCTAATAACACTAATAACAATGGTCAAGCTAGTCCATCCTCGCAATCCTCCTTCGATGGCAACGCCAATCGAGTGCATCCTTACAGTAAACAAACGTCCGGCACAACGTAAGTGACAACACTCTTTTTCTCATTTTAACCTTGCTTATAAGATTCCTACAGGATTTTATTATAAATTTCTTTGTTACTTGTGTATTTGTTTTGCTTTTACTAAATAACTAGTTTTTTTCTTAAACGTACATAGTATAACAGTAAATAGTAATAATACACAATATGATATATATTGTTTATTTATTTTTCCAATTGGAAAAGATCTCTAAAAATATAAAATTGAATTAGGCATTTCGTACGGTATTAACTGGCAAATATTATGTTGGCGCACACAAAACTGTAGCTAAGCATACCCCCCCTAACCGCTAATTAAATAGATTTTACTGCGGAAATACTGTATGAGAAAGATATTTTCATCATTTTCATTTGATTTTGACATTTTTCAAAAGACGATATTCAATATTTTAGCGGAAAAAAAGGTTCATTTTTTTCAAAGTTATCTACTATATATATATTTTAATACGATAATTTTACGGCGTTATAGTATACAAATAAGAATGACGTCTTTTTTTCTCTTCTCTCTACATAAGTTGAATAATTCACGGAGATGCAATTTACGACACAATTGTAAATACAATGTGTCTAAGAAAATTATTTACAATGTATTTTTTAAGAATTTTATATGCTGTTTGCAACTTTTTTACAATATACATTCAAAGAAAATTGGTATTAAAATTAGTACATTTTGTATCAAATGTACCAAATTTTAAAAATCGAAATATGTAGGTACATGTTTCTAGCAAATATTATTTTTTGATTTTTTACTATTTTTTATTTTGTTCTTGTTCATTTTTGTTGTGTACTAGCGAAAACTACAATATTTACTCAAATACTCAACTGCGGATACAATTGAAATTGGATTTACGGTTTGTTTGGTAACGATATTTGCGTTTTGTATCTGATAAAATTTTGCTTCGAGAAGGATTTTTAAAGATTTGCGTGACGTATATTGGAATAAGACGAAAAACTGACATTTTTCTCGCATTTCTTTTCTGCGATGTCTATACGCATTTTGTTACATTTATATCAATTTGCAAACGTATTTCTAACTTAAGCTAAAGATTATTCACGTTTACTATTTACAGAATTTTACAAATCTTATTATATACGCACTGTGGAAAAAAAAGTTGCCATTTTACATGGAAATTATATTAAAAGAAATATATAACATCCCTAAATTCTCATATATATCAAATTAAATGATGTTATTGGTCAAAAACTGTTAAGTAATGATCTTGAACAAATTTTAATTGATCAAAAAGTATTGAGTAAAGCTTCAGTAACTTACTGGTGTTAGTAATGAATAACATTATTTATCGAGAAAATATATTTTATTTAACAGAAGACAAAAAAAAGAAAAATAAATACTTTTTCATTTTATTTAATAGTTTTAACTTTAAAAGGAAATTCATTATGAGTGTTAGAATTTTAAAATTGAAATATGCATATATTTATAAATATTATATGTAGTATGTACTGAGTACTTATAAAGTATAAGTGAAGTAATTAGATTTTGCATGTAGATATTTTTCCTTTAGAAAATATTATTATAGTTTGTGTCAAATATAATAAATGTTAAAATAAATTTATTCTTTTATAATATAAATATATACGTATTTTATATATTTGCATTAGGAATGTAAAATATAAATGGAAAAAATATATAAATTGCTAATATAATATTATTACTAATAAAATTAAGTAATTTGGAAACATTTGTCAAAAATATATGTAGTTCATTTGTGTATTGGATAAAATGAATGAAATATTTTTAATAAAGCACACATATGAAATTTAATATTTCTGAAAAAATTGTAATTTTTAAGCTCTCGTAAAAAATCTGCTGTGGTCACCACATGACTGACCATCATTATATTAAATAACAACTGCTATATAGTCATTAGTAACTAAAAACAAAACGGCCCTGACATAAATATGCCACCTATTTACAAAATTATATATGTATCATAAAAATATGAAAAATTATTTATCCGTATCGAAAAATATTTCAAATAAAAGATGTTAATTATAACTTGTTTAGCGACTTTTGTTAAATTTCGGGATAGTGGAAAAAGATAGTGCCACACTCTTTTGGGTACATGGCGTGATTGTATATGTATGTATGTACTTTTATTATCTATAAGTAAATTTTTAATATAATTTAATATAAAAAATAATCATTGTCCAGAAAAGTTTGGACAACACTGGTATACACTATTAAAATGAAACTCGCAAAATATTTAATATACTTGTATTAATAAAATAAAAAAATTCAGGGATACGTTATCATAAAATAAACAAAATCTCTAAGCTTTCTCTGATTACAAACATTGTGCAATATTAATTACAGAACAAAGTCCAAATATAGTTTATCATTTCCACACCATTTATTGCATTATTTCATAACGACTTTGTTTTTATCCTAATCAAATAAATCATAACCTAAAAATTACAAATTAGAACCAGTGATAAAGCAAATTTTCCGTATTATAATATATCAATTTTGAAAAGACGAGAGTTTACGGATCATCCACCACACCACATCTCTACACTCTAAAAAAATTATAGAATTTTATTTACAAACCGTGAGACACTATGATGTTCAATATTTCTAGGTATAATTACCCAATTGCTGTTTAATTTACATAATTGATTAAAAATATATAATATCAGAACTATTACAAACATGTAATATGATATTACCAACGGTGATATTACCAACGATGGAAAAATAAATTTGCAGAACTTTTGTAAATTTGCTGTCAGGAATTTTCCATAAATAGTCTGTAATATTATTGTTGATATAATTACATATATTTCTAAATTCGCATAAAGGATGTATTTTTAAATGTATGAATTACAATAAATTAAAGTATTTTATTAGTATTATTACACAAAATATGTACTAAGTTTAATTATTTTGATGAATTATTACAGATATTAATATGCAAGCTGTAATTTCACATAATTTAAAAAATTATACCAACAATATGTAATTGTACATTAAGTATGTGATGCTATTTGCAGAAAGTAAGCAATTTTACACACTTATTTGGTCATTTTTATTTATTTTATGTGATTATTATGAGTTATGATAAAAATTATAGAGTATTTTGAGGTATAAATACAGAATATTTATAGTAAATAATAAAATTATAGATTTTTTATAGTAAAATTTTGCACATTTTTTTTAGAGTGTATTACAATAAAACCGCATTCCCGTTTTAATTTATTCTTTATCCTTACCAACTTTATTTGTCAGAAATTCAACAGAGATATTTATGTCATCCAGAAACTGTGTGCTAGGCTAAAGCAAATGGACAATCTGTGTGCGAATGTCCCTCGTTTGTATTAGATCTCCAAGCACCCTTCTAACAGTGACACGTGTCGCACTTACATTTTCTGCACGCCCTTAGTTTTTGTCGAAGTTCTTCGTAAGGATCTAGGGGTAGAGTTACATTGTGTATTGATTGGTGATTCATATAAGTATATTCTAATCGAAATGCGTTGTAGCTCTTTTTTTTTTCATTTTAATTTATGAAGGAAGGGAGAATGTTAAAATATTGTCTAAATTAAATGGACAATTATGTAATAGTTAAATTTACATATCGTTTACGGATACTTACATTATTGTGTATTAAAAAATCATAATTCTGTTGATGATAATAATAAATATTTTAATTATAATGGACCAAAATTTAAATTCTGCTATAATAATAATTATTATTGTCAATAAAACGAAGCTTTTTTTTGGTCAACTTTAGTCGACTTTAGTTAAAGTGTTTAATAATAAACTGACTGTTAATCTGAAACTGAAATAAATGTTTTTTAATATACACTGTAAAAAATAATTCGGTAATCTTACATAAAAATCTGAGGCACTGATTTACACAAGTTTAGTTATGTAAATATGCAGACGTCAGTATTTTAGATATTATTATTACTTGTTTACTTTTTATATTATTAACTATATTTATTATTGATGCTATAAATATATTCTCTAGTACGAACTTAAATTGAGATTGAAATAAATATTTACTAATTATTATTTACATAAGATGGAATTGATATATTATTACACAATTTAAAAATTAAATTAATAAATTATTGTACATCATTTTGATCATATAGTACACAGTAATTCAAAAACGAAAAATTAAAATATAATCTACATTATGTCTTAAAATGTAATTCGTATTTCGTATTAGTTTATTAAATTATTTAATTAATTTAAAAATTTAATTCAGACAAAATAACAAAAAAAAAGTCAAAAGTTCTTTTTGATAAGCAGACACTCTAGATGTATATATAGAGCAAAGATCAGATAACACAAAAAAGAAACGACAAAAATCGTTATGGTAACATTGCGACCACACAGGTGATCTTTTATTAAGCGGTTTGCTAGAACGGAAACAGAAGTAGAAAGAGAAACGACATAGAAACGTAACGCTAAAGAAAAAGACATTTGAAAAGCCAACACACAGACATATAGACAGTTTGGTTTTTCATTTCATTCGTATAAGATGAAAAGTTGTAGGAACAGGAAGAAAAATAACAAGCGAATGTAAGGTATAGATGTAAGAGATTCTTAAGGGTTTTTCTTCTTTTTTTTTGAAGTTTTGTCGTTAATTTTGTATATAAAAGTTTTAAATGCTGATACATCTTTTGCAGCATTCATGAAATGTTAAGTGTCTACTCGTGTTTGTATTGCACATGATGTAAAATTTAAAAATCGTTTTGTTTCATGTTTGTATTTGGCTTTGTAATAATTTTGTTTCCATTAACTATTTAAAAAGCTAAATACTTTTACTGTTCGTATTTCTTTTCAAAGTACGTTTTAATTTAAGAAGAAAGAAAAATAAAAACATTAATTTTATTAAAATAAAGCGGCTTTGGGTGTAAGTTCTGTTTTAATATTTGTTCATAATCTATGTACTCAACGTATGTTTTCATCAGGAAAAATGATACAAAACGTCATTTATTATTAAATATTAATACAGAACTAAAACCTAAAACCGTTTTATTTTAATATAATCAGGTCTGAAAGATTTATACAATGATTAAAATAAATATTACTTAGTTATATCAAGGAAAAAAAATAGTATCAGTTATTAATCGAAGTACGAAACAATGAAATGATAATCATGAATCATGATACCTCCAAATGACAAAAAAAATTCAGAACTCATTATATTAAAATAAAATGGCTTTAGGTTAAAGTTCTGTATTAATATTTATTTATTAATAATCGCCGTATCTATCCAACCTCCGTCGACTTCATCAGGAAAAAAAGATACAAAAAAAAAATATCATTTGTATTGTTTTTCCTGATGAAGACGGACATTGAGTTGGTCGAAACGTCGATTATTAATAAATATTAATACAGTACTACAAATGACTTAAATCCGTTTTATTTTACATCTAAATGAATTGAAATATTTCCAGAATAGTTTACACACACACACACACACACGCAAACAAACAAGAATTTTGTTAGCTCCATATAAATATGATAAGGTATTTTTTGTACATTATCTCCCCGGTATATACAAGATAAGATAATAAATTTATTTGTACAACGATAACTAATGAAATTTTATTATGTTTGTTCAAATGTTTTAGTCCATTTTTAAGAAATTCATAATACGAATCTACAAAAATTATTATTATTATCTATCATGCACGTACTAATGTTTTATCAAATAAAATTTTAATATTATACATGATATAAAAATGTATTGGTTTTGTAGTATCACAAAAACAAAATGTTGATTATGTTTCATTGTTTATCACACGCATACGAAAACATATAATGTAGTACCACTTTCCTACCAAAATTGAACACAATTATGTTAAACTGTTCACATGTAGATGAAATTAGGTATGCTGTTTGTGAACAACGTAAAAGCTACCGTGAAAACCAATTTTTATATGTGCTTACACATTTTCGCAGAAAATGGTAATTTTCTTTCGAAAATATTGTAATTGTATATTTTAGAATTTTTATAATTATAATAAATAACTCTAATAGTAAAACTATATTATAAAATTATACTTCTATAGAATTATCCATATAATATTACAGATTAAAATTTTTTATGTCCTGACATTTTTACAAGTTAGAATATTTTATATTATTAAATTTTCGTGCTATAGCATTATTCTTTTATTATGTTTATAGTTAAAAATAGTAACTGTATCTAGATAATATATTGCAATGATATTTCAAGATTACTATAAGAAAAGTTAGGATATATTCTTTTAATTTCAAGGTGTGCAATTTGTATTTAACATAGTAAAAAGTCTTTCAAAGCTTATTGTATTAAAATAAAACGGCTTTAGGTTATAGTTCTGTATTAATATTTATTAATAATCGACGTTTTGCTAAACAGAACATGGAAACAAGTTACTTGGTAACAACACGAGTAATTAGATCATAAAATTTATAATTTTTAATTAATGGAAGCCAAATTGAATATAAAACATCAACCATCCAGATAAATCTTTATGATATAAAATTTGTAAATACTGTAATAATTGCAGGACCCATCGATATTAACTGCAGATTGATATGAGAAGCAACATAATCAGTGTGACTAGTAACTGATTTAAATAAAATTTGGCTTCCGTTAATTATAAATTTATAAAAAATTATGATCTAGATATTTATTTTGTTACCTAGTAACTTGTTTCCATATTCTGTTTATTTATTGTAAATATCATTTGTATCGATTATTAATAAATATTAATACAGAACTAAAAATTTATAAATTTTATGATCTGGTTACTTATTTTGTAACTTGTTTCTACGTTTTGTTTATTTACTGTAAATATCATCATTTTTCCTGATGAAGATGTACGTTGAGTACAGAACTACAACCTAAAGCCGTTTTAGTTTATTTTATTAACATTTCGCCAAAGTAAGATTATATTTTAATTTATTAATGCTTGATTAGTAATATAACCTAAATATACTGACCAATTTACATTGATAGTTAAATATTAATCATTATAAATAAAATACTGATCCCTTCCGGAAATATTTTCCTGCGTACTACACTGGTTATATATATATAGTCTATTTTGTGGAATTTAGATGTATAATGTATAAATCAAAACCTTAACCTAATTTCATTTAAAAATCGAAAAAAAATCAGAGAAGAATCCACGTACTTCAATCTAAACAAGTGACATGTTGATAGCTAAATCACCGAAACATGACTGGTACCTATACACAGCCAATCTTCTATATATCTTACATGTTACCTACATATGTATAAGGTTCTATTCGATTGGAAGGACCTGTATACACCGTGAACTACAACACGCCTCACGCCAACACTCAATTGTTTTATTGGGAAAAGAATGTGACCAGTTTACAATTGTGCCATTGTGTTTTATATACGGGTTAGCGTGTAAAGTTTACCGTTTCACGATGCTTGATTCCTTCCAATCGAATGGGACCTTAGATCGACATATTGGGTTTCGAACAACTCTATATACTTACACATCTCCCCGACAAACGCGGTAGCAAGAAGCAGTGTAGCTTTTAATTTTAACTCAATGCCCTTTTTCCCGATTGGAGTTGAAGTGAATTGGCGTAGTAAAAAAAAATCTTTAGCTATCGAATTTTGATGTGTGCTGGTGTTAGTTAGTTGTGTGTGGATTCAGTTGATTCGTTTCCGATGTTGCTTGCCAATTTAACGATCTATTCTTGATTGGCACCATGTTTATTATTGAAACTGATTGTATGCGTGGAACGTTCTCTCTCGTTGCCCCGTTCATTTCAAATAAAATCGATTCACTTCGGATTTGTTACTTTGCTTCTTTTTTTTTCTATTACTCTCATTTCATTTTTGTTTCAAATTGATTGCCTCAAACTATTGAGGATTTGTAATTTATTTGATAGTTAAAGTATTAAAACAAAATATCGATTTAACAATATATTGTGTATGAAAAATTTAGGTGAGAGAAATAGATTTAACCGTCAAATAAAAAACATCTGTAAGATAAAGGAAATGAATCAAGTATTGGACAAAATGCGACATAGATGAATTTTCGTTTGATTGCTGGCTGCGTGCCCATTTCACACAAATACATTTGCTGATGCCGAGATGCAATGATACGGTAAGATTGTTGTCACTAGTGCCAAGTGACCGTACCACCGCCGCACAATTGTGTGTTACATGCATATTATTAGATCACAACTACTTTTGCGTCTGCGAATATTATTACTGCTTCGCTTTGATGCTACGTGCTCAGCTCTATACGAGTATATACAGATACGTAATATATGTAACTTATTATTCACCGAATATAGATTTTGATTTATATAGTATCGGCCCGTTTCATAACAAAAACTTTTAACTAAAATCAAAATCATTGTTTTATAGGCAAAAACAAATAATTTTATCATTAAAAGTTTGAAAAATTGACCAAAAAGGCATTGCTTTATTAACAATAATATTAATTATGCTGGTACAATTTAAAATTGATGCTTTTTTGTTCGCTTAAAATTGACTTTAATTTAAATATTTATTGTGAAATTGGCCGTATGTTTGACAAATTTATTTCAAAATAAAACGCCTTTAGGTTGTACAAATTTTATCTATTTATGGAAAATTCCTGACAGCAAATTTACTGAAGCTCAGAAAATTTACTAAAAGAGACTTTACTAAAAAACTGTAATATTAGGTACATACATATGTTTGTAATAGTTCTGATATTATGTGTTTTTAAACAATTATGTATAAAATTACAGCAGTTGAGTAATTATAACTAAAACTACTCTTCATCATAGTGTCTCATGGTTTGTAGATAAAATTACATATTTATTTTTAGAGTGTAGTGTTAGTTACAGGTGCAATCTTAAGAGATCTATTATACTTTATATTTTTTTCCGATAACACAATTTATACAAATTCTATAGTAATTTTTTAAAAATTATTTTGTTCACTTTCCAGCCAATTCAATTTTAAAATAATTTTATCGTAAATCAAAATTTTTACAATAAATATTTCAAAAAAGTCTGCCGACAATTACAATAAATAATATTTCACCTCGTAATTTACTCAATACGAACAAATTTTTTAAATGAAACCAATAGGCGATAATTTTTCACATTTGCCACAATCATAAATTTTTTTCCGGTAAAAATATTATCGCTGAAGCAAAAAATATGATTCGTATTTATATACCTACAGTTAATTTGAAATAAATTTTATTTTTATGTCAGATTTATTCACACATACAACAACTAAATATATATCGACGCCAATTTCATTATATTCACGTGTATATAAAATATTATTCGCGCGTGATTTTCTATTATGACTTCCCGTGTCAACGTGCATGCATGAATGTATGAATGTTTGTGAATGTTGGGGATAAAATATTCCGGAAACGAAATATGGTAAGGGTTAATTTTTTTCTCTGCTTGCGTTTCTGACCGGGGGTGTTTTTTTTTTCGCGGGCTGTAGCGGGTGGCGGTTGTTTTTGTTTTTCTTTTTGCCCTTCTTGTAGTTTTCATGGTGTATGTTTTCGTCTGACCGTCACGTTTCTAAGTTGCTCATAAAACATCTAAAATGCAGAAAGTTGTAAATCTTTATGAAATGCAAAACAGAATTTATATTTGTGTGTTGAATTCTCTCGTATATTTTATTTTTATACGTAATGCATCATTGCATTTTGTGTATAAATATTTTGTATATTTATATACTATTTTACTATTTATTTAGTTGATATAACTAAGTATAAATAATATTATTTAATAAAATTACTAAATAAAATTATATTAATATACTAAATTATAACTAGTGATTTTTTGTCAAATTATTGTTAATTTTTAAAGAGTGGAATTTTTATGCACGCTGAATAAAGGTAAATTACCGCCAGAATAGGACAATGTAACAACTATTAACAGAAATTCACAACCGTTATTTGATATGCACATTAAAATAGCATATTAAACATCAATTTATAAAATGAAACAATCTAACCTAATCTGACGTGTATTTTTAAAATTTTATTTATAATAGTAAAACATATATATATATATATATATATATATTAGGGCGGTTTTAAAAAAAAAAATTTATGTTCCACCCCTTAAAACTGTCGTAAATGTTAAAAAAATTTGATTTGCAAAGTATCCGAATTTTCTGGGCCTCTAAATGGTGCCGATAACATATTTTGCGCAAAAAAAAATGCTTTTTTTGGGTAAAATCTCAATTTTATATTTAGTGTCATATAAGTTTTCGGCACCATTGGGGACTTCAGAAAATTCCGATACTTTGTAAATCTCATTTTTTTTTTATTAAAACCACCCTAATATATATATATATATATATATATATATATATATATATATATATGTATATTAGTAAAATTCATATAGGTCCCAGAATATATAAAAGTAAAAAATTTGAATAATTTTCTAAAATTTCTGGTTGTATTTTTATAATTAAACAAATTTTTTAATTAAAATGTAATATAAGCTAGTGTATAATATATTTTTATTAAAATAGAATTGTTCGAAAAAAAAATGTAGTAACGAATTTTATTTTGTAATTCATACATTTTTTTTTTTATATAAAATTTTTGTCCTTTGAATTTTTGATTGAATATTGTATATGGATAGAACGTGAGGAATTTACGGAATTTTCAAATGATATTTTTTGCATGTTTAGTATTTTATCAAAGAAGTAAGTGATAAAATTGCAAAACCAATATTGACAGTATTCCTGAACTCTGATTAATTACATTGGTGATTAAATGACACTTTGTATCTCTACGTTGTTGTAATTAAAGCTTTTTTTTCTGTCTGTTTACTTTTATATTTATCTTTATTACTTTTTGTTATTGAAACGTTCAGATGAATTTTAAATTTTTATCCAAAAATGTATGTAATAAATTTTTGAAATACAATTATTTAAAGCAAATTAATGAAGACGTACTTTGAGTTTGTCGAAGCGTCGATTATTAATAAATATTAATACAGAAGTACAACCTAAAATCGTTTTATTTTAATATAAGTTCTGAAAGATTTGTTACTAAGCAATTACCAGCAAAGAAGTACCATTTATAAACGCACAAAGTAACGCGTTTAAAATACAATTTCAATTGCTTTTGAAATAAGCTTTGGCGTCTATATATCTCATCATACCTCATGCACTAACGATAAAAATGGTAGCATACATAGAAAAACCAACAGAAAAAAAAACTTCAATCGCAAGAAATCTACATACGTACAAAACACACGCACGAATATTGGCAAAGAGTTTTGTGTTGAAAAACATACAGACAACTGGAAACCCCGTAGTACACAACGTAAACGAAAGCTTCGGCTAGCCAGAATCACTGTGCTTTCCGGCCGCTTTAAGCTCTGGGGAGTGGTGGGGATTGGTTAGGAAGGAGAGGGAAGAAGGAGGGTAAAGCTTGGAAGCTTCGAAAGGGTTTCGCACGCGTCAAGTATACATACACACAGAAATATTATCGAACGCAGTAACTGGTAAAATTCGTTTTATTCCGGTTTTTTTGTATTTTACTTTGGTTCCGGTTAGTAGTACGTAGACGAGAGGGGGAGAAAGATTCTTAAACCGAAGTCGAATAGAGCTTTCTTGGTTCGTTTTTATGTAAGCAGACTTCGAATTCGATCGAAAGAGAATGTTAAATAAGGACACAAAGAAGGGTTTTTGTATTTGTGTTTAGGTCAATGATTCTTTAGTGGTAATTTTCTTTCTAAGTTTTATTTATTTAAAATTATATTAAGAAGCTTGCAAATGTTTACCATAGATATTAGTAAATAGCAAAATAATTATAACATTCAATAAAAAAAAGTTCATAAGTGTGTCTGTGAAATTAATATAATAATATTATTAATGTTGAGATTTTTCTCAAAAATTTTACAAGTTACTCAATCAGTGAATCGATTTGTTAAGCTATGCATCAACTTAACAGACAAAATAAAATTGTAACTGATTATTATTTGTTAGAAAAGGAACTTCTATTTATGTAAATAACTTTTAACAAATAGATAAAAAATATCAAATGAAATTTGTTTTATCTTATAAAATAAAACAAATAGTTTCTCACTGTAAAAATCAGGACGTACACAAAATATATATATATACATAACATAAAAACAAAATAATAAAAAAAAACGTATTGCAATAATGTACAAAAGTCCCAGAATTTTTTTCTGTATATATATTTTTATGCTCACATATATGTTAGTAGACATCACCATACGATATAACTCTTTCCGTTATATTTATAAATATAAATAGAAGCTGGTGTTACTCTTTTGTTTTTTATTGTTTTGTATTTCAAGGTTTCGGTTTGTCTCGTTTTTATTTTCTCTACATATATATATATAGAAAAAGGAAACGTGTATAACTTCATTTCCTTGTGTTTCCGGCTTGTCGTCCAAGATCTCAAATACGATATATTCTTCTAGTTACCAACTTCTACTAACCAGGTTACCGAATTTAAAATTCGGTTTGGGAATTTCACCCGAAATAGGTTACGTGAATATTATGCAAAAGTATTTTATCGAGTTTTTTGTTTGTTTAGAAAATGTTTTGTGCTAGTTTACAACATTGTTTAGGATGTTAATAATTTAATTATTGCTTTGGTTTCTGTGTTCTTAATTATTAATTATTTTATATTCATATTATATAGAAATACTACAAACATCATCATCAGTAAAAATTATACTATTATTATTATATATTTATATTTATTGTTTATGAAAATATATTTTCGTCATTCTGTTTTTATTTGCAGTAGCATTTTGATATCATAAACCAACCAGTTAAATTATTTGACAATAATAAAGTATATTATACGTTCTATTCTACAACAGAATTGCGAATGAGTACTAAAAGGAAAAAAATAATGCAAGAGAAAGAAAATAAACAACTGAATAAAATTTTACAGTATTATGAGTTTATTGTTTTATTTTGAGGCGTTTTAGCAATGCCCACAACATACTAACAAGAGCAATGCTGTAATCCAAACGTAGGTTGTAGGTTATATGTTTTTTCATGAAAAGAGCAGATATTTTACTTCTTTTTTTTTGTTCTTGTGGAATATACGAAAACAGGAAAAGCAGGATGATGATATATTACAATTTATCAGAAAACATTGCCAATGAAAACATTTTTCTGCAAAATAATACCTAGTGTAAAAATTTATCATTACGCAAATACGAGTAGTTTGGTTTAGAAATGACCAATAATATATCATTTACCTGTCAAAAACTGGGATTATAATTGAAATTCACAGCAAATGAGCTTTTTTTTTCGTTTCAGGTGATTTTTATTCTCGATAGAATTCAGGAGTTTTAAAAAGTTGTAAAGGATTTTTTATTAGCTGTCTGAATCAGTATTTTGATTTACATAACAAGATTGTTTATTAAATATATTATTTTTTAAAAATTCTAATTTTTCTCAAATACGATATATTCTTCTAGTTACCAGCTTGAACTAATCATGTTACTAAATTTAAAATTCGGTTTGGAAATATTTATTCCGAAATAAGTTGAATATTATGCAAAAGTGTTTTGTTTGTGTTTTATTTTTATTAGAAAATTAATAATTTAATACTAATATACTTCATCATTAGTTCTCTTAATTCCTAGGTGGAACATATGGGCTGGGGCTATATGCTCGAGAAACTGAACATATAGTTTCTTAACAATTTTGACTTGCATTGTCAATGATGCGGGTCGTTGGGCCACAGCCTAGCACAGCTTACGACATACGTATTGTGACTCGATTATTAATAAATATTAATACAGAACTTTAACCTGAAGCCGTTTTATTTTAACATAATTCTTAAGTTCACTTTTAATATTTTCATAAACTTTTCAAGCAGTAACTTTCCATATACTTTAACAGCATAAACTGTACTTAGGAAACTAGAAATATATTTTATTTTGAAAAATGTAACATTACAAACTTATCCTTAATCTGCACTATAGTAAATTAAATAAATTTGAAAAGTTTTACGAATAATGTGACATATGTTTCACTATCCACAACTATATAATTTATATGAGAGAGAGTGTGTGCAAATATATATACGACGTACAATAATAATCATAAATAAATCTGATTTAAAGTTATAATAAACTTTGAAACATATATTCACCGAAATATTTCATGTAGAACATTGTCCATTTATAGCAGTTTATTGTGTACACAGCCAAGTATTCCTCTAATAAAGTTATATAATAAATTAGTTAGCTATGTGTATATGAGTGTCTCATGTTTGTATACATACTTGTATGTATGTGTGTGTGTGTACAATATAGTAACAGATAAACGACAACATATCTAGTGAATTAACATATTTACTATTCATATAGGTAATTCTAGTTTACGACTCACTGATGTTACAACTATTCACTATCGCATAAAAGCTATCCGCTAGTAATATATTGATAGAATAAATTAGGAATGGCACAGCCCAAACCGCTAATTTAATATCATGAAGACACGATATACATATATATTACGTCTAATATAGTTTTTCTTATAACAAAAATTAAATCAAAACAATCTGCTGTGACCACCAGGGAACCGACAGTCAACACAATATATTAAAAATAAACTTTCAAACACAGAAGTATGATGAAATTCGTTATTTGTATTTGTAATTTATCATAGTTCTGGAAGTTCAAATAGATGCTTGAAAATATACCAAAAATAAAAAAATTTTAAATAAAACTACTTTAGGTTAAAGTTCTGTATTAATATAATATACTCAAAAATATTGAGATTTTATATTTTTCCCAAAATTTCGCAAGATACTCAGTCATTGAATCGGCTTGTGAAATTTTGGGAAAAATATAAAATCTCAATATTTTTGAGTATATTATATTAAATTTCACACTGGCAATATGAACATTTATTTGTTCAAGGTTTATTTCTGTATTAATATTTATTTATAATCAACGTTTCGACTCTAAACTTTAACCTAAAGCAGTTTTATTTTAATATAATGAATTCTAAAAAATATTTACTAAGACAAATTATAAAAAAGTAATATTAAAAATATCTTAAATTTTACATCATGTTTAGCAATAGCAGATTTATCTTCATGATGTAAAATTTGAAGATACTGCAATAATTACTAGACCAATCAATATTAGCAGCAGATTGATAAGAGAAGCACTAGAAATTTATAAAGAAAAAAATAACATCAATCACTGTGAATTCCATTAATAAAAAATCTATAAATTTTATGATCTTGTTAACTTGTAACTTGTTTCTATGTTCTGTTATTTACTGTGAATGTCATTTATATCATTTATTCTTGATGAGTTTGGTCGAAACGTCGATTATAAATAAATATTGATACAGAACTTTAACCTAACGCAGTTTTATTTTAATGTAATGATTTCTGAAAGATGTTTTTACTCTGTTAACTATATTGAAGTTAAAAGAATAAAATAATATATTTTGCAAATAGAAAATATGTTATTTTGAACTAAATATGAAACGAGAGTTATTTAAATAAATAAATCATTCAATATCTTAATGATCATCTTCTAAAAGGAAAACCAATAAAATTATTTTCAAACACAACGCATTTTACATTATAAAACATATTTACAACTAATATTTGGTTGTTTGCCAACATAATTCTACAACTTCTACATATAGAAAATAGCATATGTCAATAATAACAATGATTATAAAATAAAAGATGAGGAATAATGTGATATTATAATAAAATTATTTTGTATAAAACCATGTGAAACTTATTTCTAACACCACAAATATCTGTTATATAAAACAGAACTGGTCCCTAGTGACTGGAAAATGATTTCAACGCCAACTAAATGCTGCACTAGGTAATATAATATACATACAAATACATGGGCGGTCTCAAAAGAATTTTCTAGGAAGAAATATACATATATTACATCTTTCAACGAGAGTCTAATATATTATTATTAAAATTTATTTGGAATTTTTTTACAATTTATTTTTAAGATTTATTATTTACTGATGATTTCTTGATATGATGCTGTTTTTCTATGTTTAGAAAAATTAGATACTGAAATTTTACTGCTGTGGAAATGAGATTTTTACGTGGAGTTTGTGGTGTAAATAGGAGAGATCGGGTACGAAATAGATTAGTGTATGATGAGTGTAAAATTGAAAAAAATGTTGTAGCAAAAGTTGCCGTGCTACTCAGTTAAGATGGTTCGGACATGTTGAGCGAATGTCTAATAAACGTTTGGTTAAAAAGATTTATTTGAATGATTTTGATGGTATACGTTTGCGTGGACGTCCGATGAGTAGTTGGAGTAGTATGATTGAGAGTGTTTTGCGTGAGCGAAAGTTTCCAAGTAGTAGGAATAAAAGAGCATGTATGAGAGGAATTATGAATGTGGATGAAGCGAAAGTTGCTTGTTTGGATAGGAATGTTTGGAGGCGACTGATTTCGGGATGATGAAAAGAGTTTGTGCCACATCCTTTTGGGTACATGGCGTGATTGTGTATGTATATGTATGTATATAGATACGAACGTTCCAAGATTTTACATTTTTTTTTTATGATTATCACATTATGTCTGTATATAAATTTGTTTTTTTTTTTGTAAATTTCCATAATTAATGTAGTAAAGTAAATTTTATAGTAATGTTTACTATAAAAATTATTTTAAATTTACCAAACTTTTTACAGTGTATTCTCGAATCTAATTAGAAAGCTGAAAATAATCAAATTGTCTTAGATAAAACAATTGAATTATATTAACACTTTCTGTGGTTGGCTCTTGATGAAACATTTTTAAAAAATTATTAAGTAATAAAATAACGATAAAGTTATATTTATTAAAAACACTTGGTTAGTTTCACAAATTATTTATTTACTCTACGATTGTTTCTACCTTTCGGTCATCGTCAGGAGATACAAAAAATCTTACAATTGAAAATTAACATTGTTGCTTCTATAAACCGTTTTTTAAAAACGTTTTATATGATATAGTATAAAGCGTGCAAATTTATTATTAAAGAAATAACAAAAACTTAAGATTTAATCTTATTTCCCGCAGTACGAACGCCAATGGGTAGCGCATACAGATAAAACCCGTGGAATTTTCGCTCAAGTTTGCATTAGTCGCCGTATACCGGGTTAGCTGGTCCAGTAGCTTTTCTAGCTACATAGCCAGCTCGTCTTCCAGCATCATATGCTTCATGAACACATAATGTAAACTTGGGAGAAAATATTTTCACAACGTGGTTGTGTACTAGTTTATCTTATATGCTGCGACTACATGCGCACATATACAAATACTATATATGTTGTCTGTGATGCATACTATATATTTTGGTTAGTATTAACCTTTTCTTAGAATACATTGCATTGGCGTATTAAAAATAACCTAGCACTGAATGTATGTATGGAACGTGATTTAGGACTTTTTGGTTTTAACTCTAGCTTGATTCTTTTGTTGGTTTTTAGTGCAACTATATAAGAATTTTTATTTTTAACACTTTGGAGTTTTTTTTTTTTACATATTTTATTGAAGAATTATTATTTTGTTTGGAGAAAACTGATTTCGGGAACGTTGAAAGAGTTTGTGCCACATCTTTTTTGGGTACATGGCATGATTTTGTATGTATCTAAAACTTTAAAACTAAAATCCCCATCTAAAACTTTAGAGGGTCATTCCCATTTTTTTTTTTTTTCAATAAGCAACTATCACTTTTTCTTAATTATATTATTAATAAAGATTAATAGAGAACTAGAACTTAAAGCCGTTTTATTTTAATATTAATTTGTTTATTTTAAACGGAACATTTTATGTTTTTACAAATAATATTTCACATAATCCTGAAATATAATTATTTCTAAGAAAAAAATGTTGTTACAAAAAAAATTTGGAATCGAATTATGTAATTTAAAAGAAAAACTTGCTTTGCATTAATTTTTTTAAGTATTACTTAAATTATTTGTTTTTCCTCTTAATATATTTCTACGACACATTGGAGACTCTCTGTGGGAATAAGATTTTTTTTTGTTTTCGTTTTAATTTGATATTATTATCTTGGCAATCTAGTACAATGAGTGAATTTTTTTTGCAAAATTAAAAATATATTTACTTTGTTCGCTTAATAGAATTATTTAAGAATTTCAAATTTACGTTAAACAAATACTTGTGTATGCTAGCAATTAGTCGAGAATAAAATTTTAAAATTTTTTTAAAAAAATCCAAGCAAGTAAAATGGTATTTTGAGGGCTGATTGTAGAGCCTAAAATCATGCACGAATTAAACGAAGCGTAATTTGTGCGAAACGTAGCAGTTTCCTTTTAATTACACCAACAATTAAACGAAACGATCAAGAACTTAATTACGAAGGCGAATCATTTGAGTACTTCTAACTAACGTGTGCTTGGGCTTATGCTGTGCTCAGTTCTACTCTGCCCCCAGAAAACTCTACGATTTGTTACACCACATGCAATCCTACACAATATTTAAAAAACCTCACACAAAAATTAGGCCACCCGCATATGGTAGAACAGTGGGTTAGTTTTTTTTTCACTTACACATTACGGAATTTTTACTTTTATAAGATCGATTTTTTTTAATACGGTTTTGAAATTTTTAAATTTTAAAACGCAGCCAGTATTCTTTCAGAACTCATTATATTAAAATAAAACTGCTTTATGTTAAAGTTCTGTATTAATAAACGTCAATTTTAAATAAATATTAATACAGAAATTTTACAGATTTGTTATTAATTTATTTATATATGGTAATTAATATATGACAGGTCCCTGGTTCACTATGTAAAATTACATAAATTTAAGTTACATTTTTTACAGTGTAGTAATAAAAACTATTAAATAAATTCAAAAAAATGTTTTTATTAAAAATATTAAATTTGACTTCTTGTGCTAATAAAAAAATTTAGGCTTGCAACTCCAAAACAAATGACGGTAGAAATTTTAGCAACTCTAGACGATAGAATTTAATTATTTTTAACTATGTACCAAATTTCAACAAGTTTTGATAAACCGTTTTCAAAATATTTAACTGTATCTATACATTTTAGCGACCCTGTATACGTAATATCAAAAATAATAACCCGTATTCTCACCTCATTTATTAAAGCGAATTTTGCCAGAGGTACTTTTAACGTTTCTTAAAATTATTTATCAAGCACTTATAATAGTTTATTTAAATTTCATAATAGAAAAACTATATAAGTCAAAGTTTCTTTTTTCTTTTATTGTGCGAATTAAAAATTAATCAAACCAATAATTACAATCTTAAAACGTAAATCTTTATTGGCATTTTAAACACAGCGTTTCTTTTTACTGAAAACTTGAAGCATCATTAATTTCTCTTAAAGAGTTTCGCTCGAAAACTTTAGAACAACAAACAAACATAAATTTATACTACAAAGTAATTTGCAGCGAAAGATATCAAAACTAAAACTACTATATACTTACAATTGTATATCATCATCTATAAAGACAGACACAAACAAACAATAAGACAAAGATAGATTCTATGGCGTAAGTACATTTTGTAGAGAGAATGAGCGCCATCTATTGGTCAGTCTATCCCACATTTATACCTTGCAGCAATTTCGATCAAGGAACAGCTGATGATAATTCTCTTCTCCATTCGGGAGAAGGATAGAAGAGTGAAACAGTTATATATAGTTATAGAGCAATCAGCACACCACTCTTGTTCCGATCGACCTTTTGCTCCCTGATTCCTTGCGCTGTTGTCCTGCGGCTATGATACTCTATCCCTCCATCAGGTCATCGTTGCTAATGGTTGTGCAGGACTCTCGGGTTTTAGTAACTGAAGGTGGACGGGTACATTTCTCTTTACTTTAACTCTCTGAAGGTTTAGTACAATGTTTTTCGCCGATCTATTGAAGTTTTTTCGTCACAGAAATAAAGTTTGTTACTTGATCGATTGCTACATGATTGTTTTATCATCAAAAAACCATTTGATTCGAAATTGTTGGATCATTTTTATTGCGATGTTTTATTAGGACGTTAACATATGTTGGATCATTTTCATTTGATAGATTCATTTATTTTATTGTTATTAATGTGTGTGAAATGTATCTCTGCGAGGTTTTTATTGTTTCTTTGACTATTTCGTAGTAAATTAAAAATTGTTTACGGATAAAATGTACTACGTACGTCGTTTTCATAAATTAATTAAACAGAATTTTATCTGAAAACAGTTTTTAATTTAATACAATGAGTTCGGATTTCATATTTCATAAGTAACAATAATATATTTGTAATTATAATTTGTTTTTAGTTTTAACTTTTGTTAAAAATTGTTTTAGCTAAAACTACACTGTAAAAAATCAGTGTAATTTTACTTTGATAAATTTGCAAAAAAAAGACTATTTTTTTTACAGTGTAGACAACTACTTTAGATTACTTTTTTTTTTGTTTGCCAGCAAATATAGATTTGTTATGACTGAAAGAACTTTAGTCAGATTTATTGCGTGATCTTACCAATTTCTAAGTAAAATTTATCGTCCTAATACAAAAATTTAAACAACTTAAAAATATCATATTTTGTGCAAAGTTAAGAACTTTTTCAAACTTTATTTAGATTTTATATTAAAAACTAGTCTAACACGAAATAGTATTTCCGAATCTTTGATATTGCAGGCGGGCGGTTTTTTATAATTTAATTGTGTATTAAAATTGGACGTTTCGATTCAGTAAACATTAATTTAATTTAATTTAAAACAAAACCGTTTTAGGTTTTAGTTCTGTATTAATATTAATTGATAATTGACATACTTTACGTACATCTTCATCAGGAAAAATGATACAATGTTACAGTAAATAAATAGAACATAGAAAACAAGTTACTATAGCTAACAAAATAAGTAACAAGATCATAAAATTTATAAATTTTTAATCAAAGGAAGTCAAATTTTATTTAAATCATTGCTTTCTTTACATGAAAATTTGGCTTTATAATTGAAAATTTATAAATTTTATGATCTAGTTACTTATTTTGTTAGCTAGTAACTTGTTTCTATGTTCTGTTTATTTACTGTAAATGTCATTTGTATCATTTTTTCTGATGAAGACGTTAATTTATCGAAACGTCAATTATTAATAAATATTAACACAACCTAAAGCCGTTTTATTTTAATCTTTACTTAATATTTACAAAACCTTTATTAAAGTAAATACAGTTTTAATTATTAAATTTTTGAATTATGTATGATGATTTTTACAACGTGGCAACCATAATATATATATATATATTTTTATATTATCGATTTTATTTTATTTTGGAAAAACATTACAAATAAGGTGATAATATTAACGTAATATTACTATATGCCAGAATTAAATAAAAATTGCCAAATATATTGATTATTTTAGAAATTCTTGATAATATTAACCTAAGTAATTCCAAGAATCACAAATTAAATATTGACTACACCAGAAAGAGTATAATGAAAATTTATCACGAAGATAACACCACATAGATAACAAATTTATTAAATTGCAACTATTATAAGATAGCCACAACCACAACTTCAATATTACTTTAATATAAGAAGATAAAACCTTTACAATACCAGTACATATAAAAGTAATTAAATATCTAATTCATTGAACAAATATCAAAGAGAAAATAAATGAAAACGATGACAAAGCAAGAAACGATGAACAGTAGCTGCCATCTAGATACGAGTAAATCATATTTTTCTTTCTTTTTATATACAATATCAAACAGAAGTGTGGATTTCATAGAAATATTACGAACACAAAAAGCAGGAAACCACAAAAAAAAAGGATACAAAAGCCTTAAATACTTTTCCAAATATGGCACCTGTATTTTTCACTTCATAGCTTTCCCGTAAACCAAACATGAGTCATTGGTTGGCGTTTTTCTTTTTTTTTTCCCTACTTCTTTTCGTTCGTCACAGCACACTTTCTGTAGAATTTTTTTCCGTTTAACCACTGTGGAGCTAAACAGAAAAAGTAACCATTCTGGTTTCACCTTTGCGGCAAAACGATGCGATTCAAGAAAAGAAATACGCGACTAAAAAAAGAAAAATAAAATAAAATGAAAAAAGAAGTTAAGGAAAAACTGGGCGAGTCATCGATCGAGACACTTTTTGTACAATCGGGTATCTTGGCTGCAGATTGCAAACCGGTAAATTCTTTTAGAACAGATGTATAGTTTTTTTTTTATTATTATTTTGAAACGATCGAACATTGGACATTTTTTGTCGTGACAGAAATGTATAATTTCAGAAAAAGTTTTATTAATTAATAATAACATGGGACAAACTTTTTTTTAATGTTTTTAAATATAAATAGTTTAATTAAAGTCAGTATTAAATCGACAAAAATCATAGTTTCAATAACAGCAATAATAATAATTTTGCGACAGCCGAGCGTGTTTATTTACTGCAAATGTCATTTGTATAAGTTTTCCTGATGGAAGACAAACGTTGAGTTCGTCGAAACATCGATTAGAAATAAATATTAATACAGAACCTAAAGCAATTTGAAACAGAACATAGAAACAAGTTACTAGGTAACTAAATAAGTAATTAGATCATAAAATTTACAGATTTTTAATTAATGGAAGCCAAATTTTATTTAACTTAGTGCCTTCACAGTGATTGATCTTTTTCTTTATAAATTTCTATTACTTCTCTTATCAATTTGCTGTTAATATTGATACTGTAATAATTGCAATCAATATTAACAACAAAGTGAAGAGAAGCAATAGAAAATTATAAAGAAAAAGATAATAACAGTCACTGCTGTGAAGTCATTAAGTTAATTAAAATTTGGCTTCCATTAATTAAAAATCTGTAAATTTTATGATCTAATTACATATTTGTTACCTAGTAATTTGTTTCTATGTTCTGCTATTTACTGTAAATGTTATTTTTATCATTTTTCCTGATAAAGATGTACGTTAAGTACGTAGAGTAATAAATATTAATACAGAACTAAAACTAAAAGCCATTGTATTTTATATAATGAGTTCTATAAGATTTTTTTTAATGTTAATTTCTTTCTGTTTTCAAACATGCTAAATGCTCCAAATATTTAATTCTTGTATTTTTTTTGTAACAAATATTTTAGGACACATAGTAAATCGTTTTATAATATGCATTAAAATAAATTTCGTTAACATAATCTTACTTAATAACAGAAAATAAATTTTACATTTACATATACAAATTTTATATTCTATGTAAAATATACAATTTGAATGAAACTAAGCGAATAATTTATACAATTATTTTTGCATGTGTGTCATCTTAATAATTATTCCGACTGTTATAGTAATGCAAGCTGTAAAATAAATATGTAGCATAATATTCTTTAATAGTGTCATACAAACAATTTAATGGAAACGATTAGTCACACAATATCTTTTTTAAGCTACTCGAAAATATAATTCAATTATTATCTTTTATTATTTCCGAACTAATAGCAATCAGCAAAATTGGTTTTGCTCTACACACAAAAACACACAGCCAACAAAATACAATGGCGAGTAAACAAAATTCAATAAAAGTTGCACGTAACAAATAAGGGGGGGCCTTGTAAACCATTTTCTTAACTTGGCCACCCGCTACTGGTTTTATTATGGGTAATAGAGAAAAAATTGTCGTAAATATGAAAGTGACAAAAAAATTGGTTTTCGTGGACAGATATATTTTTATTGTAGATTATGAGAGGAATAAAAACGGTGTAATAAAACTAAATTGTATTATTTAGATTACGAGGTTATCGACATTTTTATTCCTAATAGAAAACAATGATTTAATAAGAGAAACAATAGAAATTTGGCTTTTATTAATTGAAAATTTATAAATTTTATGATCTACTTACTTATTCGTTATTTGGAACATATTACAGACAATTTTGAACATATTACAAACACCGTATCGGAACACTATAGCTTTTTTCCTTTCAGTCGAATTGATAAAAATGGTAATGTACAAAACATCTAGTTATTTACAGAAATTAATCATCATTTTTAGCCTAAAAATGACACAAACATTGTTTATGAAAATATGTGTACAAACAAATATCGAATCCTAACATTTTTGTTTTACATAAAACAAACTAACTAGTTTCATATGCAAACGTAAATGTTATTGGTAAATTTTAGGACTTTTTTCCGTAAACAACAACAAAAACGAAATAGCAAAAATTATTACAAATAAATAAACATTTTAACCATGTCATAGATAAAAAAAAAAGTTATTATATAATGTTGGATCAATACAAGGGCAGTGATATTTTGTTTGTTGAAATAATATATGAACTCTCTTTATTCAATTCAATTGTTTCTGAATATAAAAATATTAATTGTATTCTATCATAAATGCAAATATATAGTTCGTTTGATATAAAATTTATTATCATTTAAAATAATATTTAATATAAACATGATTATTTATTTCTTTTAGTTTCTACAAAAACAATATTCAATCTCATATATGTTTATAAATATAGAATGTACAGAAATATTTATTTTATGAATTTAAAAAAAAAACAAATTTATTAAAAACAAGTACGAATATTTTTCTTTTATTATATTTGCAAAATTTACAATACAATATTGTAAACAATTCTTTATCATTTATATAAAAAAGCGAAACGAAAAATAAAATAATATCACAAATAATCGGGTAACAGTAACGAAATAATAAAAAGAAAAATAATATAATAAAATTGAAACGTATGTTACCATTATATTTTTATAAAGCGTGTGTTTTTCCTTTGTATACGCTATATATTTTCATGCAAGCGAGTCATTATCTTTAGTTTCCGCTCAAAACTCAAAAAAAAAAAAAGATTTCGAAAACAATAGATGCTCAGATTCGTAGACCATTTAATTATTTCAACTGTTCGTAATTTTTTGTCTGTTTTTGAATAGAAAGAAAAGAAATGTAATAATACCCAAGTACGTAATGGACATAGGGTGGTCCGCTATTGGGTTTGAATGAAAATTAAATGAAATTTTAAGATTTAAATGTCGTAAAAATTCATTTTACCGAGTTAAATATAATCTTTCTTTTGCTACCCCTATTTTCACTTCCGATTTCTAGCATTACATTTAACCCGAAGTTTTAGAATAAAACGATAAATGAATTGTACCAAATTTTATATTGTAAGAATTATGAAAGACCAATCTTTGTATTATATTTGATTATTCCGCTACGATAACTGAATATTCTTATGTAAATTGATGTTATATCTGTGTAGTCTACACCGTAAAATTTTTACTGAAAAATACATAGTCTGTAATAACAAAATTACAATATATCTACAGTAAAAATCCATTTTTTAAGTTATTACATACAAATTGATGTAATTTTAATTTTTTTGCTGCAATATTTCCATATTTATGTAGTAATAAATAGATAACGTATATTTACAGACAATCCTGTGAAAAACTACTTATTAAGAAATAAAAATTACATTTTTTATTGTAAATTCACATTGACTACATAAAATTATGTACTTTTACAAAAAAAATATAGTGTTTCTGTAGTAATACAGTGTCATAAATGGAATAATACAATAAAATGTATTGCGCGTCATTTTATTGCATACGTTCCATTCAGCTGGTAACGGTAGCAGTTCTACGTATATTATAATAGGACGTTTGTTGTGTGCTGCTTAAAGAATTTGGTTTTAATTTTATCTATTACTGTTTTATGGTAAGTTAGTTTTTGTTTATATTATATTTTATAAATATTATATTTATATGGCAATTATTTTCATGACATATAAAAGTCATTTTGCAAGATATAAGTTATGTTATACATTTTTTGCATAATTTGTATAAATATATTTCTATTACAGTGTTCGAAACTATCAAAACATGTTTACCATCTAAAGTATGTAAAATTTTGGTCAAAAAATTGTAAACAAATATCCCAAATCATTTCACGACGAAGACGATGATGGTGTAGTGCTAGGTGATGGTTGTCATACATTATTTTTCAAACTTTTGGATCATAATAATTACTTGAGTCGTCCACACAAATTCCATACATTACGAAGACAATTGTCCAATATTCCACAAAAAAACCTAAAATTTTTATTAATAATTTTTTTTTTTTAATAAGTTACAGTTTTTTTTTTGTAAGAATTAATTTTTATTTTATTGTTATATATTTATTGTTTTAAATTAATGACTTTTGTATTTATTGTAATATTAATTTTATAAGAATAATTGTTTTTTTCATTATTTATTTCAATAGGTGGTCTATTATTAAAAATTCTTAATATTTATCTCATACTAATTTACATGTACTAATATCATTTGTTCTATAAATATTTTCAATCTGACAAATTAGCAATTTTTGTTTCATAACTAAATTTATATGAAGACAATTAAGTTAAAAACTGATACAAAAAGTTTGGTTAGCAAAAATATTAATACCAATTTAATTATAAACATATATTTTTTTAAAAGATAAAATTATAAAATAGGTTTTCTATTATTCAAAAAAATATATTTTTAAAATACATTTTGCTTCAGATATTCACGACGTATAAATTTAGTTATATAAGAAAAATTGTCAATTTAAGTCAGATCGAGAATATTTGGAGAACTACTGATATTACAACACGTAAAGGAAAATTAAAATTTTATCAGGAAAAATACAAACTACATTGTATTTTCACACCTTCAATTGTAATATTACATAACAAGTAGTATAATTACATTGTAGGTTTACATTTCTTACTGTAATATTGCATTGTTCTTTGTATATTTACGTTCTGCTTGTAATAATACAATTCATTTTTAAAACTACACTGATTTTCAGTGGCATCTTTTTGGCCACTGATTATCAGTGTAAATTTACATTTTACCTTTTACGGTGTAGTAGCAACGTGTCTGATTTGACACCCAACGTTTATTAGTTCAAGTTGAGCTAACTTCAGAATTTAAATAAAAATATTGCTGCTTTAGGATCAAGTTCTATATTGAAATAATTTTATAAAAAAAAAATATGATCTAGTCATTATTTGTTACCTAATAACTGAATTTCTATGTTCTGTTGTTTACGCTTATGTCATTTGTATCAGTTGTTATTGATCGTTGAGTTGATTATAAATAAATTTCGATACAGAACTTGAACCTAAAGCAGTTTTATTTTATATAATGAGTTTTGAATGATTATTTACTATGGTATTACGTGAAGTTTAGTTAAGTTAATTGACAATTGTATTGTTTATTTTCGCTTGCATTTGAATTTGATTATTGAATGCTGTGTGAAAAAGTGGAAGAAATGCAATATGCGTCTGGGCTGGTCAGAAACTGCATATTTGACCAAAGAAACCCAGTCAAGCGTATTTAATTTTACATTGCCAATTACCTATTAAAAATTATTAAGTCAAGTTAAGTTCATTGAGAATTGCATTATTTATTTTCGCTTGAATTTGAATTTTATTATTAAAAATGTGTGAAGAAGTGCAAAATATATGATATACACCGCCCAGAATCGTCAGAAATTGTATATTCGACCAAAGAAAGATTAACAATAAACATACTATTCTACAATTTTTAGTAACGTTAAAGTTAGTTAGTATATTTAGTTTGGTTTCCTACAAGAAAAAATCATATAATGTCACTCGAAATAGAAAGCTCTTTTTGTGTTTCGTCCAGATTGCGTGGCGTCGACTTTGTCTCCGGCCACAAATATCTAGGCTCAATACGATAATCATCACTTTCTAGTCCTTGTAACACAATATATTATTACAGTGAAATAAATTCATAAACATACAACTCAAGCATAACTAATTATAAATTATTTCGATCTAGATATGCGAGCAAACTGACATTATATCAAGGTGTAGAAACAGAGTATAAATGTTTGTTGCCTGTCAGATTTAAACTATAGATAATAAACAATTCTAACAGTCCTCATATCGGTTAACATGTCCAACAAACTAAATGTAACAACATTTTGTTACAATTTCAAATAATTGAAACGAACAAACCGAACATGTAGTGATGTCAGACATATACATAATGTATAATATTTTGACAGTTACATCGCATATCATTATACATACTTAAGATTTCGACGTTGTATTTCATTAGAAATTTACTCTAAATAACGTGTTTTGTTACATTAAGAATATTATTAAAATTATTTATTTATTTTCTTGTAGCAAAAGTTGGTGTTAGTCAGTTAAGATGGTTTGGACATGTTGAGCGAATGTCTAATGAACGTTTGGTTAAAAAGATTTATTTGAATGATTTTGATGGTATACGTTTGCGTGGACGTCCGATGGGTAGTTGGAGTGATATGATTGAGAGTATTTTGCGTGAGCGAAAGTTTCCAAGTAGTAGGAATAAAAGAGCATGTATGAGAGGAATTATGAATGTGGATGAAGCGAAAGTTGCTTGTTTGGATAGGAGTGTTTGGAGGCGACTGATTTCGGGATGATGAAAAGAGTTTGTGCCACACTCTTTTGGGTACATGGCGTGATTGTGTATGTATGTATGTATGATTTCAGGATTGTTATTTAATTCATGCAGTATAATTTGTATAATTTTACTAAGAAAAAGAAAACGTTATAATATAATAAAAAAAATTCAGAACTCATTTTAAAATAAAATAATTTTCTTTAAATCACAAATAATAATATTAATTATTTAAATTTCAAAAAAAATAATATACCACGTTTTTAACACGGACTAAAAAGTATAATAAAATTCTCTTAGCTCCATTCAGATTTATAACCCCATACAGAAAAACGTAGCAACGACAGCTACTTCCTACACTCCTTACTATTATCTATTGTATGCTCCCCACGTTTTTTTTTTCTGTATGGAGTTATTAGGGCTGGGCGATATTGGAATTTCAATATCGATATTTTATATTCAAAAAATATCGATAATATCGATATATCGAAAAATCGATATATCGATATATCAATTTGTCGATATATCGATAAATCGATATATCGATATTATCGATAAATTGATATATCGATATTTTGATATATCGATATTTTGATATATCGATATTTTGATATATCGATAATTTTTATTTTTAATATCAATTATCGATATATCGATAAATTATCGATATATCGAGATTTTTTCCCAGCCCTAATGCTACTGGATAATATAATTTAATTTTTAAAATAGAAACACTAACAGAAAAATTTTAAATTTATAATATGCTAATAACAGTATGGATATGAAATGAAATAATCGCCAAACATTTTGTTATTTATTTTTAAATAAAGTGAATGAATGAAAATTTTATTTGAAAATAAAAATGATTATCAACATTTTGGAATATTTAATTTAAAAAATAAATAAAACGTTTCATAATTACTTTGACATATCATACTTATACTTGTGAACTAATTATAACAAAAATTTATAGATAGATAATTTTAATTTTATCTGATTTTAAAATACACTTTATTATCAAGCGCAAATAAAAATGATTAATCTTGTATATTAAATGTCGTTATTGTAAACCGTTATATATTTCAATTAAAACCAATCATTTTTATTATGTCTCATTCATATGCGAGATCAAATATTTGTAGCTTAAAAAGAGGATATCATCTATCTTAAATATCGATATATCGAAATACCGATATATCAATATATCGATATATTGATATATCGATATATCGATATTTTGATATATCGATATATCGGTATATCGATATATCGATATTTCGATATTTCGATATATCGATATATCAATATATCGATATATCGATATATCGATATTTCGATATATCGATAATTTTTATTTTTAATATCAATTATCGATATATCGATATATCGATAAATTATCGATATATCGAGATTTTTTCTCAGCCCTAGGAGTTATAAATCTGTATGGGGACTAGGAGAAATTATTTTATACTTCTTAATCCATGTTAAAAACGTTGTATATTAATTTTTTTTTATTTAAATAATTTTTATTTGTGAATATGCAATGTGTCTAAAAATGTTACATACAGTGTGTCTAAAAAATGTAATACACAATACATTTTAAAAATAATATATGTGTATACAATGTATCTAAAGAGTTTTATGTACTTATTTGTATATACGAGTATATGCATTTTGTTAAATTAGTATATTAAAAATAAAATAGTGGAAAAGAACAATGATTTACTGCTTTTAATTATCTAGTAAAGTAGGTCTACATTATTGCATATTATATTATAACAAATAGTTATTACAAAACATGGTTTCCTAATTATGTTTACATAGTTTAAACCCCACAATACTGTGTTAAGATAAATAGTATAAAACTCGCAACTTACACACATACACACGCACAAACGATGTAAATAAAACGTTAATAATTAAATTGTCACTAATATCACGCATTGCTCATTTTTCCACACCATTATCTAGAAAGCCATGGAACACAATCAAATATTTATAAATAAACTATACGTATATATATTGTATTGTTCTCCCTTCTGATCTGCACAAGCCGATAAAAAAAATATTGATAATATTTTCCAATATTGTAAAATGTCAATTTATAAATGATATGCGTTTGATGAAATGGTTTAGAATTTATTTATATAATTTTGATTATTTCTGCATATATTTTTGCCGGATATACTGTTTGTTTGTTGATGAAACAGATTAATTAATATTTTTCAATTTATTGCAAATTCAATGTTGACATTTCAATACAATAATTCAATTAATGTCAGATACAACAAACATTGTTGAAAAAAAAATCCTGATAACTTTTAATCAAAATTCAGAATATTAAAAAAAAAATCTGGTATGTTTCGTGATTAATGAAATTTTCGAAAATTAAATTAAATTTTATTATTAACCATAGGCTAGTGGTATTGTATTGAACCCGGGACTCCAAAGATCTGCATCTGCATCTGAGTGGTTCGTAATTTTCTAGCTGTAGGTTATTTGCTTAGCTATGAGCTAACGAGCCACATCGCTGAGAATGCAGATAAAATTTGCTGAGAAACTATAATCAGATCTTTCAACATAATTTATTTATATCTTTTACAGTAATTCAAATGAAAAATTGTAATTTTCTTTACAGTGAAATTATCATCAATTTCATTTATTTCCTACACATTTATTATTCGATCAAAAAAAAAAAAAATAATATTTCATTATTAAAAAATAAAATTCCGGTCGCTCTTGTTAAGATGATAAATTAAATTTACATTTTTATAATTACATTTTAGAAATGATTTGAGCAAAAGAAAAATGAATATATAATATTTTTTTTGAATGGTTTCGTATATACTTATCTTTGAAAATCTTAAATGAGAACTGTCATTTTCATGTTAAACCAAATTTGCTTTATTATAAAAACCTCGTCATACAAAAATGATAAATGGAACTCACTATAATTAGTAAAAACATTGAGCATTCATTACATTATTTTTTATATTTTCTTGCTTCTTATATTTTTTAGTTTGTTTTTTTAAAACATAATTCATCGTTTGAATTAGACTTCTACAATTTTGAACATCTGTTAATGATTTTATTTTTAAGGAAATAGTATATTAAGTTATGAGGAATAGAAAACGATGATTATTTTAATTTTTTTAATTTTGCAATAACTAAAATAAATAAATATCTACTGCATACTTTAATTTATAATTAATATTTTAAAATATATTGTATTATCTGTTATACTGGATATAATTATGTAGAAACTAAATTATAAGTTTATCTTATGCGTTCTATATTAGGTCCGGGAAGTTAGCGAAGCCACTTTCACCAAACAAAAAATAAAATATTGATTAATTTGTCGTAAATTAGTCGTAAGTTTGTCGTGAAATCAAAAAATTTGTCGCGCCCTATTTTAAAAAATTATTGATGGCTTCGCTAACTTCCCGAAAAAGTTAGCGAAGCCATCCTTCAAAATTAGAAAAATATTAATAAAATGAACCGCGGATGTAGCTTATAATTTATCGTAAATAAATCGTAAACGAATAAGAGTAATTTTGTAACGAAATTATTATTACTTGCAAATACAGAAATAATAAACTTAATGAATGTGTATGCGTACAATGCATATATGGATAGAGCATGTACAACAAAATAAAATCGAACAACAATTTTAGTAACGATTAATTTACGAAAATTTAATATCTAATAATTAACGTGAAAAAATTATTTTTCATCTTCTAAATTAGGTGGCCAGCCAAATTACAACGAGAAATTGACACGGCCACTCATCGAATAGTTAGTCGAAGATCACAGTGCTTAAATAACGCTTATTTAAAGAGCAAAATGTAACTTTTTGGTATATATTTTTTGAAAACAACAGCTTATAGAAAATTAATATTATAGTTATTAACATAAAAAATAAATAAAGAAATTAGTGAGTAAGATTTTTTTCAATGTGAAGGCAAATTTTTTTTACAGTTGCAAACTTTTCGGCCTTAAGAAATAAGTAGTACTCGTATAATATGCGACAGAATTTTAAATAGGATGAGGCTATTTATACATACGGTATGTATACGCAATTGGCTATTTATACATACAGTATGTATACGCAATTGGCTATTTATACATACAGTATGTATACGAAATTGGCTATTTATACATATAGTTTGTATACGCAATTTGCTATGTGTATACAACTGGCTATTTATACATACTTTATGTATATGCAATTGGCTATTTACAGATTTACATATACTGATTGTATGTGCTATTATTAAAATTAATATTTTGGTAATAACTACACAATTATAAATAATTATAGTTTTATTTATTAAAATTTATTTACAATATTGTTCAATAAAGTAATACATATACATATACTATAAAGTATCATTAAATCGGAGAAATAAATATAAAGTAAAATAAATATAAATCAAAATAAAGTAATAAATATATTATTTTTTATTCTGTATTTTAATTATTTTTTTTGTAAAAGGCTATTTATACATACGGTATGTATACGCAATTGGCTATTTATACATACTAAAAAAAAAAACCTAAACCAACCTACTAACCTAACCTACCCTAAATAGCCAATTGTGTAAAAATACTGTATGTATAAATAGCCAATTGCGTATACATACCGTAAGTATAGCCACTTTCTATAACTTAACTCTTATCAAGCTACTAAACCTACAAAATGAATATAATTTCACGGCAGACGGCACCCACAGCTACTTTACTGTCCCCAGCAGAAAAGTTCATTTTAATACAGTATTACAGGGGTGTTAGGTTTAGCTGAATGCGTGGTTTTGGCGTTGCTAACTTGTACACATGCTGTATGTATAAATAGCCAATTGCGTATACATACTGTATGTATAAATAGCCAATTGCGTATACATACTGTATGTATAAATAGCCACTTTTTTTTAAATAAACGTTATTTAAGCACTGTGATCTTCGACTAACTATTCGATGAGTGGCCGTGTCAATTTCTCGTTGTAATTTGGCTGGCCACCTAATCTAGAAGATGAAAAATAATTTTTTCACGTTAATTATTAGATATTAAATTTTCGTAAATTAATCGTTACTAAAATTGTTGTTCGATTTTATTTTGTTGTACATGCTCTATCCATATATGCATTGTACGCATACACATTCATTAAGTTTATTATTTCTGTATTTGCAAGTAATAATAATTTCGTTACAAAATTACTCTTATTCGTTTACGATTTATTTACGATAAATTATAAGCTACATCCGCGGTTCATTTTATTAATATTTTTCTAATTTTGAAGGATGGCTTCGCTAACTTTTTCGGGAAGTTAGCGAAGCCATCAATAATTTTTTAAAATAGGGCGCGACAAATTTTTTGATTTCACGACAAATTTACGACTAATTTACGACAAATTAATCAATATTTTATTTTTTGTTTGGTGAAAGTGGCTTCGCTAACTTCCCGGACCTTTCTATATTATAAATTAATAGGTAACGTAGTTGAAACACAACTTTCAACTAAAGCAAAAATGTATGGTAAAGTTTTAAGTTGAACTATATAATAATGTCAATAGTAATTTCCATTTTTATTAGAACGGATATTGCTTTTAGAATAGATTAAAATTGACCATTCAATATCGCGTGATTGAGCCATTACTGTTCGATCAATAACTTGAGAAACTATTTTCTAGAACTACCACCCAATATTTAGGGTAATTGCGCACATTCTAACACAGATGTGACACATTATTTATTTTAACTCTAAAATATTAAATTTTTCAATATAAACAATTGATGTAAACCATCCAAAAACTAAGCTTGTAAATATAAAAGGATGCTAATTTTATGATCTATTAATAATTCAAATATTACCTATGAAATTTAATATTTTTACCTATAGAAAAATCAATCATTTACCTATTAATAATTAAAAAATTATCTATAGTAAAAAAAACCTAAATCAACCTACTAATCTAACCTACCCTAAATAGCCAATTACGTAAAAATACTGTAGGTATAAATAGCCAATTGCGTATACATACCGTATGTATAAATAGCCACGTTCTTAATTATATAGATCAAATTTTATAGATTGATAATTATATCAGTAGGTATTTGATTATTTCCATAGGTCGATAATTATTTTCATAGCTCGATAAGTATTTCTATAGATCAATAATTAATTCTATAGGTCAAAAATTAAAACTATAGATTAATTATTTAATACATAGGTAAACTTATTATTTTCATAGGTACTATTGTTTTTTTCTTAGGTCAAATTATTACACACTGTACAAAAATTATGTAATTTTATATATTTAGTAAATGTAATTTTTTTTATAAAAAAAATGTAATATTACATAAATTATCACAGTAAAATTGCAAAACGCTGTTATTTTTACTCTTAAAACTTATGTAAAATTACATAAATTTGATTTTAACTAATACCTGTTTTAAAAATTTGTAATTACAATGAAAGCTGGTCTAAACAAATGAACTGAAACATTCAAAAATCGAACTCGTAATATCAGCCTTTGGAGATTCAATCAAAGAGGAAAAGAAATATATTGAAATACAAATACAAACAAATTTAGAAAGATTTTCAAAGGTTATTTTACAAATAACATTTAAGTCTTTGACTGTTTAACATATTAAACAGATTATATTTCTGAATGGAAGATCAAAAAAATCTAACTACGATTCCATTTAATTATAAACATTCGTATAATTAAATAAATTACTTATTTCGTTCAAGAATTTCGAGATAAAATATTTGTGACGCTGGTTTGTCGAAACATCCCAAGGATCAGAAAGCAATGGTTGATACTTTGTAATTTTTCACTTTGTGAATCACCTGATTGTATATATAATTAAAAGTTACACGTAACGAAATTAATTTTGACGAAAATAAAATAACAGTCAAATTGAGTTATCCGCTTTTTTCCACTCTACTTTCATTTGTTAATTGAATGAATTAAAATAAATGGAAATACTTAATCATAATTTGAACAAGTTTTCGGATAGGGGAGAGGGGTAGTAATTCTGAAAAGCGGGATATACGTCAAGTTTCTAATTAGCCTAAACAAAATTTTAGAATAAACGTAACAGAATGTGAAAACTGGCGCGCGTTTAGCTTTAAGGATTTTAAATAGATATTCAAAACAACTGAACGTATAATGTTTTCTGAGAAACTTTTCCTCGGATGCTCCACGGTTTTGTTGTGTTGCCTTATGCGTGTTTGTTATTATCCAGAGAATATATATATATATATATATATATATATATATATATATATATATATATATATATCTTTCTATCTCTGCCTTTTCTTGTTTTATCCAGACTTCTCTTTTCTGGTGCGCAACGCGCGTAATTAAAATACCAGTATATAAATAACGCAAAAACAAGTTCTTTGCTTTACGGAAAAGTGAATTTTAACTTTGTCTAATGGGGGTACAGGTGACATCTGGGATTGTTAAATATTTTCCTCTTCTTTTTAGCTGGGAATTTAAAGTGACATTAGTTAGATGTTAGGGTGAATTATTTTACGGGACAGACACTCACCAGTAAAGTGGTGGATTGAGGTTTAATTCTACGTTCAGTACCAATTTGAATTACGGAAATTTTAAACTGGACGCTAAGATCAATTTGTAGTAGCTATTTTAGGTTTAGAGTTTATGTTAAAGTTCTGTTTCTAAAGAATTAAATAAAATTTTACTGTCTGATAAATTATTTGCAATCATTTTTTATTTTTTGTTATAATTTCGCTTGTTTATATACAATTATAATTAATTAATGTAGAGTTAAACAAGATTAAAAAGCAGAAAATAATTATTTAAATAATTTTTTTTAATATGCCACGTTTTTAATATGAACTACAAAGTATAAAATAATTTCTCCTAGCCCCATACAGATTTATAACCCCAGAACATAAAAACGTGTGGCACATGTAATAGATAAGTTAGGAGTATAGCGAGTACCTGTCGTTGCCCCTCGTTTTTCTATATGGGGTTATAAATCTGTATGGGGCTAGGAGAAATTATTTTATACTTTTTAGTCTGCGTTAAAAGAGTGATATATTAATTTATTTTTATATAAATAATTATTTATTTTCCTGAAAAAGATTTATGTGTAGTATATTGAAATGTCGGATTTTAATAAACAATAAAATAAAATTTTAACACTTATTTATTGACCTTATTTGAATAACTTATTTGTTCCGAATTATTCAAATAAGGACAATAAATAAGTGTTAAAATATTATTACAATGAATAACGGGAATATAAAATACATCAATAATAATAATAATACATACATACATACATACATACACAATCACGCCATATACCCAAAAGGGTGTGGCACAAACTCTTTTCATTATCCTGAAATCAGTTGCCTCCAAACACTCCTATCCAAACAAGCAACTTTCGCTTCATCCACATTCATAATTCCTGTCATACATGCTCTTCTATTCCTACTACTTGGAAACTTTCGCTCACGCAAAACACTCTCAATCATATCACTCCAACTACTCATTGGACGTCCACGCAAACGTAAACCATCAAAATCATTCAAATAAATCTTTTTAACCAAACGTTCATTAGACATTCGCTCAACATGTCCGAACCATCTTAACTGACTAACACCAACTTTTGCTACAACATTTTTTTCAATTTCACACTCATCATAATAATAATAATAATAATAATAAAAGAAAACTTAGACCTAAAACATTTTTCAATTAATAGAATGAGTTCTGAAGGGAAAGAAGTCTTTATAAACTGTTGTTTTTTATCACTTTGTATTAATGTCGGTAGAAAAAATTGTTTCTATATTATACTGTACATTTTTCATCTGTGGTGCTAAATCAAGTTTTTATATTTTTGTGTACGCTTTAAGCACATAAAAGCGATGAGTATAGAGAAGTAAAGCTGTAAAAAAGTGCTAAAAATGTTTAAGCTAAAATGTCATAAAATCAACATTGTTTGAACTGTATAATATGATATATGAGTTACAAAAAAAAAAAAAACCTAACACAGAAAATAACACAAATGCACAAATTTCGTATTGTGTTTCTCTATACTCACCCATCGCCTGCAAAGTTATAAAAATTTTATGAACTATTTTATTTTAACGGAAATCAATTTATATTTTGTGCATTTTTAGCGATTTCATTACATTTACAATATCATAAATTTTACATTATGCATATTTATATTCAATCGGATACAAATATGTAAATGCATGTTAGCTACAAAAAAATTTTGATTTACATTTCTATTAAATTGAATAATAAAAACAAAACACAGTTTTTTATAATCATATCAAATTTTTATATTAAATATACAATACTAATTATTTTTTTATTATACACGTATCATTTTTAAAAGTAAGTTAAAAATTTCTGTTTTAGGTTGTAGTTCTGAATTGATATTTATTAATAATCGACGTTTCGACGAACTCAACATCCGTCTTCATCAGGAAAAATGATAACAAGTTTCCTAATAATTTGTTTCTATATTGTGTTATTTACTGTACATCTTATTTGTATCATTTTTCCTGACGAAGATGTATATAAATAAATATTAATACAGAACTACAACTTAAAGTAGTTTTATTTTAAAAATATAACTGCGGGGCTGTTTTATGCGTGTCTAAAACTAAAAATCGAAATTTATAAAGAAAATGATAATATAAAAGATAATCTAATCACTGTGAAGACACTGACTGAAATAAAATTTGGCTTCCATTAATTAAAAATTTATAAAAATTTTATGATCTAGTTACTTACTTGTTACCAAATAACTTGTGTACAACTCATTTCACTAAGTGAAATAATACGTTATATGTATATAAAATTCCTAAAAATATTATGTTAAAAAAATATAAATAGTAGGTAGCTTTGAAAAAAATTATATAAAATGTGTTTTAAAAAACTATTGTATATGCTTTTTAAGAATTATACAGGGTGTAACAGAATAACTATTTCTAATTTTCAGAAATGATAGAGGGCACGTAAAGAAACATTTTTTATTAATAAACTAGTGTCCGGAAATTATTTTTTTTTTCGACAGTCGATTGTAAAAAACACATCTTTATGTTATAACCCGAGAATTAACGGAGATTTATAATATCCGTTAAGACCATTTCATTCTACTCAAAAAAGTGCCTTAAGAATGTGAAAATTATTTTCATCTAATTTAAAAAACCATCGAGATATCGCCATTTATCAAAATACGGAAAAAGCGAACTTTTCGCCATAACTCGAAAACAAAAGACGATAGCTAATTTTTGTTTTCATAATTGAGTTTTTCTCAAAAAAAGCGATCGAGGATGCGCGGTCCATTTTTTCATATCTCTTATAGTTTCCGAGTTTCCCTATGAAAACGTCCAAATTTGCCCACCCTGTACATGGTTACAACTTGTGTATCGAAAATGGTGGTCGTAACTTCGAACAATTTTTATAAAGTTTAATGCACCATTATTTCTAATAAAATGTTCCTTAACTTAACTACTCTTTGACGTAATAATTAAAATTGTTTTTAACGATATCTAGTGTATCTTGACACCGAGAAATTTTCGGACACTAGTTTATTAATAAAAAATGTTTCTCTAAGTGCACTCTATCATTTCTGAAAATTAGGAATAGTTATTCTGTTACACCCTGTATATGCAATGTATCTAAAGAATTTTATATACAATGTGTTTTTTATATATGAATATGCAATGTATTCAGTTATACGAGTATGCAATGTGTCTACAAATATTACATACAGCGTGTCTAAAAAAATGTTATATACAATGCATACTGATGTTACTTGTGGTAGCAAACAAAGACCTTGTTCATTTTTTTGTATACAAAAAATTGGTACAAAATTAAGTACTATTTTGTTGTACTAAAAAATTGTTTAAATTACTAATTACAGTTACGGGATTAGGTTACAAAAAAAAATGTAATTTAATTTTTCATTTCATGCGAAAATTAAAAAAAAATTGAACATCGAACGAGAAATGGTTGTTTTTGGTCTATATGTACATGTCACATGAGGTGATTTTAAATGTCAATCATATAGAGGAGTGTTAATGCTAAACATTAACGTACCAAAATCCACTGTGCACGCGATAAGCGGGGCACATGCGAAATTTGTTTTGAATTTTGATATTTAATCGATCGATTTTTGGTTTGGAAAGAGGGGGTCCCTCTTTCCAAACACACAGAACATTTCATTGTGAACAACGAAACAGAATAGGCCGCGCCTCATTTAGGAGCACGTATTAGGGGATTTGCATTTAATACACAATGTTGACAGACAATTTTTTTTATTTCGATGTCGCTAAAACACACATTGATTATGCGTTTGTATGTTTTTAGTATAATTAATATTTTATTGACATAGTAAAATATTTTTCAGAACTCATTGTATGAAAACAAAAACTGTTTTCTGATAAAATTCTGATAAATTATTTTATAAAAACGACGTTTCGATGAAACTGAGTGCTCGTTTTCTATCAAGATAATTTTCATATTTTATTGTTTTAAAATATTATACAGAAAATTGAAAATTAGTATTTAATTTAATAATACTATATTGATTACAGAAACATATTTAAAACATACATACATACACAATCACGCCATGTACCCAAAAGGGTGTCGCACAAACTCTTTATCATTCCGAAATCAGTCGCCTCTCAGCAACTTTTGCTTCATCCATATTCATAATTCCTCTCATACATGCTCTTTTATTCCTACTACTTGGAAACTTTCGCTCACGCAAAACACTTTCAATCATACCACTCCAACTACTCATCGGACGTCCACGCAAACGTATACCATCAAAATCATAAAACAAATAGTTTTAATATGTGTTTTACGAATATTTTGTAACAGAGATATATTTCGAAAAAAATATTTAACAAATGTTATGTTTGGTGCTGTCACCAGTGGTGTATATAGCAACTAACTATTGTATAATAGTGTTATTATTTACTAGTAACATAATGACCTGTTTTTACACAGGCAGTGTGGTAACGTAATATTAATATTATGACATGCTTGTTTGAAAAATAATATTTTATTAGTAAAAAGTGCATTAAAAAGGGGATAAAGTTCCACGTGCCTGCTATAATACAAATATGTTGAAAATTTTAATAAAAACTAGTGTATTTCATGTAAAATAATATTTTTTTTTTAGTTTTTTACTCATGAATATCAAATGTAATAATTCATAATGCATATTTCTTTTTTATTCTCCATTCTCTTTTATACTTTGCAAATAATATATAAAACACATTGCGTATTTTTGTTTTTAATTCATATTTATAATCCTTTCAACGCTTTTATTCTAAAAATATAATTCAAAATGCATATATATTCAATTTTAATTTGGCTTGCTTTTTATGCACTTAAATTTACATTTAACAAATATTTTATTATTTAGTTATTATTTAGTAACAAAACGAAAATAATTCATATGTATTGCATTTTTGTATTTATATTATTTATACGTAATAAAATTATTAATTGTCTGTCATTTTTCTACTTAAACATTGCTTTTATTTCTGGCTGAACACGATCAAGTGTATCTAATTTGACATATCCGACGGTTATATTATAAATTATTAAGTCAAGTTAAGTTAATTAACAATTACATTATTTATTTTCGCTTAAATTTTAATTTGATTATTGAATACTGTGTAAAGAAGTGCAAAAAATGCAAGTCAAGTTAAATTAATTGACAATTGCACTTGTTTATTTTTGCTTGAATTTTAATTATATTCGATTAAAGAAAGATTAGTTCTCACAAATCACCGAACAAATATAAATAATATATACATATACATACTGTTTTACAACTTGAAGTATTAGAAAAAAATTTGACAAAAATATAATGAGTAGTTTATGCAATCCCGCAATACATACATGTATGTAAACAATAGATTTACCTACATCAGGGTCAGTGTCCGATGGCTATATTAAAAATTATTAAGTCAAGTTAAATTAATTGATAATTGCATTGCTTATTTTCGCTTGAATTTTTAATTAGATTATTGAAAATGTGTGAAGAAAAATTAATTTTCACAAATCAATAGTACTATATAGCTTATAAGATAATACAGAATATTAGCATTGCTAATTTTGTGTTTTTACAAAATTTATATATTATTACATTTTAAACATAAATTATAAAAATAATATATTTATTATCTTTTTGTTTAAAATTCTTTCCAATAATAATTCTACTCTACTTAAAAGTATTATTGTCCGTGCTTAATTTGGCAGAAAGTCGATTGTCAATTGTCACAACGCAATCTTTATTCTAAATGCACATTCTGGTATGGCATCTAATTTATTAAAGCTTAAAAAATTACGATAATTTTTTCCAATTTGATCTCGACCTTTATGCGTCTGTCATTTCCTTACTTTTAGGAGATTTTTCTTCTTAAACTCCCGACAAGACGTCGCCGCCGCACGCGAAGCAAGAAGGGCGGAAACCCTATAATCCTATTAAGGCTTTTGTGATTATTTATGACAGGTCGTTTTATTTAAAATCCTTTTTCGCCTCCGAAAAGGAGCGAACTTTTACCCCCTCCCCCCGTCCAGCAGCAGCACATCTAGCGCCAAATTCGGAAATCAAAGTTTTTATGACACTTGCTTGTGTAAAACTTTCCATCCTTCCGCCTTAAAAGACGCCGGGAAGAAGAAGTAAAATAAGAGAAAATGTCGTTTCAGTTGAAATCTTTCAGTATTATATTGGCGGAGACATTTTTTTCCGTTTCTCTTACTAATATAAGTTTAGTTGTATGTTTTGCCGCTGTCGCCTAATTGGTGCTATCTACACGAATGTTTATACACGCCATTTTTCTTTTTCTATTTCCGATTTGGAATAATTTATAAACATTTCATAGTTTGACAAAAAAAATGACCCAACTTAACTGATCATCTAATAAAACTTTGATTTGGAAATACATAGGTTCGAAAAACGTATTTGGAGGGCAAAATTTGTTCACAACTTCACACCACTCACTCTTATTGCCCCCGTGCTTCTTGAAACTTTCTGCATAACCATATTTTAACTTTTAATTTTAATTAAATTAATCTCTTTTATTATTCGCTTTTTCTTGCCCTAGCATTAACGTAACGTAAACGCAACGCAAATGCTGCCTGTGCTGTGTGCTATGCTGGCCCGGCACTACGCTTTCTAGATTACCCGCTCCTTAACCAGTTTGTATTAGTATAATATTTCGCTGTGTTTAACGTGCGCATTCATTTAAAATGTGTTAAATATACAATTTTCTTAAATTATTCTCGCATTTTAATTTCGAGAATTGTTTTAATATTTATTTTGTTTTGTTAGTATTCGTAAAAACTAAAGAGAATTTTTTATTTCTATATTTTTTAAATTTTACGTTATTTTTCTAATGTTAACACAATAAAAAAATCTTTTAGAACACATTATATATAAAATAAAACTGCTTTAGGTTGAAGTTCAGTATTAAAATTTATTTGTAATCGACGTTTCGACGAAACTCAACGCTTGTCTTCATCAGGAAAATCTAATACAAATGACATTACTGTAATGTCACTATCAGTATCAGTTTTTCCTGATGAAGACGTGCGTTAAGTTTGGTCGAAACGTCAATTAAAAATATATTTTTATACAGAACTTTAACCTAAAGCAGTTTTATTTTTAACAATAACGTTATTAAAATATTATGCTTTTAACACATATTTAAATACAAAATGTAAAAATATTATTTTACTCTTAAGAAATTAAATATATTTAATTCTGTATTAATTTTCAACGTACTCTTCATATATAATCATCAGGAAAAATGATACAAATGACATACATATATGGTAAATAAACAGAACATAGAAGCAAGTTACTAGATAACAAAATAAGTAACTAGATCATAAATTTTTATTTACAGGAATCTAAATTTACTCTAATGTATATCGAAACTTCGATTTTTAATTAAAATTTATACAGAACTTAATCTTAAAATCTTTTTATTTTAATAAACAATAAACATATTTTGACAAAATGAACAATTTTAAACAAAACTTGTACATATTTAACGAAATATGACAAACGTAATATTGTTAAGCGTCCAAGAGTATAATTTCAAGCACTCGTAGTAGTCGCCCGTCACCGTCGCGACGACTAAAGCATAAATGAACGTTTTTCGTTTTCCGGTCGACACGCTAGAGGTCTCTAGTAGCCTGGACGTCTTTGTTTACAGAGCCGAACTAGCTAACTAAGCAAAAATAAGAGATATATTGTTTACATTATGTGTCTAAAGGTCTGTTTTCTCTTTCACTAAAGTTAATAAAAGAGTATCGTTTTTAAATTCTTCTGACATAATAATTATTGTTGTCAATAAAACGGTTTTAGCTTGTAGCTCTGCATTGATATTTATTAATAATTAATAAATAGATTAATTGATTAGTGTATGATGAGTGTGAAATTGAAAAAAAAAATGTTTTAGCAAAGGTCAGTATTGATCTGTTAAGATGGTTTGGATATCTTGAGCGAATCTCTAATGATCGTTTGCTTAAAAAAAATTATATGATGAGTAGTTGGAGTCGTATGATTGAGGGTGTTTTGCGTGAGCGAAAGTTTCCAAGTAGTAAGAATAGAAGAGCGTGTATGAGAGGAATTATGAATGTGGATAAAGCGAAAGTTGCTTGTCTAATAAGGATGTTTGAATGAAACTGATTTTGAGTTAATGGAAAGAGTAGGTACCACACCCTTTTGGGTACATGGCGTGATTATATATGTATTTATGTATGTATGTAATAATCGACCTATTCGAGGTACTCAACGTACTAGAAAAAAATAATACAGAACTACAACTTAAAACCGTTTTATTTTTATATAATGAGTTCTGAAAGATTTTTTGTACAAGTGTCCCAAAACTTTAAGTTCTATTAAATGAGTTTGTCAGTTTATGTTCTGTGGATACACTAGATATAATTCGATTTTTTTTTTTAATATCTAAATCTATGTCTGTTCTTTCATCCTTTATTCTCATCTTTCAGATGTTAAACGGGGCTAGTATATCGTAGCTTTATTCGTAATTTTCTGTTTCTGTATGTGACGGAGAACGAACGGACGAACGGCTGACTCTAACGTAATTCGGAACTTGTAGCAGCCACCAAGTGTGAATACAGGTCCGTCGACGTTTTAGAAGTATCCTTCTACTGTTCTCCTTTAAAACATCGCTTCGTCTTTGTCTAACACATTAAATTTTCGGATATACGGTTGCTGCTTTTTACCACATCTCTCTTGTATATATGTTTATTGTGTTTTATATGCGTACGAGCTATAGTACTATACAAAGATATATGTGTGTGTGTGTGTGTGTGTGTGTACTTGGATGATATACAACAGAGATGGAATTTAATGTTTCTATTTGGTTAATAAAGATGGAAATGGACGAGTTAATAATTAAAATTTTACATGTATATCTGTCCTCTCTGTACGGTTTGTTTGCCTGTGTGGCAAGATGGGTATGAAATTGAAAACGCTATGAATTTTTTACCGAATTGAGTAAAAGTAAATGTACCCTGACATAAGAGAATTTTATTTATTATTTTTGGAAGTTTTTTAATTATAATGCAAGATCATTTTTAACAAAAACAAATTTTATATAATTGATCAGATTAACTATAATTAATAACACAGTAAAAAATCTTTTAACATTCATTATATTAAAATAAAACTGCTTTAGATTTAAGTTCTGTATTTAATATTTATTTATAACTGACGTTTCGACGAATTCAGCGTCCGTCTTCATTAGAAAAAAAAGATAGAAATGACATTTACAGTAAATAAACTGCAAATACAAACAAGTTACTAGGTAACAAAATAAATAACCAGATCATAAAATTTATAGAGTTTTTATTAATGGAAGCCAAATTTTATTTAAGTTAGTGCCTTCACAGTGATTGATGTTATCTATTTCTTTATAAATTTCTATTGCTTCTCTTATCAATTTGCTGTTAATATTAATTAGTCTTGCAATTATTACAGAATCTTTCAATTTTACATCATGACGATATTCTAACGCATGTTACGCAATAGCAGATTTCTTATTACATACATACTCAATCACGCCATGTACCCAATAGGGTGTGGTACAAACACTTTTTATCATTCCGTAATCGGTCTCCTCCAAACATTCCTATCCAAACAAGCAACTTTCGCTTCATTCACATTCATAATTCCCTTCATACATGCTCTTTTATTCCTACTACTTGGAAACTTTCGCTCACGCGAAACAATCTCAATCATACCACTCCAACTACTCATCGGACGTCCACGCAAACGTATACCATCAAAATCATTTATTATTATTAAATTGGAAAAACAGTCGACTAGTAATATTTAATAAATAATTAGTAATCGATCGAATTCAGTCTTTTATATGTTTTTATTAACTAATAAGGCAACGTTTCGGCAGTCACTATTGTTTTCTTCAGGTCTAGCAGAATATTTTAGATGTTAAATATAACGTAAATATACATTATTTGATCAGTAAATTTAAAAATACAAATTCTCATTGTTTTAGTAGTTAATACAAATTTATAGAAAAACTGAATTCCGTCTATTACTAATTATTTATTATTATTATGATTTTTTTTATTAGTAATTTAGTTGTCAAATTGATGATTACATGAGTGCATTGACCTATCGATGATAAAAAAATGCAATTCACCCGGGACCAAAACGACGGCACGACGAAATAGTGAAAATTTGTAACGTATGTTAGTTATAGATAGGACTCTATAATCCGCTTGTCGGATTAATGTAAAAATTATCAAGCTATTTTGATATGTATGAGTACAGACTACCCAATGACACTGTAATCTGCAATCCATATTCTACTCATATCTATATGATTGCATATACAGGGTGTAACAGAATAACTGTTCCTAATTTTCAGAAATGATAGAGGGATAATAAAGAAACATTTTTTATTAATAAACTAGTGTCCGGAAATTTTTTTTTTTTCGGCAGTCGATTGTAAAAAACACAACTTTATGTTATAACCCGAGAATTAACGGAGATTTATAATATCCGTTAAGAGCATTTCATTCTACTCAAAAAAGTGCCTTAAGAATGTGAAAATTATTTTCATCTAATTTAAAAAACCATCGAGATATCGCCATTTATCAAAATACGGAAAAAGCGAACTTTTCGCCATAACTCGAAAACAAAAAACGATAGCTAATTTTTGTTTTTATAATTGAGTTTCTCTCAAAAAAAGCGATCGAGGATGCGCGGTCCATTTTTCCATATCTCTTATAGTTTCCGAGTTCCATTATGAAAACGTCCAAATTTGCCCACCCTGTACATCGTACAACTTGTGTATCGAAAATGGTGTCGTAACTTCGAACAATTTTTATAAAGTTTAATGCACTATTATTTCTAATAAAATGTTCCTTAAGGTAACTACTCTTTGACGTTGTAATAATTAAAATTGTTTTTAACGATATCTAGTGTATCTTGACACCGAGAAATTTCCGGACACTAATTTATTAATAAAAAATGTTTCTCTAAGTGCACTCTATCATTTCTGATAATTAGGAATAGTTATTCTGTTACACCCTGTATATATAGTGAACTACCTAAATTACAAAACAATATTTTACAACTTCATAATTTTATAGGAAAACACAAATTTTAAACAAGCTTATAATTAATAATTATTGTAATACGTAGGTACATACTTCGATATAATAAAATAATTAAAAAACTTATTAATTTTATTTATAATGTTATTTTTCTTTATTTATAGTTTTTTTTATTTTAAAATATTATATAGTCTGTTACTAATTATCATAGTTATAAAAGAAGACTTTTTTTGCTCTGTTAATTAATTAACCACAAGATAAATAACATAAATGTTCATTTAAAATTGAAACTTTTGCTTTTATAAATAATTAATTGAAACAATTTTCTATGTACATTTAAATAATTAATGACTAGAACATATTTAACTAGTTCATTAATTTGCAATTAATAATGTAATTAGTCTTTACTGATAATTATCTGTATTTTACCAAGTGTAAAATGATCGCAAAATAAAAAAACCTTTTAAAAATAGAACTAATAGTTCAGTTTATCCTTGCCTCTGTCATTACTATAGAATAAAAACGAAGGCATCAGACACTTTGAAAACTTGGAAAAGTGTTTTTAATGAACTGACTATTTAAGGAAAATGCTATTATATAAAATTACGGTATTAATAATCTTATAAAACTGTCAAACCAAGAAAACTGATACGCATTTATAGTTCTTTTTGTCTATTTTCAATTACTTAAGGGAGTTATTTACTAAAGAAAAATGTTGTCAATATATTATAGGTTTTTATAGTGATAAATATACGTATCTTGGATTATATAAAAATAGATCTGTTTGTTTTCCTCAAGCAGATAAAGAATAAGTATTTGTTATAAAAGAAACATAGAATATTTTGGTATTGGATTTTTTTTGTTACGATCTTTTCTGTATCCTTTTACAGGGCTATAGTACACCTAAATAGAAGTTGATAAACCTTAAAACGCTTTAGTAAAAGTCGTCACTAAAGTTTAAAACAAATTAATCGTTCAATTTAAAAACTAAAAGAATTAATAAGATTGAAATTGGTAGAATACTATATTTTTTCTGCACTGTTCAAAATAGTAGGGTAAAAGAGTAAAAATTTTCAAGGGTAATTGAATTTGTAGCAAAAAATTGCCCTGCTCTTGTGTATTTTAAAATATTTGACTTTTTACCTTGATGGAAGGGCAAAAAATACGAAAAATAAGGATAAATAACTGCCTTTTTACCCTTTTCTGGGATAATATAGTACTCTTTTGAATTTACCTATTTAGGGTAATCATATATACCCTTTTTAGGGAACGGACTTATATAAGCACTAATAAGGGTATTTTTTTTTCGATCAGTGTACGATTATACAATAGGAAATTGAATTTGTTGCTCTGATATGAATGACATTTAAAAATACTTATTGTAATTTAAATACAGAACTGGTCAGATATTTCAAATACAATGTTTTAATTAGCCAAAAACGGTTGAGTAATAAATTTACGAAATTTTGATTGGTCAAAACGTGTTGAGTAATAATTATTCATCAGAAAATACATATATATTTTTTTAGGCAAAAAAAATATAATCTTTTTATGAAGCTTTTAATAGCGCAGATTTTATTTACATTGTTTTTTTTTTTTATAGAAAACGATTTGAATCGAATTAAATGCAATAAAACTTTGTCAGGAATCTCTTCATATGCGTACTAACTTTGAATTTTCGCTTTCGTGATTTTGCTCTCTTTGACTGGCTTCACTTTACCCACTACTCGACTTTTCCGCTGACTGCTGCATGTCCAAATGTTTGAATTTGACTAAAGTTGTGATTATATATTTGCATAGCGTTCTGACTGAGCGCTAGAGACTATTTTGCGCTAAGTTTTGCAGCCAGCATTACATGTGTGTGTGGCACGGGTATATGCGCGCGTATATATTCCGTTGATAAAGTTAGTGTTACAATTTTCAACTTAACACCGAACAAATGAATACGTTCATTTTCTAAACTAAATAATGTTCAAACTACGTTAATTAAGTTTATTACGAAATTATATATAACATTGTCATTTACATATTTTATAATAATGATAGGAATGATTTAAAAACGTTTAAATTAAATACAATTTAAAGTTAATTGAAAATTTATTATATGATAGTTTATTTCAAATTGTAACAAAAACATGTTTTAAATAGTTGTTAGTTATAACTTATTAAACAAACAGCTAACACATATCACAATATAGAATAAATTCTAAATAATATATGTACACTCTCTTGACGAAAGTGTTACCTGTACATAGTAAAAAAATCTTTCAAAACTCATTATATTAAAATAAAACTGCTTTATGTTTAAGTTCTATATTAATATTTATTAATAATCAACTTATTCATCAGGATAAATGATACAAATGACATTTTTACAGTAAATAACAGAACATAGAGAACAAGTTACTAGTTACAAGTGTTACCTGTACATAGTAAAAAAAATCTTTGAAAACTCATTATATTAAAATAAAACTGTTTTATGTTTAAGTTCTATATTAATATTTATTAATAATCAATTAGTCATCAGGATAAATGATACAAATGACATTTTTACAGTAAATAACAGAACATAGAGAACAAGTTACTAGTTACAAGTGTTACCTGTACATAGTAAAAAAAATCTTTGAAAACTCATTATATTAAAATAAAACTGTTTTATGTTTAAGTTCTATATTAATATTTATTAATAATCAAGTAGTCATCAGGATAAATGATACAAATGACATTTACAGTAAATAACAGAACATAGAGAACCAGTTACTAGGTAATAAATAAGTAACTAGATAAATAAAATTTTCCTTGAATTAATTAAAAATTTATATAAAAAAAAATTATGATCTAGTTAGTTATTTGTTACTGCTGATTCGTGTTATTACATAAGCCTAATTCATTCTTATCTGTAAAAATCTCGATATGTCAATTTTGGTATGATTATAATACCTCTGTTATCATACGTGATATGACGGTCGGTAAATATATTTGAAATATTCGTACAAGTAACAGGATATTTAGTTAACAAGTTTTGATAACAAATAAAAAAATATTTTGTAAATATTTATTTATATCACGAATATGATATGTATATTTAGACAAGTTTCGTAGAAATATATCATGTAGTACCATTAAAGAATGCAATATTTTTACGATAAAAATACATAAGAAAAACATAAATAGTATAAAAAAATATACTTTAAATGTCATTTGTGATACATGATATAAATAACACAAAATATTAATACAGAACTATAACCTAAAGCCGTTATATTTTAATACAGTTTTATGCAACAAATTTAAAATATATAAGCGTAAAAGATTTTCTATAATTTTATCATAAATTCTATATGTTGCGTTATATTTACAGGCATTTTTATATTTTTATTTTAATATTTATTTTTGTTATTTTGTATTCAAGTTTATTTTAGATTTTCAATTTTACGATAAAAATACTAATATTAATATATATATTTTATTATTATTTAATGATTAAAAAAAAAAAGTTTAACCGCATTAATTTATTTGTGTTATAAATGTATGAAATAAATGCAAAATTTAATATTAAAACCACAAAATATTATTGAATTCTAATAATTCATATAGGACTGCATAGAATTTTGTTGCAATTCAAATATTTAACGATAATAAAATTTATACTATATTTCTGTGGTTAATTTTCCATTATACACTAAATGTTGACAATATATATTATTATTTATTTGTAAAATATTATTCACCTGTGTTATTGTATATATATATATATATATATATATATATATATATATATATAATATTTTAAAATAAATTACATATTTCAATTTATTGTATATAATGATATAAATAAATTTTGTTATTTGTTTCGTATTTTATAATTTAATCATTTTCTATTTTTTTTATTTATAAATTTAATAAAATAAAATTTGATTATTGCAAAAAAAAACATAACAAATTTAACATATCGAAATTTTTACAGATAAGTACGAATTAGGCTTATATAACACAAATCAACTGTTACTCAAACATATTGATGCCGATTTAATTATCTAGTAACTTGTGAAATTTTTGGGAAAAATCTCAACATTAGAATATTACTTCTTACGATCTTTTTTTGAAATTAAACTTTGGTTTATACTTTTAATAATTACAATTTGAAATGTATTTTTAAGACCACTTATCTGTACTAGAATCTAAAATATGGCGCAATAATGCATTTACAAAATAACTAAAATTTGGCAGAATATAAGCAACGCTATGAGTATATATACATACACTCACTCACACACACTTACACCCTCACAAATAGGTATAATTTAATTAGTCACTAGGTCCATGTGTTTCGTGTTGCGTGCATCACATCCATAAACAGACTCCGGGTTACCGGACTGCTACTACCCGGACTTTGCTGCGTGACATACGATCACGGTTGCGTTTAAACAATGTCTAATTGAATACAGCACCAACCATCAGTGTTAAAGAATAATTTATTAACATGTGCGGTTAAAAAGAAAAGTTTTTTTTTCTCCCTGAAATTATTAGAATGATCACAGCGCTTTATAAAACTAAAATTAATGTAATTATATAATAAAAGAAATGAGATTTTTACGTGGGATATGTGGTGTAAATAGGAGAGATCGGGTACGAAATAGATTAGTGTATGATGAGTGTGAAATTGAAAAAACATGTTGTAGCAAAAATTGCCCCGTGCTAGTCAGTTAAGATGGTTCGGACATGTTGAGCGAATGTCTAATGAACGTTTGGTTAAAAAGATGTATTTGAATGATTTTGATGGTATACGTTTGCGTGGACGTCCGATGAGTAGTTGGAGTGATATGATTGAGAGCGTGGCTTGCGTGAGCGAAAGTTTCCAAGTAGTAGGAATAAAAGAACATGTATGAGAGGAATTATGAATGTGGATGAAGCGAAAGTTGCTTGTTTAAATAGGAATGTTTGGAGTCGACTGATTTCGGGATGATGAAAAGAGTTTGTGCCACACCCTTTTGGGTACATGGCGTAATTGTGTATGTATGTATGTATGTATCTACAAAATATGTAATTTTAAAATTTATTTTCAAAATGGTGGTTTACACAAAAAAATTAACCCTTTCTTTGGTTTAGGAGTAAAAACAAGTTGCAATTTATTTTTATTCAAATTACGTTACAGTAATTACCGTTTAATTTGCACATATATTTTGTTTTATTTAAACAAATTGAAAATAAGTAGCATGTAATTTTCTCATTAATATAAATTTGTCAAAATTCTAATTAGACGAATAAATTTTTACTTGAAATTTTATTATCATATGTTTTAACCAACTCATATATTAAAGTTAATGAAGTATTTATATGAAAAACAAGATATAACAATTAAATTATCAGATTGTACGAAATTTACATATTTAATTAAGGTAAAATGGGGTTAAACCAGAAGGAATATTTTTATCTGAGAAATTTTGAATATTTTTCTACTTATTATACATTATGCATGCTAAATATACAATGTTATTTTCAATTTTTATATTATATTGTATATTTTTACATAGTTTTTAGAAATAGACAAATAATGAGTATTTTTTTCTCTTAAATTTAGAAATGTATATTACAATTTTATAATGAATTCAAAATTTACATATTTCTTTTTATATTATTTGAATATATAAATATTTTTTACATTTTATTTTATAATCTACACACCAATTAGACTATTTCATTTAATTCGAATTAAATGATCAAATTTTAAATAATTTTATTAATTCATGAATTTATCTAATATGTAGTTAAAAAAAAAACTATTAATACAGAACTTTAACCAAAAGCAGTTTTATTTTATCTAATAAGTAGGTATGTAAATTCGGTACAGTGATACAATATCCGACTTTTAAGCATGCTTATAAAAAAATTTCTTTTCGAACATGTATATATAAACACTGGAAAGTATATTTATTGAAGTTTCGAGCAATATTTTTCTTTTTTCAAAATAGTCTAATTTTCACTTAAGAAATTGGCGTCAAAGTGATCAGGTCAAAATTTAGATGGTGGCAGATAAAATTTGCGTTTTACATTTTAGAAACAAAAACAAATTAGATATTAGTATTTGTAACACATGTAACTTTCGTTGGAATCTACAAAATGTATAATTTTTACATTTATTTTCAAAATGACGGCCTTCTTAAAAAAAAATGGTGTGCCACACCCTTATGAGTACATGGCATGATTGTATATGTATATATATATATATATATGTAGTTGATAAAATTAGTATATATATGTCTACTTGTATGTATATATTATATATGGGAGCTGGACAAAAAAAAATCTACTTTAAATCTCGTGAAATTTGTAAATATTTATTTTCGAAAAAGCTTAATTTAAAATCAAATAGAAATCTCATCCAATAAACATTTCGTTAGTCTAGCGTAAAATAGATAATACATCAAAGCATTCGAAATGTGCGTATGTGTAGGAGGAGAGAGAGAGAGAGAGAGAGAGAGAGAGAGAGAGAGAGAGAGAGAGAGAACGATCTATATAGAATGCAATAACCCATTATATATACATAGAAGCATACAAATGGACAGACATTCGTTTTGTCGCGTATCCTCACCAAAAACGTGCGAGCGACCGTATTTCACACACACATACTATACGAGTAGTACGTTATGTGGCGTACACATAGATTCGTCGATTTTACGTTATATGTCAGAAATTCTAGCGTTCATTTTATCCTGTCACACACGTGCCTGCTGCTTGTCGCATCAAATCGACTTGAAAATTTTCTCTCACTTTGCTTTTCCGTAATGTTTTTCCCAGCTAAAGGCTGCATTCACTATTATAAACTCAATTTATTGAGTGTTTTTGTTTATTTGTTTCGTCCAGCTCTTATGACAGTTACGTTGTCTTAAAGTCAGTATTAGTTAAAACAAGATTAGAAGTATATGGGTAAACCCATATATAGACTACTTTGACATTTCTCGGAAAGTTGGCAACACTGTATTTTAATAATATTATAATTTATGTGGGTACTAGGAGATATTTTTCTGAAAATTTGATCAAAATCGAATAAATAATGTAGCCACAATGAATTTTTAAAAAATTTTGTGATTTTTTTCTTGATAAGTTGGCAACACTGTATTTTGTTAAAATTACATAAATTATATGAATACTAGGAGAATCTTTTGTGAAAATTTGAGTAAAATCGGTTGAATAACATGGCCATAATAAAATTTTTAAAACTTTAGTAATTTTTTTCTCGGAAAGTTGGCAACACTAAATATTAATAAAATTATGTAATTAATGGAATCATTAGAGAAATCTTTTCTGAAAATTTGATTAAAATCGGATAAATAACGTAGCCAATATGAATTTTTTAAAACTTTAGTAATTTTTTTCTCGGAAAGTTGGCATCACTGGAAAAAAACAAAATCACATGACCATCTTGGGCACTAGACAAATTTATCCTGAAAATTTCATTAAAATCGGTTGAACCGTCTAGGAGGAGTTGCGGCCACAAAATTTTGACTTACGACCGAGCGAGTGAGCGAGCGAGCGAGCTGACGACGCACATCCATACACCCACATAAACTAAGTTCAGATTTGTCATCTACAGGCTATATGAAGGATTTCTATACAATTTTATTTTTTTTTTGAAAATCTTACAGACACCGTACCAAACGCTATACTACTTTTTCCTTGCAGTCAAAGTAGTAACAAATTGTTGATAATATGATATTAGTTGGCAGTGATACTGTTTTACAATTATTATCAAAATATATTATTAATAACAAATTCTTATTGATAGAAATATTCACGAAACTTTTTAAACTTGTAAATAGAACTTTACTCTCAGCGTAAATAATCGAATTTCACTCTATCACAAAATTATATGATATATGGAAAACTCGCTATCATGTTGTTGCGTTTTTGAGTTTGAAATTTATTCTTTTTCCTCCCTACGAAACATCTATATCTGTGTAGATATTATCATATTTCACTGCTGCCTATAATGCATGCAAATTCATTTTTTGTTTTGAAATATTTCGAATGTTTTTATTACTATCAACACCATCTAAGCCGACTAGTTTATTACTTATTTATTTCAACTGTTTTTTTTTTGTTTTTACAAAACTGTATGATTTATTACATCATGTGAGATACGATTGCTGAGATGTACTATATGATACGCGTTTATAAATATATTAGATTTTTTTTCTGATCTGAGTTATGTTTAGTAACATGGATATGTTTTGAGAGACATATGAGGATGTCTTTAAAATGTTTGAAACATTTGTAATTTATATGTCTACAAGAAATTTTAAATTATTGAAATTTTTTTGAAAAAAATCTTTATTTAATGTTTACATTTAGTAAGTATTTTGATATTTCAAATATTTACGTAATTTTATACATTTTTATTACAATGAAATAATAATTTTATATTTAATATTTATATATATATAATTTTAAGATAGTTATATAGAGATGTGTATTTATATAAAATTGTAATTATTGTATAAAATTAATTTGTTTTATCATTTGCTTACAGAACCTACACGTGCGGCCAAATGAAATTGGATAACAGTTTAGAAAATAATGCATTAAGGTAAATTATTTCTGTAATTACACTTTCTCAAAAATTTAATTAAATCTCATATTATTTTTTTATTATTATACATACAAGCTTTTCAAAAAAAGTGTTTACTTGTTAAAATTTTATCACTTGAAAAATAGACATTATTAAATTTTCAAATTAATTGAAATTGAAATATTTGTTAAAACTATTAGTGACAATTGGAAAAATGTGTTTGTTTCATCGTAGGTTAGAACGTTTGCCGCGAATGCAAGAGATTCCGGGTTTAGATCCCGGCGAGACCAATACATTTTTTCAAATTTATTAAATTTTCTAATTGTATATTAGTTCACCGCGATGAATTGAATATTTAAATATTTGTAAAACTCTTACCACCGTGTGCTTAAACATTTACGTTAAATATAATGGTTTGCTAAAATGAAAATTCTTGGATCTCCTAAGAAATTTCGTTGCAATATACATAGTAAGATTTCTTACGGAATTCAAGAATTATTTATCATTTTAACGAACCAACAAAAATGTTTCAGCATACGGGCATTAGTGTCATTGTTCAAACATTAAAATGAGAACTATAATAAAATATAAAAATATCAATTTAATCTTAATCATATCAAAATATCAATTATAAAACACACTTTGTATACGCAAGTGGCAACTTTTAATTATTTGACCTAAAAAGAAAATTTTACGCTGCTGTTTTTTTTTAAATTTATGTGTTAGCATATCCTGCAAATTTGTTCGCTCACCGTAATCTTTTCAAACATGCGCGTTTTCTTGTCATATTTAAACTTACGTAAACTTTAAACTTTAAATACTTTTTCTTCGTCCCTAACCTCACTAATCCTCCGCTAAACATCCACCCCCCGCCCCCATGTTGTTGCCTGTTTACACTGTGTTGTGTTGGCTAAACTGAATAAAGTTATTTGACTAGCTTAGATATAATTTTACATAGCGGACGCTAATTTATTTGCGGGGCCCGTTGCAATATTACTTACTAACTACCAACGCAACGCATGGCCAAGACAAGGCAAAAACCACCCTTGTGTTCGCTCGTTTTTAAAATAGCATCGCGCTCATATTTTATGCTAAATAACATATCTTGCGTTCCACTAACATAAGATTAGGTTTACTAGAAGCGCATATTTTTCACTTTATGTTTATACTGAAGTTATAATCATATAATCATTTGATTTTCATCTTAACTTGTATATGTAGAACATATTTTTAAATTATCCTGGTTGGTTAAATTAAAAGAAAACAGGAATGTTTGCTTTGTTTATATAGTTGCTGAAAGATATATTGCGTTATTTTTTTTATTGTAACGTAATATAATGTTTAATTTTAAATAAAATGGCTTTAGGCTGTAGTTCAGTATTAATATTTATTAATAATCAACTCAACGTACATCTTTATCAGGAAAAATAATACAAATGACATTTACAGTAAATTAACAGATTTTTTTTAATTAATTTAATTTCAGTTTATTTATCAACACAATAATAATAATAAGTAATAAAAGCAAATAAAGAGAAATACAATTATAGTTTTAATCTACAAAATTTATTTGGAAATTTATAACTTGTTAAAAGTTTCGATATGATAATTATTAATTATTAAGAAAAAAAAAACATAAAAGTTCCCATTAATAATCTTTTATACTATAATTAAAAGATTATCTTTTGCATGATTGGACTATCAAAATACGTTGGTTATCGTGTTTCATATTTCAAATATCTTTTGTATACAATCTTATCACGGAAACCTAAATTAGAAAAATAACAAGATATCAAAACAATTCTATTTTATCACGGAAGATATTATTTCTTTTAAAGTTATTTATTCCATGAAATAAAAACGGTATTTATGTTTCCTTATTAATCACTTCTCGAACGTTTAATAATTAAGATTTTTATTATACTTTATAGCTTGTCAAAAATGACGAAATTTTGGGGAAAATTTCTAGATATATTTTAATTTTATTTAAAATCACTAATGAAAAATATAACATCCAATCACTGGTGATTTAAATAAAATTTGGCTTTTATTAATTAAATTTTTTTATGATCTCGTTACTTATTTGTTACCTAGTAATAAGTTTCTATGTTCTGTTTATTTACTGTTAATGGACAGACTATATATAAACTTTTGTCAAAAAATAATATAAAAATCATTTACTATTAAGAGAGTACATACATTATTTAGAAATTCTTTTCCATTGTGAAATGCCATATTATCTATTGTTCGTCAAAGATCATTTTCTATAATTGGTAACAAATAAGCAAATATGCCAATAGTAATAATAATATCGATCTTTGTTGCATAACAAGATAGATAGACAGACAGAGAGTTATTTCGAATATGAGTATATTGTACGACTGTCATAGCGGTGGTGACAATTATACGCCAATTAGTACCATTCTGAGCATGCCTTTTGCTCATTGCAATGTCATCGTGCATTAGCTATTGTTGCTGGAAGACGTACGATCGGTAATTGGCTTTGATTTTCGACGTACAAACTCAATAATAGCAATGCCTATGCTATAACACACACACACACAGACACAGACACACACAACATTGCAAGTTAGAATGCGAATGCTCAGCTGACTGTCTATTTCATCATGATAATGCATATCGCATAACGATCAAAACTATTTCTAGCCATATATGAAAACATACATCAAATTTGAAAGCGTTATATTTAAAAATATGATTAAGTCTATCAACTGACCAATTAGATTTAGATATATTGCATATACAGGGTGATTCAGGACTAGTGTAACAAATTTTAACAGCTTATTCCTGAGGTCATTTTGAGCCAAAAATGTCATATGAACTTAGGTCCTATTCCTTCTAGTTACCAAAATACAAGAGGTTGAAGTTCTATAAATAACACGAAATTTTCTAATTTTTGTAATCAAGATACTTTCGGAAAACAAGAGTTTTTTTAAAAAGTCATACTTTATTTGTCATTACATTAGATAATCCATAAATAAAAATCATATCTGCATATTTAGCAGTACTATAACCATCCATTATGAAACAAAAATACAATCAAAAGTATAACAATTTTTAATTAAGACAAATAAGGTATGACTTTTCAATAAAACTCTTGTTTTCCGAAAGTATCTTGATTACAAAAATTAGAAAATTTCGTGTTATTTATAGAACTTCAACCTCTTGTATTTTGGTAACTAGAAGGAATAGGACCTAAGCTCATATGACATTTTTGGCTCAAAATGACCTCAGGAATAAGCTGTTAAAGTTTGTTACACTAGTCCTGAATCACCCTGTATATAATTCATAAAAAACATATTGTACATAATTTTATTACCCACATCGTATATATAATTACCTCGTACACTGCATCTCCCTGAATTAATACGGAAAATTACGTTACTTGTATACTATAATGTCTTAAAAATATTGCATTAAAAAAATTATATATGTTACCGTAATGTATCATCAATATAATTTCGGACTTCTGCCACGCCACTAACTAACTAACTAACTAACTAACCTAACATAACCTGACCACTTTGGCTTAGTAAAAGCCCGAAAAAACCATTTTTCGTACATTTACTACATCTAATTGGTAAATCCTAGGTTTAAGACGTCTATCCTAGGATTCACCAATTTTCGAGCTTTTACAGTATATAACTAATACATAACTTTGAAAAAACTAAATAATGTTTTTTCGCTGAAATATTGAATTTTGTTTTTTGGAAAATGCAAAATCAAATGAAAATGATGAAAACACATCCCACACAGTATTTCCGCTGTAAAATTATTACTATTTATCTATTTATGTGCACCAACACAATATTTGCAACTTTCTACTGAACGAAATACCTAATAATTTTAATTTCAAGCGTTCAAGCAAACTTCGGCTATAAATGTTTTTAACCAGATAAAAAATTATATTAAAAAATTATGTAATATTCGCCATCATCTACCTTTTTATATATAAAATATATTAAAAATACAATATATATATACAAAATACAATATAATAAAATTATGAAATAGAGCTTTACACAGTATTATATTATTCTATTATGTTATAATAAAATGTTTATTCCAGGTATTATTTGTAGTTTGTTATACGTTCTATATGTATAATACCAGTGTAATTAATATAGAAGCATTAATTCAGTTGACTTGCTTACCTGCCAATTGAATAATAGTAATTATTTGGACATAATACAGTACGGATATATGTATATTAATTCTGTCTGGCATGCCAGTTCATAGTATGACATCGTAAATGTGTGCTCAATGTTCGAAACATTGTATATACGTTATAAATAATGATATTACTGCATTAGTACGAGTTTTTATTACATGTTTGAAAATTGTAATATATGTTTTTATAGATTATAATATTAATCTATGTTAATTAATGACAGAATAATCAAATTAGTAATTAAAATATTAGTACGTATTGTGTTTATTATTAATGGAAATTTAGAAATTTTGATGTTAAATGAATGATAAGTTTTTTTTTTAACTACACTGTAAAAGAAATTGAGTAATTGTACATAAATACCCAGAGGAACTGTTACACAGATATTTTAAGAAAATTTTTACAATATACTTTGGTATTTATATGTAAATAATCTGCGGAAATACTAAAATATATTATATTATTGTTACAAATACAAATAATACAAAAACAAAATAATATTTTTACAGATTATTTATATTATAAATATTGAAGTAAATAATATTCTATACATTTTGTAAAAATACTGACGTCTGTAAATTTAGATAATTAAACTGGTGTAAATTAGTTGACCTAGGTTTTTATATAAAATAACCGATGAGTAATGAAGGTTTTTTTTTTGGAATATTTTAAACAAAATTATTGTTTGTAATAATTCTGATATTATGAATTTTTAAACAATTATGTAAAATTACAGCAGTTGAATAATTATAGCTAGAAATACTGGGTATCATAGTGTTTCTTCGTTTGTAGGAAAAGTTTCATTCATTTTTTTAGATTGATGCATCAAATGAAGCATAAATCTGAATATTTTTTTACTACAAAAAATTTTCTGTTTGATATTCACCGTTAGAAGAAAATTGTACATACAAAGAAGAAAAAAAACGTATTACATTTTCCTTATTTTTCCGATTATTTATACACACAAAAAAAAAAACATAGAATAAAAAACGCAGGTATTAAATTTCTGTCTTCACATTCAAATAGGGGAGGGTGGTGTAGACGCTACCAAAAAGGTGTTTGAATGGTATTCAAAGATATAGTACGCGCGTTTCTCGCTCTCCCTTTTCAAACACGTGGTACCAATTTTTATTTGTTTCATTCCCTCGTTCTGGTATAAGAGAGGGTGGATTTTAAAGAGGCGACATTTCATCCTGAAAACTCACGTATGTGGTCACGTGATAAATATTTGTAAGGGCAGATGGAACGAAGCGAGCACGCGAGGGTGCTTAGGAAATGATGACTATGCAATTTAGTGGTAGTGAAGAATTTACCTTCTACCCTTCGTGCTAGCTTATATATATACACCAGTAGCAGGAAGTTTCTTTAAATGACATTTATTTTATAGGTGGAATGAAGATGACTCGAATAGTTTTTGGTTAGTAAATTACCGGAAATGTTAACACTTACACGTCCGTGACTCTTGTTGCGTTAGTTTAAAGGGTAACTACCCTTTTAATAACCGTGAAAATTTGAATATCTGAATGAGTTATTATTTTATTAATCAATTATAATATGCATAATTAACGTATATTAGAAATATGTATTTTAAAACTTAAACTTGTGATTCTGATTAATTTGTATAGACATATATACATAATCACGCCTTGTACCCAAACGGGTGTGGTACAAACTCTTTCCACTATCCCAAAATCAGTTTTCTCCAAATATATCTATTCAAACAGGCAACTTTAGCTTCATCCACATTCATTCTCTGTCATACATGTTTTTCTATTTCTACTACTTGGAAACTTTCGTTCACGCAAGCCACTCTCTTGGTCAAAAAAAAAAAATATTAAGCACAAATTAACGAGATGCCTGTAAAGCGACCCTCTCTCCTGTAATATTGGTTTCGGGAAAATGTCCGATGGGAATTCGATGTTACGTAACCTATGCGTTGTTTCCCTAACGTTTTTAGGTCTCCAACTACGAAAAACCGTATTTCGGTAATATCCTATGTATTTATTTTACCGATGGTTTATGTGTCCTTGTTGGTCCTTGTTGGTCCTTGTTGGTCCTTGTTGGTCCTTGTTGGCACATCTACACCAAATGCTATGCATGATTTTTTTTTTTTTTTCGATAAAACTAATAGCTTAATTTTTTTCCCCTTCGAAATTAGATGCTATCTTATATTTGCATAGTAATTGATTTTATATTTTCGTAAACAAGAAATTTAAATTTATAGAGTTTTGGTAACCTATAGCATTCAATACAAGTTGCAAGTAGTTAATGTAATAAAAAGTTGATGGTTAGTTACTATAGCTTATAAGTATCAAATTTCAAATATATGAAATATATGAATATATGAATTTCACAAGATTACTATTTTTTTGACTTTATGTTCAAGTTCTGTATTAATATTTATTAATAATCGACGCTAAAGTTACTATATAATGAGTTCTGAAAGATTTTTTACTATGTTACTATTTTTTTAATTTAATTTTATTATTTTGTTGTATTGGTAATGAGGGTAGTAAACATAATTTGCTGTTGCTTCAAAGTAGAGCCATGAGACTAATGCTGTGTTGTAATAGATAACCTATTAACAATATCTTAATAAAACTAAAATGGTTAAATGTTAAATCTTTCTTAGAAATGTTTGCAATGATTTTTTATATTTAAAATGCAACATGGTTTGCTTACGAAGTATTTGAGTGGCAGTCTGAAATTTAATATTGGTGTGCATAATTGTTATAATTATAATTACTAAAATGACTAAAAGTGGTACTACAAATAAATATATTTCACAATGGATTACTTGAATAGAATAAATTGCCGAAATATATTAAAGATTCAAAAAAATTCAAAACTTTTAAGTTTGAAATTAAAAATTTTTACTTTAATAAAATTAATTCAAGTTAATAATGAAGTTGATAATTTGATAAATTATAAATGTCGCCAATTATGTAAATATTATGCTATATAGCAGTAGATTTTCTGTATTTTTATAATTTTATAAATATGTATTACAATATAATTAATTACTGCCAAAAAGCTAAATAAAATTTGATTATTATTATTATTATTGTTAATCACAGGAAAATTTTTACATTACATGAATATAAAATACGTATATTTTATGTAAGTTTACTTACTTTTTCCATAAAAATACATATATAATATGGTAAATTAATTATTTTACTTAAAATTGCAAAATTATATTATTTTTTACAGAAAATTTATGTAAACCATCGTTTTGCTGAAATAATATGTAATTTTTTTACAATGGTTTTTATGTAAAATGGCAACTTTTTTTTAGTGTATAAATTATTAAAAATATGCTGAATATTCTTACTTTTCTGTACTATCTTTCAATCTATTCTGTAAATTATTGATTTATTTAACATATTTGTAAAGTTCAAAAATAGTTCTTCACAGAATTGTTGAAATAAATTTTCTATAATTCAAATGATTACTCAATTCAACGAAATTGAATATCTACAATTAGATTTTAGCATGTGCATGTGAATGACCTAAACTCTATAATTACGCAAGAGAGACAGGGTAAGACAACTCAAGTCAAGAGTAAAATCCAAACTCAAATTCCACTCAATGAGAGAGTAAATTGAGTATGAAAACGAACGAAATAGAGAGAGAGGAGAGGTCACCGTACGTACATTTCTAAACTCTGTCTACCAACTTCGAATAACTCCGGTAACTACGTACATCCTCCGCTATTTATCTCTTTCTATATGGAATATACGAATGTGTATGTATGAGAGAGGGATGAAAAAAGTTTGAAGTACGCTTTTGCATATGCGATCTTCACTTGTCAAATCGAGAATGGTATTGGTGGGACGTTATAGTGCCTACTCTGTCTTTTTCTGGTTGTACATCATATTGGAACCGATGATAAAATGAAAAGGAATGAAATATAACAAAAAAAAAATATAAAAACTGAACAACGACAATAATAGGAATGTATGTACAGTGTGTACCTTAAGTTTATTATCGATTTTTAAATTAACAAAAAAAAATGTTTACTGAACGTGTTTATTTTAATTAAATATATTTAAATATTACTTTCTTAGTTTTCCTCTTTTTATTCTTTTTTTATATTATCTAACAAGAATTTCAAAATGTTATTTTAATGGACATATAAAATAGGACATTCAGTACATCATATTGTAGCCGATGATAAAATGAAAAGGGGTGAAAATGTAACACACACACACACACACACACACACACACACACACACACACATACACACACAAATTGAACAAAGACAATGATAGAGATGTGTGTATGTATGTAACGTACATGAACGTGTTAGGTGAAAAGTACAGAAGGGTGTCAAATTCCGTTAAATATAATACGCCCTCGAATCGATATTTGGTCTGATGAAAAATGGAAAAGTTTTTTTTTGTTAGCCCTATGTTCATGAACGTATGTTTGTTAAACAAAAGAAACGAGTTTTTTTTTTCGTTTTTTTTTTTTTTTTAATTAGAGATACTGTAATAATTCTACTTTAACCCCTTTTGTTTGTAGATCATATTAACAAACTTTACAAAATGTTTTTTATATAAAATAAAAAAAATCTACATTTTTCTATTTGATTACTTTCAACTCATTTTTTTTTAGTTTATATACCTACAAATTTTATTTAAACTTTTATAATATATTATTATCTAAATTTGTTCAATAACATTTATTTACTTATTTTAAATTTAAATATGTATTTAATTGATTTTTATTTTGAATTGAAAATTTATTGTAGGTCAGCAAAGTTGGACAATAGCTCTAGCTACTTTGGTAGCTTAACTAATTTTATTGGTAGCTGTAGCTGTAGCTTGTAGCTTCAAGAGCTTCAAGTGGCTATTTATACATACGGTATGTATACGCAATTGGCTATTTATACATACAGTATTTTTACGTAATTGGCTATTTAGGGTAGGTTAGGTTAGTAGGTTGGTTTAGGTTTTTTTTTTAGTATGTATAAATAGCCAATTGCGTATACATACATAAATAGCCTCATCCTAAATTATTTTATACTTTTTAGTCCGTGTTAAAAACGTGGTATATTAATTTTTTTTAATTTAAATAATTATTAAAACTTAAAACACAATTAGATTTTTGACTTATTTTTATTAAATTTTCTTTTAAGTAATTTTTAAGTGCATAAATTGCCATTTATTTATTACAATTAATTAATTGTAATTAATTAATCATTAGTTATAATTTTTTAAATAAAGAAAAGTATTGACTTTGCCGAAATATTTAAATTATAAACTTTCTTTTGTCTTTTTACAAATGAGAAAAGGGGGGGGGGGTTATTTTTAAATAAGAAATAAATTTGTGTTGCAATTAGTCTCAAAAGAAAGTTGTTTTTTTTATCACAAAGTAAAACGAAAGAAAAGTATTTATTTGAAAATGAAATTTATGTTAGTTTTTATCAGTAAACAAGATGAGAAATTTTCATATTATCATTTGTTGTATAAATCTGGACGAGGGAAAGAGAAGGAGAATTTGTGGTCAGTTGAGTCATTTATTATCCTTTAGAATTACCATAGTGTCTATTTTATCACAAAGGGATAAACCTTAGGGACCAATGAAAATGCCAGATGAATTTAACGCGCGTGATCTTGGATTTTGCGATATGCTCTTCCTTAATTCCTACAAACCTACTAAATTTAACCCTCCATTATTTTATCTCCAATTCGAATTGTCATATTTTACTAAATTAAATATTATGATATTTATTCGCTGTTTATTTATTTACATCGGCGGCATATTTATTTTAGAAATTTTAGAATTCGAACAATTTACTATTATTATTAATAATGATAATAATAAAATTTGCTTCTTGTGGTATTAACTTTAAAAAGAAAAAAATCTCTCAGAACTGATTATTTTATGTGTTTTATTTGTATCATTTTTTTTCTGACTCAAACTATTTGAGCATCTATATAAAAGTGATGTTTTGAATATATATTAACTTTTTAAATAGTATTTTTCTTAATTTTACAATTAAAAACATACATTTTGCTCATTCAAAATAAATTATTTTCCCAATTTAAATAAGATGGCTGAAATAGTGTTTCAATACAGTTAAATTCTAAAACTTTCATTACATATCTCTATTTAAATTAACAATACTATAAATTTTCTAGTAATCGTTAGAATAAAAGCAGGCAAGACATTACTAAAGCCCATAAAATACAACTTAAACTTTTTCAGTAATTCAGCAGCATCTACAACAGGAATGAACAACTCCATATAACTGCCGAAAAAAAAATCTGCAACTATCTATATAGAGTATTAATTTATTTATCATTCCAAAGCCAATTATAATCAAGATTACTTATTATTTTTTTTATTCAACTTACTTAACTAGTGCTATATTATTTATAAATACGGCCAATTTTCACTGCAAAACTTCAATTTTTTTTTATAAATCATTAAAAGTTTGATAAGAGAAACTATAGAAATTTATAAAGAAAAAGATAACACTGATTTAAATAAAATTTGGCTTCCATTAATTAAATTTTTTATGACCCAATTAGTAATTAGTAATTTGTTTCTATATTCTGTTTCTTTACTATAAATGTCATTTGTATCAGAGTACCTCGATTATTAATAAATATTATTACAGAACTTAAACCTAAAGCCGTTTTATTTTTTATATAATGAATTCTGAAAGATTTTTTACTATAATTACTGTTATCAGATTTTTCAGTCAGACTGTCATACCTGATTGACCGTATATATAAATTCAGCTTCTTTTCTCGTTTACCGATCGATCTGAAACTGAATTGTGAGCCAACCTTAACAAACTAATAAAGAGAGAGAGAGTAACCTTGGAAGCAAAGAGAACTGTTCACTGTTCAGTTTCCTGCTGAAAATTTCTGTCTCTCTCTCTCTCTCTCGCTACTGCAAAACGGCCAAAGCGAGTCAACGGAACTTCGGTGTGCGTTTCGATGTCAACGCCAATGACAAAACACAGTCGCAGCAGGCACTGGCTGTATGTTTAAATGTGTGTATATGTGTATAGTATGCCAGAATGCCGTTAGATGGATGTGCTCGTAATTCTTCGGTCTTTGGCGACATGAATGGCTTGTGGAAGTGCGATAGAGATATAGGGAAAAGGAATGAAATAGTATACAAACGTTGCAATAGTGCAGGATGTAGAGACGTGAAGTGTATACGCCGTACAGCTTTCGGACTATTTGTTATTGATGGTATAAGTGATAACAGTGCCTCTGAAATAGTCCCGGAGAAAATACTATATTGTTCTGTTTTTAAGAGAGAGAGATAAATAAAAACATTTTATCGAAATAATAGAATCGTACTTTTTTGGTTATAAAAGTTTTCGATTGAAAGATTAAAGTTATTTCGACGATATTACTATGAAATAAATAAATGTAAACTGTTTTAGAATAAAATTGTGTTAATTATTTATATAAAAACGACGTTTCGACGAAATTTTTCAATAAATTTTGAGCTGATGAAAACGAACCTTGTTTTTATATAAATAATTAACAGAATTTTATCCTAAAACAAATTTTATATTAATACAATGAGTTCTGAAAAATATTTTACTATGTTAAATAAATGCAATTTTTGTTTCAATACATATAAAATACAAAAATATATCTAACTCTAAGCAGCGAAATATGTGGGTGAAATTTTGCAATATGAAAGTTTCTAATAAATAAAAAATATTTCTCTTCTACATGTACGTAATTAGTTAAAATTGCTACAATACGATTCATATATCTTATTTTAATAAAATTCCAGTTAAATATGTACAAATATATTATGTGTACGAGAGGTATCATAAATGTGTATGAAGCTACAATTGCTTGTCTGGATTAAAATGTTCAGTGAAAACTAAAACTCATTACGTACTCAACATACGTCTTCATCAGAAAAACGTACGTTGAGTGCCCCGATTATTAATAAATATTAAAATAAAACTACAACCTAAAGCTGTTTTATTTTAATATAAAACATATTTTACTTGTAATAATATTTTTATTTAAATTTTGGTGAGGAAACCTTTGGGATCAGATTCTGACGATTAGCATTACTGCTTGTAAAACATAATAGGCCTACCACAGTATTAGGATTAGTTCAATTTTATATAAAAGAATTATTTATTTGATACGGAGTATTAAATTTTAATCGCATCATACGGGTACTGAGTATTGATTTGAGGTGAAATATATATATAGGTATATGTTATATATACAGGGTGTTTAACGGTCTATTCTGTATCCTTTTGGGGGGGCGATAGTACACCTCAAAAGGGGTTGATAAATCTTAAAACTTCTTGGTAAAAATCGTCTCATAACGAGATATTCAGCCTGATTCTCTAACGAAGCTGCTAAGTCTTAGCAACGTTGCTAACAATTATAACCAATAGAAACAAATATAATGGTTCTCATTTTAATTTTTTATTTAGTGTCAGTTAATATTATTGGCTAATGTTGTTAGCAACGTTGTTAAAAATTAGCAACTTCCTTAGAGAATCAGGCCTACAACTCTTTTAGTTTTTACATTAAACGATTAATTTGTTTCCTAGTAATCTACTACTTAATTAGCATTGTCCACTACAAAAGATGGTCGAAGTTATCACCATGTTGTTCTCATATCGACTAATTCGATATTAGAAAAGAACAAGGTAAAAATCATTTTAAAAATTGTCAAACAAACTTTATCTATCAAATAATAAACGTAAAAATAATTGAATAATAGTAGATTATTAGAGCTGAAAACAAATGAATCGTATCATGTTAAAAACTAAAAGAATTATTATCTCGGTTATGAGACGACTTTTAACTAATGCGTTTTACGGTTTATCAACTTCTTTTGAGGTGTACTATTGCACCCTAAAATGATATAGAGAAAACCGTAATCACCCTGTATACATATAGTAAAATCATATAACATTAAACAAAATTTATATGCTTTTCTACAGCAAGATTTATAAAGAGTTAACAGAGAAAGGGGTTACATAGATTTTATGCTCGCGTACACGGAATATTCTACATATACGTAGATTTATATAAAAGAGGATTTATAATTTGAATGCCAGCAATGTGTATTTACATTTAAAATCTGCTTCAAATTGAGTGTTGGGTACTTTCAAAATAGATTTACTCGGGGAGATTTTTCTCTGCATAGGTGGGATTTGTGTTATGATAAAGAATATGAAAATTTTATGCTTTTAACGCACTTATATATAGGTATATTCATTGCATTTTTTTAAAAAAAAAACCTACACCTGTTATGTTGTTATGTTATATTTTTCTAAAAATTAATATAAATTTATTTTTTGTCAATATTACGTAACTATTAAATTTAAATATTATACTTTATATTTTTTTTATAAAGCAATTAGATATTTTAATAAAATATATAAAAAAAAAACTTTTTAAAAACCACGCTTATATTTAAATGCACTAAAAAGAGGAAAATAAATTTTTTCCTGGTTATCCAAAATTTTTAGAAAGAAATAAAAGCGTGGAACGCCAGGAAACTATATATTTCGCAATGATGATTAAGCGCTCCATGCTTTTATTTCTTTCTAAAAATTTTGGGTAACGAGGAAAAAATTTATTTTTCTCTTTTTATTGCATTTAAATATAAGCTTTGTTTTTAAAAAGTTTTTTTTTATATATTTTATTTTCTGCTTTTTAGTCTTGTCGTCTTGTCATATCTTGTAATCTGTTTTAATTTTTTTTTTTTTTTTAAAATATTGTGTTGTCTCCTGGAATAAAACTACATGCAAAATTTGCAAACCTTATTGACGAATTAAGTCAAATTTTCAGAGTATAAATTACGTCATTTTAACCATCTTGGATGTTATAATTTTAATAGTTTTGGAAATATAATAAATTCTAATTGATTGTATATTCTTACTATAAACAATTCAGTTCAGAAACTTTAAACATCATTTTCTTGTAAGGTTTTGTGATAAGGAACAAACAAGAAATCGACTGACGATATGACAAAATTTGTTATACGTTATTAAAATATATTATGACTACATATATATGTTAAGTGATAATTTGTTGTAAATTTTTTATAAATTCGATCAAATTTTTATATAAAAAAATTCAAACATATCATTAATCCTTATGGTTTTATTTAAAAAAATAGTATTTTGTTAATTTATGTTTATATTTATGCAAATAGTTTGTAAATAATCAAAATAAAAATGCAATGCATTTATCAAGGTTTTAAACTTTGCACCATTTTACTATTTTATCATTTGTATTACACAATTCAGTGCACTAAACTAACAATCTTTAATATTAATGTATTTTTATAATTATTTTAAATACATGCAAAAAATATTTTTATACAAATATTACATGTTCATACTTTATTCAAGAACAAGTCAGATCAAATAACGAGAACGCGATGTTAAAAGACAGGAATAAACTAACAACTGTCGTTCCCCTTACCTCAGCTAAAATTTTATCTTACATATTAAAACAGGCAAAAATTTATTAGTTATAACGATATTTGAATGTAGTATTCAACTAGATTTCATAGTGTTTACATCGTACTCAGACATGTTGGAATCATTTTATTTCAAAAATGAATTCAGTGATTCGTAAGTAAATTTCTATTTTATTTTTTTATCACTTCAAATCGATAACATTTATAATTAATACAAACGAAATCAAACAGTCTTATCAGTAGTAAAATACATTTTTCATAGTATAGGTTAGATTTGATTCTAACGTATTAAATATTGTAAACAATTGAACGAAATCGAAAATTATTATTCATAAATAAATTTAAAAAACCATTCAGTTAGGACTGATATTTATTGAAGGTTATTTTATAACCACGTGCTATTTAGCTATCAGCATTATTTTTACATTTACAGAAACGTTTATGTTGAAACAAATATTTCTATAATTTTACCAAAAAAATTATGTATTTTAATGTAGAAATTGTATAGCACGTGCTATGAATAAAGAAATTTTTAATATTTCATGTTTTTGCTGAAATAAAATGCAATAAACAATTAAATCATATTTGTAATTTTAAAAATTTGTAAATATTATATAGCACAATAGTTACATGTTTCTGAAAATTATTTTTCTTCAATATTTTATACTTTTATATATTATCTTTGACAACAGATTTTATTATAATAATGCATTCTTATTGAATCCAAGAATTTTTATTTCAACAAATTGTTATTTTTAACGAAAATGTTTATGTATACGGGGGGTAAATCTACAATATAAACTAGTAATGCCACTAAAAAGTATTTGAATGTGAAAAAGGTTGAGAATTACTGGAATAAACAAATGAATTTCACATGTAAACAAACCAAAATTGGAACTTTTAGCGAATGTTTTTGTGTGTTATTACAGGTTACAGGTTAGATTTTATAAATATTTTTGCAGAAATATGATATTAAATTGTATTGATTTTATATAGTAAATTAATTTTATTGAAATAAAAATATTGAACATATAAAATTACTTATAAGTAATTTTAATTAGTTTATTTGATTCTTATAATATTAGATATAAAATAAATATATCCAAAAAAGAAATACTATTCATATTTAAACAAAATATTGTTTTATAAATTCTAATAAATTAAAAAGAAACATTGACCTATATTCTCAACTCACTTTTAAAAGTGATTTTTGCCAAAAGTACTTTTGACATTCACTTAAAATTAATTATTAAGTATTTTTAATTAGTTTATTTGAATTTTATAATATCAGATATAAAAAATAGAAATACTATTCATATTTGTTAAAAAGTAAAAATCAAAATTAATTTTAAAGCAAAAAAATAAAAGCACGTTTTCATAAACAAAAGAGATGGGAATACGGAACATAGTTTTTCCGTTTTAGTTTTTGTAGATATGCAATTTATTACAATTACGATTTACTGACTTAGTAATATGATACACCTCTTAACTTATAAATACAATTTTTATAGAACAGTATAGCTCAAATGAAATAGCATCTAACAGTTACAAAATATCTGTTTTCCTGATAAAGACGAAAGTTTTATTTTTTATTTCAAATATTGTTTGGTGACATGATTATTTTTCATTTAATATTTAATAAAATATTTCGTATTTTTACAAAAATCTTATTAATTTTAAAATACTGAACAAGCAATTGCAAATAAAAAAACAAATGAATTTCATATATAAATAAAAGGAAAGAAGTCGACCATTTGACTAACGTTTATTGAATGTTATTTTTACAAGCACATATGTGTCGATCTATGTGTGTGTATGTAACTGTAGGGAATATTGGTATTTTTGCATTGGCACACGGGTTATATGAGACTGAAGGTATGCAAAAACGGTTTTACTGTTTTCAATAAGTTCCGCAATGGTTTTGCGCGCAGCGTACTCGAGTTACGAATTTACGATAGTTTCGGAAATACTTGAAAACCGTTCGACAATTTCGACGTTTTGTGTTTTATCGCGAACTATAACGCGTTGTTACACTATTGCTACATGGTATGGCCAACTTGTTTTTTTATTTTCGAATACTGTTATTTGATGTTAAGTTGCAATCAAATTGTATTTAACGTTTTCAAAAATTTATCGGGGTTATATTGAATTTGGACACGTACTAACGTAAATATTATTACTGTGTATTACCACTTATTATTTATTTGTCTAGGAAAAATGATGTTGGAAACTTATTTTATATATTAATTATTATTAATTAAATTAAATAATTGTTGTTTCATAATAAACACTTTTACTAAAGTCAAAATTAAATCGATAACAGAGCATTGTTTTATTGGCAATAATAAATAATTTTGTAATTAGATTTTTAAAAATTTGACAAAGAAGCATCATTTTATTAATAGCAATAATAATTATGCTAGTAGAATTTGGAGTCGATGGTTTTTCGTTTGCTTAAAGCCAATTTTAGTTGAAATAATAATCAAACTTTATTTAGCTTATTTATTATTTCTAAAAATTACATGAAATTTACTACCATAGTATAATATTTATAATTTATCAAGTTATCAATTTAATTATTAATTTTCATTAACTTTATTAAAGCAAAAAAAAATAATTTAAAACTTACAAGTTTTTTTGAATCTTTAATATATTTATTATATGCAAATAATCCATTTTTGAAATATATATATATATATATATATATATATATATATATATATATATATTAGGGCGGGTCGAAAAAATTTGATTTGAGACGGGTAGTGAAAAAATGATAGTTTTTGTGATTCTATGAAAGGGACTAGTCGTAGTTTCGAATTTGGGTTTAACCCTATCTAGCACAATGGCTTCAAAAATGGCCATTTTTGGTGTTTTTTTATATTTCGCCCAATTGATCATGATTAGGGTCCCAGGAGTAATTTGTGTACGAAAAAACCGCAAATATAATATGACGAGTACGATTAATTGGGCAAAATATGGAAAAACACCAAAAATGACTATTTTTGAGCCTTTTGTGCCAGATAGGGTTAAACCCAAATTTGAAACTACGACTGGTTCCTTCCATGGAATCACAAAAACTATCAATTTTTCACTACCAGTATCAAATCAATATTTTTCGACCCGCCCTAATATATATATATATGATCTGTTAATCCTACCCTGTACATACAGTACTGTAATAATACAGAATTATAATTATAACCTTTACATATATGATGTTAGGTAGAGTGGGCGTGAGGTATATGGCTGTAGTACTGTCGAAATATTAACCAGTAGATTAATCCATCCAATATTACACGATTTAATCCGAGAGGTAGATAATACCCCTTCAAACATTGGCTGACCTATTTATATATCATCACATACGATAATTGACAATGTATATCTGATGGCGTAAACCTAATATAACCATAAATTTATTATCATATTCAATAACAAATTTTTTCGACAGTATTTAATGATGGATAAATTTTCAAATAGGAATTATAATTTTTAATGCTGTCGGTACAAATTTTATTATAAAACACATTTAAAATGTAATTCGTTTATTTATAGCCATCTTCTTTATAGCTGAATTGCGTTGGATATTTTGGAAAACAAAATTTAATTTTACAAATTTTTGCAAATAAATGAAATACTTTTTTTATCGTATTATTTTACTTAAATTTACTTATTAAATTATTTATTTATACATCAAAAACTTGAAAAAAATAAATATAACACAGTAAAAGCACTGATTTAAATGAAATTTGACTTCCATAATAAAAAAATTATATTCTTGTTACTTATTTGTTACCTAGTAACTTGTTTCTATGTTCTGTTTATTTACTGTAAATTTGTATTAGTTTTTCTGATGAAGACGGACGCTGAGTTCGTCGAAATATCGATTATTAATAAATATTAATATAATAAAAAAATCTTTCAGAATTTATTATATTAAATAAAACTGCTTTAGGTTAAAATTCTGTATTAATATTTATTTATAATCGACGTTTCGACGAACTCAATAACCGTTTTCATCAGGAAAAATTGATACAAATAACATTACTGTAAATAACAAAACATAGAAACAAGTTACTAGGTAACAAATAAGTAACTAGATCACAAAATTTATAGATTTTTAATTAATGGATTATAAATAAATTCTAATATAGAACTTTAACATAAAGCAGTTTTATTTTAATATAATGAATTCTGAAAGATTTAGGTTGTAATTCTGCATTAATAACCAACATTTTTATGTACATCTTTGATATATTTAATATAATATATAATAATAATTATATATAATTAATTATCTATTAATATTATTAATAAATATTAATACAAAACTGAAACCTAAAGCCGTTTTATTTTAAATAAATATAAGTAAGAAGAAATTCAACGACCTCATACAATAACTTTTACATTATGATACATTATCGATTTTTTTTTGCAAGAGAACTCTGTATAGAACCTTCGTTTTCCTCGGGTTTTGCTGATAACATTTTTACAATACTTTGCTTCTTTTTACGTACGTATACTTGGCAAACACAAAAGGTTACCTTAGCTTAAAACAGTATGTCATGGAAAGTAGGAAAGTTTCCTATATGCAAAATATATGTAATGCTAATGTCATGTATTTTAGTTATTTTTTCGTTATTATTGTTTTTAGTTACTTTTTTTTTGGAATCGCGAACAGTGAAACATGAAGCACGTATTGTTTGATGTGGAACTTTGAAATAGTAATCACAAAAACGTTCTACAAACTCTTTAAAATCAGTTTATTATGTAGAATTTAAAATTACAATTTTAGCAAACGAATTTTATAATATGAAACAATTGTGAAATTTTTCGTGATAAAATTTTAATAAGGTTTATTTAACACATCAATTATATATATAATTAAAGTAAATCAATAAAATAATAACTTATAATTAAAAACAAAAACGAAATTAATAATTTATGAAAATAAATGCTCATATTATATTTATTCGCACAGGACACAAGTGTCACTTAAATCTTAACAAATCTCGCTGAAAAATTTTGGCCACGAATTAATAAACACTGTGACATTGCAATTTATTCGTTACTTAATCTGATAGGTAGTAGCTAACCCAAGTAATATCTAACATGATTATGCATCATTCTGCTTGCCAACATTTTGTTTGGTTTTTGTTTTATGCGAAACTTTTAAAGTTCCTTCCGCATTTATATTTCATAGTCACCCACTATCACCCACGCACACATGGCGATAATTTTATTATTAGTTTGTCATGTTTTTTTTACTCAATACACTATTTACTTCAGAAAAACGAAAAACCAATATTGTTAAGTTTGTACTTAGAATGAACTAAATTTGACAACTGAATTGAAAACAGAGTAAACTACTTTCTGTAAAGCAATAGAAATTTTGTTATTTTGAATTTGCGATTTCTCCAAAGCTGCGAAAGTAATTAATTTTACTTACTTTAGCGAAACTTTACGGAAAAGTTTCTTGTAATGTTAAACAAGAAATACGTAGTAATTGATTGGAATTATATTACCGATTTTGTAAAATGAATGGATTAGTTTGATTTAAAAATTTTATAGTAATATTTTATAATTAATTATATTTATAATAAAATTTATAATGCCGTGTAAATATTTTAAAATTAAATGGCTTTCGATTAAAGTTCTGTATTAATATTTTTTAATAATGTACTCAACGTACGTCTTCATCAGGAAAAAAGATACAAATGATATTTACACTCTCAATCATACCACTCCAACTCCTCATCGGACGTCCACACAAACGTGTACCATCAAAATCATTCAAATAAATCTTTTTAACCAAACGTTCATTAGACATTCGCTCATTTCTTTGGTCGAATATAAAATTTCTAACCATCCTGGACGGTATACATTGCATTTCTTGCACTTCTTCACACATTTTCAATAATAAAATTAAAATTTGAGCGAAAATAAATAATGCAATTGTCAATTAGTTTAACTTGATGTAATATGGCTGCCAAAGATGTCAGATTAAATATACTTGACTCTGTAATTATGTTTCGGTGCTGCCACCAGTGTTGTGTGTGTGTGTGTATATATAGTAACTAACTGCTGTATAATAATGTCATTATTGTATCAGTAACGTAATATTATGATACGTTTGAAAGAAAAATTAAAATTAAAACAAATACATGCACATACATTTATACATTCACAACCTCCAAATTAGCAGTAGGATTAGTAGCTATAATTAACCGTGAAGGTATGGCATATGCAAGCGCATGAAGTTGTTCACAATGACCGAAATTAGTACTTAACGCAGACTTGCAATTAGTAAGCAACGCAGAACCTTGCAAACTCCAAGCTTTTACGTTAATTTATGTACTAATTCTGCGCTGCGGTCAAACTGCGCATACTCCGATTTCACATGACGTAACGTCAATCTGTTGGACATTTTTGTTGTGTTTTTCAGTGCTATAAACACATGTTTTTTAAACTATACTGTATCGTATTCTCGTTTATTGCAAACACAGAGGTTATGCAAGTATAAAATAATTAAGTAGTAAATATATTAGGTTATGTTAACCACAAGTCAAACGTCACTTCTTACGTTTCAAGTTTTTCTCCCTAGGTGGATTCATGCATTTTTGCCGTAAATTAGTTGGCAAAGTAATACATTGTGAATGCTGTGTGGGGGTTAATTTACGTTATGTTTTATGTATAATTATATCCACAAATTCTACTGATAATTTGGAGGTTGTGAATGTAGCTTTAACAAATGCGTATTTTTTCTGTGTTTTAGATCGCTGAACATGAATAACAACATGTGTCCAACTGCTACTAGTATCGGAGTGGGTGGCGGGGGTGGGGGCGGCGGGGGTGGAATTATCGTAACGAACGGTGTTAGTGGTGTTGGTGGCGGTAGTGTTAAACAGGAAGATCCGGGCAATAATAATATAACGAGTATTGGTCTGGGCACGGGTCCGGCAACGCTCGGCGAACAACCCGACCCGGATAATATAAAAATGTTTGTCGGGCAAGTACCGCGTTCGATGGACGAGAAAGAACTACGACAATTGTTCGAACAATTTGGACGTGTACATCAGATTAATGTGCTCAGAGATAAGAATACCGGAGCCAGTAAAGGTAAGACTTATTTCACACACACACTTATTACTATTTTCATTCTTTAATTACATACACTGAGAAAAATGGATAGTTACCGTAACGATATTTATATTTAAAAAGGTGACACAAACACAAGATATTAAAAATAACAAAATAAGTATATTTAAAAATTAACTATAAATATAATAAAAACAAAAATTTAATACCGTCAATTTGTATATAGTATTACAGTCTTAATTTTTAATATAGTATTAAAATATATATGTGAGTAGATTTTAAAAATGTATAAATTTGTGAATACAGTAAACATACTCGTATATTTCAAATAAATATTTACTTATTATTATACAATTTGTTAAATATCTATTTTTCTCAGTGTACTGTAAGAAAAATATTCCATGTTTTAATTATTTTATCTTGTTATTAGTATCAGATGACAGGTAATTTTACTTTGTATAAATTAATGGGTATATCAGTCTAATGTGGAAAGGTTCTTAAATAAAACTCATTCAAGTTTTAAAGGCAAGTTTTCAATTTATTTTAAATCTTATTCATAACCAACTATAATATATGAAAAGACAATAATATTTGTATAACAATTGTCAACATAACAGAAAAAGTTCATATTTAATTTTAACTTTTTATATTATGTTGATAATTGTTATACAAAAATTTTTGTTTTCATATGTTATCGAAAGCTTGCCTTTAAAACATAAATGAGTTTCATTTTAAAATCTTTTCACATTGGACTGATATACCCATTAATTTCTTATATAAATATCTTATCAGTCACTAATTAGTTCAATTATGTATGTATATATTTATTACGTGATTTGTGAGAATTAATTTTTTTTTGGTCGAAAATATAATTTCTGCATTGCATTTCTTGTACTTCTTCACACATTTTCAATAATCAAATTTAAATTCAAGCGAAAATAAGCAAAGCAATTATCAATTAATTTGAGTTGACTTAATAATTTTTAATATAACTGTCGAAGATTGAAACAGTTCTTAATATAGGCAAATCTATTGTTTACATACATGTATGTATTGCATGATTGCATAAACTACTCATTATATTTTCTAATATTTCAAGTTGTAGAATAGTATGTATATATTATTTATATTTGTTCGGTGATTTGTGAGAATTAATCTTTTTTTGGTCGAATATACAATTTCTCTAAATTTCGTCAAATATTTTCAATAATCCAATGCAATTGTCAAATAACTTAATTTAATACTTTAATAGTTTGTCAATATGTCCGCCGGAGATGTCAGATTAAATACACTTGACGTCGTAGTTATTTTTGATGGTGCCACCAGTGGTATATGTATATGTATATATTCATCAATTTACAAACCTTATCATTTGGTTTAGCGGTTAAATTCATCATCACCTACCGAAATTATTCCAGTGGTTTACGATAGATTTTAGCTTCGCTTTAACGTCAAACCGAAAACCAAACTTAACTGAAACCGCGATAGGCTGCAAGAGAAACTGTTACAAGTAAACTTACAGCTAACAGAACGCAGTAACGTAAGCGTAAGAAATAAATAGGCATATAGAGAGAGAGAGAAGTGTAGAGCTTTTGCTGGGAAGCTTTTGAGTGTGTCAGTTCAGTTGAGTTTCAGTTCAGTCGGCGAAGACTTTAGTCTAGTCAGACTTCACTTTAGTTTTGCGTCTAATTATTTCACTCTGTTCGCAGTGTCGCTGTATCGTTGCCTTATTCCTCTCTCTTACGGCCTTTATGGCTCGCATAATTACACCACATTTTCAGAGTGATGCACGCGCGTGTTGCCATGGTTACCTATACCAAACTAGGATATATTTCCTTGTCATGCGACGATCTCTCTCTCTGATACTAGTGTCATTGGCTTCCTCTTATTTGTGCTTATTTGGTTATATATAGTTGTGCGTTCTATTTGGTTTAAATGCTATACAGGTATTCATAGGTTAATGATATATGTTACACATGAATACAGGAAAACAAATAATTTTCAAAATGATATAAGTTTAAATATATTTTTACAGTCAAAAAGAGTCAATAAAACTTAAAACACCTTAGTAAAAGTCGTCTCATAAACACGAGATAATAATTCTTTTAGTTTTACATAAAATATTGAATACCCCTAACCGCTAGATAAATAGATTTTATTATCATTTTAACATTTTTAATAAGATGAAATACAATATTTAGGCGAAAAAACAAACATTATTCATTTTTTTTTTTTCAAAGTTACCTACTATTCATATATTTTTTATACGATATTTTCACGCCATTATATACAAGTAACGTATTATTCTCCTCTCTCTACATGGACTGTATTATTTCACAGAGATGCAATGAAGTAAACTTTGTAAATGAGACATAAAAGACCGCTTTGATGCATTCCAAATATTTCTTATCCAAGTTACAACTGACTGAAACTTTTAGTACAAGTTTAAAACTCATGGTTTTTGGTCTAGTTTCTCGCTTGCCTACCTCGAGGAATTCACTGTTCTTTTACTTTTCCTATGTGCTATATAGCAACCAATATATTCTTCGTTACTAACCATTTTCTGGCCGAGTAACTAACATCAGACTATTGGATGCAGCCAACTTGTCTTTCTGATACTATCCTCTCCGATTCGCTCTCGAGTTTGGCTGTGATTGTAAAGTTGCTCACACACACACTGCTACCAACAGATGTTGCTAGTGTTAAACATAGATTGTGTTTAAATGTTCTTTGGTACCCTATCTCCTCTATACTACCGTTGCTGTCTTCAGAAAGTTTACTACTAGTGTAAGGTAATGGGCTGAATGAGGTTTGATAGAAAAGTATTTAGTCTGATAATGTATATTCTGTAAAATATTTGTGTATTTTGTACTGGAAATGTTCGCATATTTTTTTCAAACTTGCTAAAATACGTACATACACATTCACGCCATGTATCCAAAAAGGTGTGGCACAAACTCTTTCCACTATCTCGAAATCAGTTTCTTCCCAACATCCCTAGCCAGGCAAGCAATTTTGGCTTTATATACATTCATAATTCCTCTCATACATGCTCTTCTATTCTAAAATAGATGCTTATATAAATTAAAATATTTAATTTTTTTAACTGTGTATCATAAAATGATAAACCTACCGAAAAATATTGTTGCAAAAATTGGTGTCTAATGAACGTTTGGTTAAAAGAATATAGTTGAATGATTTTGAAGCTATACGTTTGCCAATGAACGTCCGATGAGTAGTTGAAGTGGTATGATTGAGAGACTGGCTAGCGGGCAGCAAAAGTTGCAAAGTAGTAAAAATAGATGAGCATACTATGACAGAGTGTCAGCAGCTTAAGTTGTGTCTAGATAGGAATGTTGAGAGGAAACTGATTTCGGGATAATGGAAAGAGTTTGTGTCACACTCTTTTGGGTACATGGCGTGATTGTATATGTTGTGAATAATAGGATAAAAATATAAAATATTTTTCTAGTAAACAAAAAAATTGATATTTTTTTTACGATAAAAAATCAGTATAAAATATTAGCTTGTCATTGAATCATTTTAATATCTTAATAGAAAAAAAAATAATTAAAATTATTCTGTATCGAAATATAATTACATTTTTAGAATAAAATATTAAATATAAAACATTTTTGATTTACAAAATTGATTTGAAATACGTTTGAGAAAAATCAGGCAACCACAGTAACACAATTACGAAGCAGGTTGCAGGAACTATTTTTTTATAAGAATATATAAAATAAAACGGCTTTAGGTTTAAGTTCTGTATTAATACTTATTTATAATCGACGTACACTACAAACTCAACGTCCATCTTCATCAGGAAAACAAAGATACAAATGATATTTACAGGAAATAAACAGAATATTTTACGAAAGTTCAAATACCGTTTTATTTGATCTCTGACTGCCTGCTGTTAAAACGCATATTCCAATTACTTTTACACGGAACCTTATAGCCGTACATCTCAATCGAAAACAAAACGTAGGTAGTTCGTAACCCGTTTTCCCCCATAGATTTTCCCTAAACTACAGTGCGTGAATCTTCTCTAGGAAAATTGTAACATTTCCTGTAATTACCGCAAGAGCGACGCTTCAACTAAACTCTCTCTCCCACTCGGCACACATTTTACCCACCCTACCTAAAATTCACATCTTTCACGACATTTAACCGACAAAGTTGTGATTCCGAAACGTAGACTAACACACTACATAAAAAATATATATTTTCTTTCCTGTTTTACCTGTTAAGGAATCAAAGCCTACTTCTCGCATATATATCGTTGACTCGGTAATACATGAAACTTCAGTTAAATGTTAAACAAATACGTATGTGTAACATATACAAGAAATTGAATAACATGTGTATATTAAAACAGATAATTTTATTAATTTTTTAAATATTTTAGAGTATTAAATAATAATATTTAAATATTTTAAATTATAGCAATATTTAAAAATTTGAAAATATTTCACCATCTACAAGATGGTTTGACTTGCAATGATAATATTTCGTAAACAATAACATTAGAAAAACAGTTTAAATGAAAGTTTTATATATGCACAATCACGCCATGTACCCAAAAGGATGTGGCACAAACTCTTTCCACTATCCTGAAATCAGTTTCTTCCAAACATCCACATCCAGACAAGCAACTTTAGCTTCATTTACATTCATACTGACACTTTGTCATACCATCTCCAACTACACATCGGACGTTCGCTGGCAAACCATCTTAACTGACTAACATCAACTTTTGCGACAACATTTTTTTGTTCAAATTCAGATTCATCATACACTAATCGTACCTGATTCTTCCTAGTTACACCACATACCTCACGTAAAAATTTCATTTCCACGACAGTCATTTTAAATTTTATTCTACCATATATCTACTACCATATATCAACGTAGGCACCAAAACAGCATTGTATAATACTCATTATATTAAAATACAACAAAACTTCAATTTAAAGCTTTTTATCTTAAAACGTTTGAATATATACTTTACTTTTATTGGTAAAATATATAAAAAATTATTGCATAAAACAATCTCAAGTATTTAGCATTAAAATTTATCTTGAATAAAAGCTTTGTAATGTAACTAAGAAAAAAATCTGAGATGAAGTGTTGACATTTTAAACGGCCTAAAAATCTTGTTTCTTTTAACAGTACAATGAATATTATAGTCCGGATATAAAATAAAGTAAGATAAAGACGCGTGTGTAACAGAGAGAGAGAAAGAGGGGGGGAAGAAAATGAGATAGACAAAGATGGAGAGAAATAAAATTGTCGTTCCACTTCTCTTAAATGAGCGAAACGTGAAAATTTGCGAAAATTTGTGCAAACGTCGACAGCTACGCTATTCTCAAATAGCCATTTGGGGATTGGTGTGCGTCAGATAACTTTTTGAGTTTTGAAACGAGTTAAACGAGAAGCGAGAATGAAGAAATATATACATATATATAGGTCCTTTTTTTTAACGCCCTTCTTAATTTTGCGACTAATATTTCATATTCTTTATCTTTCTTATTATATATTTTTTTTTAAAGAAAAACCTATCATAATATTAATATTTTACTTCACTACATGGTAAAAAGATTAGATATTTGTTTGTTACTTTCGAGTGTGTTAATGAAAAATTGTTAAATTAATACAAAATTTTTGTTGTTAAAATAACACGCGAAATGTTACAATACATATATTTTTTTTAACATATTTTTTTTGTGTAATATATTGTATATATAATTTTTATTATAAAATTTTATTTTGTTATACTCCTAGTTAATACTTTTTTAAAGAGACTATCAATTACTGTGAAGGCACAAATTAAATAAAAATTTGGCTTCCATTAATTAAAAATCTATAAATTTTATGATCCTATAGTTACTTATTTATTTACTGTAAATTTCATTTGTATCAGTTTTCCTAATGAAGACAGACGTTGAGTTCGTCGAAACCTCGATTATAAATAAATATTAATACAGAACTTTAACCTAAAGCAGTTTTATTTATTACAAAATTTGATATTTTTACTGTTTTACAATTATTGTAATATTAAACTCAAATTTTATTAACAAATTTTATCTCGAGGAAAAAGTTTGTAATGTTGATTTTTTATAAACACTCTACTAAAATATTTTTAAAATTATTTTTCCGTATTCGTACCTCTTTTTTTATTAAAATGTGCATCTCTTTTTTTGCTTTAACATTAATTTTCACTTCTACTGAGTAATATATCAATTTTTGATATATATTTTTATATATAATATTATAAAATTCAAATAAACTAATTAGAATTGCTTAATAAGTAGTTTTAAATAAACATCAAAACTAATTTTGACAAAAAAATCACTTTTGAAAGTGAGGTGAGGTTCAGTTTTTTAAATCGACATAAAAAATTTCTCACTTTGCATGAAATTGTAATATTGCGATATTAAACGCACTCACTTTTTAGCGCGGATTTAAATAAATAAAACCTTTAAAGATTATTTTCTAAATATATTTTTTTATTATTATTGTCTCCCCCATAAATATTTTTATTATTACTGCATATTTTTTTTTTACGTTTTCCAATTTTTGCATCTTGTACTATGCAAATATTATGATAACGATTATTAGAAGCAGAAAAATATTTAAATTTCGATAATATTGTAAAATCCATAAATGTCTCATTGTAAAATTTATAATTTTCTAAATATAGTCACTAAATTAATGTTTGATTTATGATAACTCCATTCATTTGACTATTTGAATTTTTCTGTTATTGTAAACAAGAGACTGGATATGTTGTTTAGTTTTGTTGCAAATAAGAAATTATAATTCATTTTGTAAACTAGAAATTCCATTGCAACTGTATAAAACAGACACAGCAACTATTACAAATGTAATTTTGAAATTAGTCACAAATTAAATAATAAACTTTGATTAGTTTATTGGGTGTTGAGTAATAATTAAAATAAAAAATGCGGTATGTATATTTTATATGAAAAGTCCTCCTAAATATGTTTTTTAAAAAGAATATAAATTAATTCTAAATGAAAAATTAAAATACGCATCAGTATGCAAAATTAATTTTAAATAGTCAAATATATTGATAGCTGTCAATTGCATATGACATTAATTACAATTAATAATAAAATTCGCATAACCATGAATTTCATAATAAATATAACGCAAAATGTCAATCAAATCATAATAAAAAATTGAAATAGAAATTATTGTGAATGAAAAGGTTTGCGCCATACCACATAGCGTAATTGTGTATGTATGTGTTCAGAACTATAGTGTACCAAATCAAAAAATGAAAAAATTATAAAATAATTTAAATAGAAAACCGTATTTTATACTTTTTAGTTCGTTTTAAAAACGTGGTATATTATTTTTTTTTAATTTATATAATTATTTTTAATATTCTAATTTCGTTTCTAGTATGCCGCAACGCAATCTGAAATTTGAAACATTTTTAAAACTAAGCAAATTTTGAAATACAACACTACTTCCACTCGAAAAAAAAACATATAAAATTTTGTGTAAAGCCCCAAGTAAAGAACATCAAACTTCATCCCATAAGTATATGGGTCACATTTTAACTTTTACTGTGTCAGTATTTTATTTTCAGTTTACGATTCCAACGAACCGTGAACCACAGACATACACACATAGGCACGTACATATAACCTATGTATAAAATAAACCATATATGTACATACAATATATAACATAATATGCTATATGTTAACATACATATATATATATATATATATATATATATATAAAATGTTATATATAAAATAGGGAAAGAGTTACCTAGATTCTCAGTTCTTCTAGGGAGAACTTAACAGACATTTTTAGTCGCATAGTCAGTCTGGCAGAAATATATTCGATCAGTTGACTTGGGTTATCTTATCAGTTTGAAAGGAATGATGTGTGTACATATTATATATATATATATATATATATATATATATATATATATATATATATATATGTAAGTTATGTATGTACCATTGCACTGATAACCTTCTGGCGACCGATGAAGTATATAGTTTATATACGGGATGTGACAAAGTTTTTAGTAATTTTTAAAACTTATTTTATAATATGAGATATAAAAGAAAATATATCAAAAATAGAAATAGTACTCATGTTTGATATGAGATAGTAGTGAAAATTTATTTTAAAGCAAAAAATAAAGAAAGTGGCTATTTATACATACGGTATGTATACGCAATTGACTATTTATACCTACAGTATTTTTACGTAATTGGCTATTTAATTTAGGGCAGGTTAGGTTAGTAGGTTGGTTTAGGTTTTTTTTTTTAGTATGTATAAATAGCCAATTGCGTATACATACCGTATGTATAAATAGCGTCATCCAAAAATAAATGCACTTTTTTTATAAACGGAACAAAATTTCTTATTCTTATGTTAAATTTTGAAAGTAACATCTTCAAATTATTGACGGTTTTGTGGTTCTATGATAATTGCTCATGGTTTGTTTTCATCGAGTTTGATTTATTTCTTTTCATATACAAAATTTAAATTTTCTTTAGAATATCGCAGCATAATTCCAATTTACACTGAGAAAAAATTTGCTTTAGATTTGAAATCGTTACTTTTACAAAATAAACGTGTTTTTGAACTGTAAACTTATTAAAATAAGACGGCTTTAGGTTATAGTTCTGTATTAATAAAAATTAATACAGAACAATCTAAAGTCGTTTTATTTTAATATAATGAGTTCTGAAAGATATTTCACTGTAAACTTATAAATATAAAAAAATTAATAGGAAAAATATAACAGTATAACTGTTTTAAAAGCTTTGTATGAAATTAGTTAATATTTAGTTTGAAAATAAAACTACATTTGAATTTTTGTCAAAGTTACTTTTGACGTTTACTTAAAATTACTTATTAAGCAATTATAATCAGATT